>JARHVA010003643.1:165000-187500 GCA_037957365.1 Torreya grandis
GCTAAATTAGCTAAAAAATGTGTCTAAACATGTAAATTTGAATGATATTTACATGTTCAACCAAGTTCAAATAAACTCAAATTTACAAAGATCCAATCAATTTTTGAGAAAAGTGGATATTACTAAACTCAAATGCCTTGGATTTGTAGATCTTAAGTTATCTTTACCATAATTAAATATAAAACTTCAAAGAAAATATATCTTTGTCTAAATAAGCATAAATATTGGTCTAAAACCATTAAGACCAATGATCTCTACATAAATATGCTAAAATAAACACAAATATGTAAATAAACATCAATATTTGAATAAAATTCACCAAAATTAGCAAAGATGTTAAAATTTTTCAAATATTTAACTCACCATCCTTTTAGCACCAAATTCTCCCCTTGTTGATGCACCTAAATGTATCAACAAGTTCATATAGTTTTTAAGAAACACTTCCCATTTCTAGATTCCCATTTGTAATTGATTAAATTGTGCTTGAATTATTTTCAAGGGATCTTCTTTAAAGGTAGTTTAGCCTCACCAAGCCTCTGTCCTTCCATTGGAGTCAAACAAGTAATTGATTCCTCTTTTTTAAAGGTGAATTTATTTCCAAAATTCATGCCCTTCTTTTCTATCACTCTTTCCAAGCTGGTCATCTTTAGATTAAATTGAACCCCCACTAATGACTGAGTCATTTTTAGAGATAGGGTTTATTTTATGTTCCACCTGATGCTCATGGGGCAACCATTCTTTTCTCCTCTTGATTTTGTATAGCCATAATCCATGGTTTAAGATCTTCAAACTTTTTTATTACCTAATGATGGTGCAGAGTAGGGACTTTCTATAATTTACCATATTGGCCTTAAATTTGTTTAAATTTCTCACTAGTGGTTTGCACCTTGGTTCTAGATTGAATTATTCTTGTGTAGATGATAATTCAACTCTCTTGGGATTGATTATGATCAATGGATGGTTAAATTAGTGCTTTAGTGTGTGGCATGTCTCTTTTTAATGTATTCTTAGTGCTTTAATGGTGGTAGCTAGTTCAAATGGTAAGCTTTGTGGCATCCTTATGGCATTTTTATGGCACTTTGTTCATTAATATTTAAAAAGTGACTGTTGTCATTTGAAAAATATACATCAATCTTGAACTATTAGATCATTCTTTCAAAAATTAATACAAACCATTGATCTTGATGTAAGAACTCAAACACTACTAACTTCTTGATAAATTTCCCATAATTATGACACTTGTCAGTTCCTCATTCACTCTAAGATTTATTTAAATGTCAACATTAATCTCACACCATTGATCTCATTTTCATAAATCAATCATGCTCTATCAATCTTCATCTACTTAATTATGCCTCCTACTTTGTAGAACATTGATCAAAATGTTTATGCTCATCTACATACCATTAATCTTTAAAATATGATCGATCTTTAATTCATGGCAGGTGGTTGTGTGACTTATCATCTCCATGGTTGTTTGCAAGATTCTTGACTTTTTAACATTTACTATGCACCATTCGATCATCTTTGCCTGAGTAAAAGTGGTTGATTGAATTTTTGTCTTCAAGGTCAACTTCCATTAGTTGATGAGTATTCTTTGGCTATGAGTGTGACACTTATCACCCTCTTTCTTATACTAAGGTTCTATTGACGTCTTGACTCAATACGAGCCGTTAGATCAATATTACTCAATAAAATGCATACCATTTTTCTTTGAAATATGTTTAAACTTTAGCTTAGGGCCATGATTTGAATTTTCAACTTTTAATCTTACACCATTATATCTCAATCACCTAAGAAATTGTAGACCTTTGATATTATGTATAATAAATTAATTAATTCAAAATTTGGGTAATATAAAGAACATAGAATAATTTTTCTAGGCTATGGTTTTATTTCATGTTAATAAGCATGGGTAACACCTTAGGATAAAAAATTTAAGATAAGTACTAAACACAATAAAGTGGACCCCACACATATTAAAAGACATGGCATAATGTTTTAGGATAAGGATTTTAACTAAATTCTTAAACATAACAAAATGACCCAGTGGTTAGTTAGACCATGCGGGAATAAAAGGGACTAAGGGGGATCAAGACATAAAGGGACCCAACATAGAAAAAATAGACTAAGGTTTGTTCATGTTGAAAAACATGACTAAGCCTTAGGATGAAAAATAAGATAATTCTATGATTCAATTAATTGTTCTCATGCAAATTTATCCCACATAAATTTGAATTTAATTCAAAAGGGACCTAACTTAAGACTTCAGACTAGGGTTTTAACATGAATTAAAATAGATTCAATTAATCTTTGATAGATGAAAGGTTAGTAAAATATCAATTTAATATTGAATCAATATACCTTAAGCATGTTCATTCCCAAATGAGATTTCATTTAACCTACAATATAGAAACATAGTCAACAATCATTAACAACATTAGGAGGCATAAAACCATAATCACTTGAAAACATGTCAATTAATGCAAATGAGAACTAGGTGTGGATGATCTTAAAATAAAGACAATGTGCAAACATGTTAGTTATACTCTGATCAATTAATTTTTCAATTTTAAGTTACAAATTTGAATAATTTGAAACAAGGGTCCCCATTTTTTAGAAATGGCGGTATGTTGACCTCAACACCAGCATCATCATCAAAATTAAAGCAGTGTCCAGAGATGTGGGCATGTCTACATGGGGTGATTTTCTTGATATTTATAAGATAATAATGTCTCTTATCCTTTAGGAAGTTAGATACTTATATGTTTTTGGATCCATATGAATTCTAATTAATGACATCTAAGATGAACTAGTGCCCATATTAATTTATTACATCACATAATAATTATAGTAGACCACAAAGTCTATGAAGCAAATCCCCAAAGTAGTAGTTAACATTACACATCACATGATCCACTACAATGAGTAGTTAAATTGGCCCAAGTATTTTGTATAAAAATTACTTATAAATATTGATATATGTTTCATGGATTCTAGGTATACCTTATAGTACTAGTTCTTAATGTTTTATTGTGTTTAACTTAATGGAAGTCCCCTAAAGTAGAGGTACACCATGACATTAACTACTAGCCAACACAAAAAAATTATAATTTTATATGGACACTTGAGTGTGGTACCCTATATCATGAGAAAAATTCAAAGACATGATGGGAGGAGTGATTGGATCTCATTACCACACATCCATGGGTGCTGCTAGACATCATGCAATACCTAAGATAACATGCTGTTGTCACTTTACTTATAAAAGTGTTTTAATTCAAATTCATGAGCTACCTAGGTTTCCACTTGGACCCCTTCCATATTTTTTTACCATGTCTATGGCATAGGCCAAGGTCATCAAGAAAAAATCATATGCATATAAGTGTGTGATACCTTTTCAATCCATTCTAGCTAGCACAATAGCTCTTTCAGCATAGTAATAACCCAAAACCACAACCTCATAGCAAGAGAAAGGAAAGTGTAATATTTCCACATAATATCCACCATTATCTCCATTAAAGTGTAGGACAAGGAGTATAATAACCTACCTTGATGAACCCAAGGTACCTTACATCATAAGTTATTGTGACCTACCTCAAATGGAAATGGACAATCAGGAGGTCTATCAAGTGATGATTGAATATATGGTAGGTGAATCTTAAAAAAAGGAGGAAGATAAGGTTTTTTTCTTCTCAAATGTAGTGAACATAATTCAAGTGCGTAAGAAGGTTCTTCCAATTCTTTGGGTAGAACTACCTCCATGCCCTACATCTATTTATGTCAACAATACAGATGAAGAGGATGAATAAATGTAGAGAGTGACATAAATATTTGAGAACCAAAATTCTACCTCTTATACAACCATTGATGTATGTGTGACACTATCTAAAACTCCACATTAGCCTCTACTACATAGACATAGAACTTGATGAGAGGCTAGGGTTTCACATACCCTCAAATAATGTCCATTTGGTAGGGAATCCATTGTACAATAAGTGTAGCCTTATCCTCCCTAGACATCACTACCACCTAAACATAGGTTGGTTAATTTGGGGAATAAGAAAGCATTTGTGTCCATATTATTATCTAATTAAGTGATTTTACACCCTTATAACAAGCCACATAAGTCTAAGAGTTAATTATAGATTATCCTAAAGTTGAAAAGCAATAGGATTTATGCAAGGAAATAGCTCACATAGTAGAATTTCAAGTTAATCAAGAAGAAAATAAGTGCCAAAAGGATAAAGCCTAATAATATAAAGCTCACCAAGCACATCATCAAGTTAAAAAATTCAAAGCCAAGTAGAAGTCTCAGGATGTAGAAGATAAATGACAATAGGCTATTAAGGAAGTAAATAAGGTAAAAGAAGATGATAATGTAGCAAAGTAGGAACAAGAGGTAAATTAATGGAAGATTGATAAATAATATAAGACTAAATAAGATTCACTCACTACCAAGAATAAGGCAGAAGGAGATAAGCAATGCTAAATGTAAAGGCACATGAAATAAAAGACCTACAGGATGCCAATATCACATATTATAAATCCAATGAATCTTTGAATAAGAAAAACGAATAAGATGATGAATCCCTACATAAATATTAAGATCAAGCATAAGAACAAAAAACTAGAGTATCCAAGGCATAAGCTTATCTAGTGGCATAGGCACAGGTCAAGGCTAAACAAAATAAGGATGTTGCACTTTAGGAACAAAAAATTGAATAAGAACATGCACATAAGTAGCATGAAGAGGACTAGGAGAATAGGAAATATATGGAGGAAGAGATCAATAATAAAGTAGTAGAAGAAGCCAAGAAAAAATAAGATGAAGACACTATGAAATAACTAAAGACTATAGAAGATGCTAGAATAATTCAATAACAAGTGCTTGTATAATAATAACTAGGTGGGTTAGATTAGCTGGCACAAGAAAAAGATACATCTATAGTTGAAAAAAGTGAGTGTTAATTGGATTTACCTTTGGTAGGATTTTGGCTATGAGATGTTCTAATTGTGGGTTCTCAATGAACCACCTTCTCACTTATACTTACAATCATGCCATGACCCAATCCTTCAGCTATCATGAGAAAATTGGTAACATTCCCACTTTAATAGGAATAATAATTAGATGTTTCTAGATTACCATTTAATAAATAGTTAGAGGGAAATGTGACATTTTAAGAGTCCATTACATAAAAGGCTACCTCTCTAGAGTAGGAGGTTGATCAATCTAAGGCTAAGAACACTGAGTTAAAGGCCAAAATACATAAATATGTAAATCTCATCTAAAATACTTGTTTTGAGTTGGTCACTCAAGAAATTGGGGACCATGTAATGTCTAACCAATGGAAACTCAAGAGACTTGTATCTAGGTTAACAAAGGATAGGTACATAGTGAAAAAACTCTATGCAATGGGAATAGTGGGTCAAGATGTTAAGGTTGAGACTACCACACTCATCACTCTACTAGAGGAATACCAAAGAATGATTTATGCCACTAAATTTAAAGCTAAATAAGTCACACTCAATTGGATATATTAGAAGAATTAATTATTTACCACATTATTTAGTTATAATGTTGACATTGTAAAGGTTGCCACAACTAGAGTAACCATGGCAAGTCATACTACAATTGGGGAAGAGGACATATCACTTTAGGAATCACTAAATTATAGGGATAATTTATGTAATAACCTTTTAAATTGGTAGATCTACCTATTTCATAAATCAATCACCATCCTCTAAGCTCAAAGAAACATAGATATGAAGGAGCAACTTAGTGTAAGGATTCAGATAAAGGTTACAAAAACCAAGGTTTCCTTGAGCATAATTTATGATGTAGACCTCATGCAGATCATTGGCTACCATGGTCTATTGTGTAATTTATTGCATCTAATACAATAAGTGATGCTATATTTTAATGCATACAAAATAGATATGACTATATTCACTAGCTCAATTTTGTAGATTCTCAATACACCTGACTATAGACCACCTTTATATCTATAGCATATCATCACATGGTGCAAGGATACTCAGTCCTTGTCTAAGGACTCTTTTGGTCAACCTTCATCTATTTCTATGTCATCACCTTCGATTTAATTACTGT
This sequence comes from Torreya grandis, assembly GCA_037957365.1. Classification (NCBI taxonomy): domain Eukaryota; kingdom Viridiplantae; phylum Streptophyta; class Pinopsida; order Cupressales; family Taxaceae; genus Torreya; species Torreya grandis. The sequence goes on from JARHVA010003643.1 coordinate 171,113, forward strand.
GTAGAGTACAAATTTAGAAAAAAAATTGTATAACATTTTGTATTGGGTAAGACTTTGTAAGATAAGCGGGTCCAATTTGGTTGAAAACACATAAAGGATAGCCACCTAGTTATGTCAACCTATTGGAAATTTGGAAATGGAGGTAGGTTGGTATTCTACTTAGTTGAAAACTTTAAATGGGAGCTAAGTAGTGTTTAAGAGGTGAAAAATAGAAATGGTGCCTTGAGTGATTACTAAAAATCTTACTAGTCCAACCATTTCTTCAGGTTCTAGTAAATTGTACATTCTCAGAGATCTTATGATGTTGTCTCAAGATGAGACAACATTTTAAGTCTAGGAAATTATTGGTAGAATAATGTGGATTATAAAGTTGTGCAATATATTTGTCCTATATTTCTGCATTATGCACTCATTTTGTCATTGTATAGTCTATTTTTTCATATCTTCATGACTTGTAATACGCTATAATATTAATAGACTAAACTTTTGGCAAAAAGTATGAGAAGAAGATCAAGAATAATAGACAATAAATATCTATATATACTTTTATTTATAAGAAGAGGTTTCATTTTTAGAAAATATCAATAGAGATTATTTGGTTATGGTTACTTGTATAATTTTTGGTTATGTTCCTTGTGCACATTCTCATGTGTAATATATTGGTTACTTTCTATTTGAACTATTATGAATGCATTGTTTTAGTTTATAACACATTAGTTGTACTTAAATTTCTCAATAACATAAAATAGTAAATACTTTGTATTTATTTCATCCAAATTCATGTCTCTTTATGATATTTGTTCTGTGCAGATGAATTATCACATAGCTATCCTCATTATCAGCATGTTCTAATTCTTTAAGAACCTCTACTAATAATGATCACTTGTGACAACTTAAGTTAGCTATGTATATGTAGATTTAGATTTCATGAGTTTATAAATGACCTATTTTAGACACAAATTAAATATTTATAACATCTTAATCTTTTAAATTTGATAAATATCAACCAAGGATCTACCCTTATACTCTAAACCTCCTTACTACCAAAAAGCTTAAAATTTCCATCTCATTATGAATAAATTCTTATATCTTAGTACAATTCATATCATTATGATGATCATACTACATATAATGCTCAAAACTTAATAAACATCCTTAACTATTATTTTTAGATCCATACCTATTTTATATACTTATACACACTATCAGCCATAGAGGGACACTACCACTAACTATAGTGTTTATGTTCTTATCTAATGTCTAGTAGCCAAAATTCATCCAAATTAAAAATGTTTTAAAAACTATCAGTCAACCTATTTTTTATTGAAGTTTACCATGATATATTTTCAAAAGGCGTCGTATAGACACAAGTCTAAACCTTCTCATTCCTCATTTATAAAATACTAAGCAAACACCTACTAAATCTAAATCAATCAAATGCATATCCAAGATATTTTTCCCTATTATTAACTATATTTTAAAGGAAAGAATATAAAATAAAACTAGATTTCAACCTTATCATAATAAATGATGGTAAAATATTAAAAAATGAAATATAATAATAATAATAATAATAATAATAATAATAGCAATAATAATAATAATAATAATAATAATAAATTAAAATTTTAATGAGACCATAAATGATATTTCTTATTAAACAAATGTCCTCATTTTCCTTTTCTATACAATTGATTATATAAGCTTTCCAACATCCTTTTTGTCTCTTCCTCTCACATGAATATTTGAATCCTCTTAAAAATATTTATTTTACCATTATAAATAATTCCATATTATACTAAATTACATATCCATTTACCATTTATAACAATTACCCAGACTAAAATAGGTGTCTCAGCTTAAGACATAAAAAGGACCTAAAAATCAAGTTTTTAAAAAAATCTTCAATTACAAAAACATTTGAGATAACTAAAATATTCCTAATATCCATGGACTCTTTAATGAGTCCTCTTTCTTCTCCTCTACCTATTTACTCAAACCTAAAAATGTGTTTATAATATTACAAAACCTTAACATAACATTGTTCCAAAAATAAACCACCAATGGACTAGCAAGGAGAAAATAAATAATTATAGTATTCCATATCATGCTTTACCCATGTAGCTACCTTTTAAAATGATTAAAAAATCATTGCATTCTTAATTTACTTTCCTATCCCTTTGTATTATCTCTACCAAACATTTCATATTTTATAAATAAAGTATGCATGATAGGGAGATAGCTAGATTTCACTGTAGAAGAATAAAAAATATTGATATGTTTATCAATACAACACTGTTTCACCATGAAACAAGTGTTAAAAAAAATTCATAACACCTAAAACATCCTTAGGTTGTTGAGGTATGTTCCTATTTTTAATGTTGTGGCATTTATGTTGTCATTGATGTCAAGATCAAGATGGAGGTCACTAATGTTAAAGTTAAATTTGATGGTGTGCATGATGAAGCGGTATGTGATAAGGAGTCTTATGACATGAGATAATTTGAAGGAGACCTATTGTCTCTTTACGTAGAGATAAATTTAAGGAAACCTAGTAAATTTTATAGTTTTATGACATGTTTCAATATCAAGATACAAGGTAAGCATACTGGTGAGTACTAGGTGTCTTGAGAAGCCTAATTTAGCCCTATGAGAAGGTCTATGCATAAATCATAGTAAATACTAGTGAATTATGTCAATAAAGGCATGAGAGAGTGTATAAATTTGTGTAAACATGAAGAAGAAGAAAATAATCCTTCAAAAGGGTTCCAAGGTCAGTTTTGAGGTTTAGTCCTTACTTGAGAGACCTAGTGAGAAGGCATAGGAGTGGTAGCATGATAAGGTGAGTTGTCTAAGACTTGTGAGAGAAATTATGGTAGTATGTGAACATGATGTGAAGTTTAATAACATGATTGTGAGATATTGAGATTAGTGTAAGAGGTTTCAAGGTATGTTCAAGATCTAAGTATAATTGGTAGTTCAAAGACCTAATATGACCTATGAGGGGTCAAGTTCAGTTATCAAGGTTCCAGAGCTCATGAGATTATTTTAAGAGTCATTAGAAGTTGTGTTAATTTTTTTTACCAAGTTTGAGGTCATATCCTAAAGGAGAAAGTATTAAATTGTGTGTTGAATTTTTCTGTGTGCATAGTATGAGGTGTTGTAGACTTGAGAAACACTTTCTTATGCTCGTTGGCATGTGAAACCTTTGAATGAGGATCCAATAATTTCATGATATTTGTGTAAGGGTCCTAGATTAAATTTCATGGAATTTGTTTTTGGTTTAAGATCCTAAGCTTTATTAATGATTATTAAGAATGTAAGATAGTCTAAACCATCTCTAAAACCCTAATAGTGACCCGATAGGAAATATCTTGTTGGAAATGTCTTAGAATGGATTATATGAGCTATTCTTATGATTTTATATTATATATGACTCTCCCAGGTTTCTATAGGTGTAATTTATCTATTATAAGAGGTAATGAAAGTGTAGTCATATAAAATATGAAATTGGATGACTTAGGCATGGCCAATAACACCTAACCTATAGGTCCTCTCTCTTGATCACACAACCCTTATCAACTAGGTTTTAATTGATTCCTAGTCATCCATAGCTTCTTGGACATAGATATTTGAGACCTAGGTATCCTTCTTAGACCTATATCCATCCCCCTAAGTTTCATCCTTTTAGGGCATTAGTGCAAAATTAGACACTAGATCTAAAACCTAGGGTGTCCTATTTTTGGTGCTATTATCTTAATCCACTTTAGCCTCAAATAGTCAAATTTTATCTAATCCTTATATTTTCCCCTATCAACCTAATATAATATCATCTAACCCATGGACATAAGTTTCCCTATTAAAGGCCAATCATTATCCATATATAAGGGTCGACATTCATTCACAAGAAAGAAACAATCATAAAAGAAATTACACTTAATCATTCTTCCCTATTCTCTACATACAACCTTCCAAGACTATTCCAAGCTCATTACAACATTCAAACTAGTCTGTAGTCATCCAAAGTACATCCAATTTCACATCTAGTTACATACATGACATAGTATTTGAACCAAGCATTTTAATGGGAGAACTACATTAGCTTGATCCCTCTTCAGAGTATTGGTATATAGGTGGTGTGCCCATAAATAGGGTGTGAAGTGCATCTAATGTATATTATACACACTAACCCCCCCTATTTTCCCAATTTTGCATTCAATTTTCAGAACCAAGAGTTCCTAAGAGGATTGAATATTGAAATAGGCACATAACAATCTCTGTGAGGTCCCAGACCCTAAAATTTTAGTGATAGGGTAACACAGACATTCTAAATAGAACCTAGAGATATCTTACCCTCAGGACACTAACACTAGAGAAGGATTATAGCATGTGATACTAGGATGTCCACTTTATGGTGCTACTATCCAGCTCAAAAATAAATTTTACAAGCTTGTTCTATCCTAATTCCTAGTCCTACTCCTCCAGTATTAGACTTCATCATAGTCTAGAACAATAAAAAATAAGCTAAGTTGAATATTATCTTTCCTATTGTTATATCTAGAAAAAGGTAAAATACTATCTATTTACAAAAATTAGTGGGTTCATTAAATAATATTTAATTACTAATTTACTATACTTAGACCCTTTATTTAATTAAGAATTAAACCAATTAATTTCCTAAAAGGATAAAACATTTGGTGAACCTGTCTTAGAATTTCATACAAAAACCCTATAAACCCTAGGGATAATTATTATTAGTTTTTTAAATATTTTCCTATTTTTTCCTAAGTTTTAAATTTAAAAAACTACAATTTGATTTAAATATTTCAATAAATTCACTCAAACCCTAGTCTACACATACTAGGTCCTTTCTACATAAAACCACTTTCAAATCAATAGGAAAGTATATTGCTAATTTTAGGAATATTTTAAGATTTTTCTTCAAATTTTCAAAATTAAAGCTACAAATTTTCTATAAAATTTATTAATTAATATACTAATTTTGGAAAAATTCATTCTAAACCCTAGTTACATCAAATACATTCTCAGTTAATTTCTAGTACTTTTCTCATTATTTTCTAAAATTTTAGTTGCATATCAAACTCAAAAAATAAATTTCAAATTCATAGTATTTTGCACAAATAAATTTGAAACATCCTTAGTTGTACGTACTATCTCTTTTTGGTTTATTGAGGTATCACCTTAGATGTTTTGGATTTTTGTATCATTTTCATGCATATTCTAGTTCCTTACTTAGATTATATCAGTTTAATTTTTGCTACTATCATCCAATTTGTTTTCGTTATGACACCTAATTTGTTTGCATCTCTTCCTTCAAAATGAAGTTTAAGAATTAGTGGAGATCCTCCTAAATTTAAGGATATCCCTTTAACTAGATTAGATATTATGGATAAACAACCAGAATAGGTCCTTGCTATAGATATTACACATCTAGATTACACCAATTTCAATGAAGATAACTTTGATAAGTAGTATGAAAATGAAAATGATAATATACACACTAATGCTCATGCTCCACCACACTGGGTTACTGATCCACTTCCACCAATTATTGATAATTAACTAGCTCTAGATAAATATTTGATTCTACAAATTTTTAGAGATAGACTCAAGGAACAACCCAAATACCATACACTAATCTTTCAGTCCATCATGGAAATCAAAAAGGATAAATAGGTTGAGTGTCCTAGTCCCAAAGAGAAGCCAGTTTCAAATTACATTATGGGGTAACTATGTCATAACAACCCCCTATAGTAGCCCAACCTTTTGGTATGACACCAACTACATCTAGTACATCCCAATCTCCTAATGGGTTAGCCCTTATGCAAGAGATAAGATATCTTCAATCCAAGGTGCAACATCTTGAGCAAGGTGTACTAGACTAACATAGGCATTGGATTCTTTTGTTTACTACATATACCATTGACATGCCACATTGTTTCTACACCCTTGCCACTCAATTTTGTTCAACCAATGCTTACTCTAAATGATGGCAAGGGTGATCTAGAGACACATTTTAGATCATTTCATGTAACATGCTTGGATTATATACCCAATGATTGGTTACTTACTAAGTTATTTCCATAGAGCCTAAAGGATTATGCACTACAATGGTTTTATAGTCTACCTAATCAATCAATCATAATTTTTAATCCCTTATTAGACATATTCTTAACATATTTTAGTATAAACAATGGAGATAAGGTTTCATATGCATAGATTACACAACAAAAATAGAAACCTAATGAGCACCTCATAGACTATGTTCTTTGGTATAATACCATCTTGGCTAAGATGACTAAGCCCATGTTAGATCAAGAATAATAGTATATATTCAAATAGAGCCCTCTTCCATCACTTAATGAATCAACCATGTTCAAGATATTCTCTTCTGTCACTAAATTATGTCATACACTAAATGAACAAGAAGTCAAGTTAATTTCAATGTTAAAACTCAAGTATTCAAGTATCACAAACACAAATAATAAGAGTAACAAAAAAATCCCATACAAGGCTAAAATTAGTGAAAACAAAAATCAAAATTAACCAATAGCTAATGCAACTTCAGAACCCCTCATTGTGTGGTTTTATCAGCACCACCTCATCGTGCATTCACCAATCTACTAGTTTCTCTAGCCAACAATTTACAGTAGTTATTAGAATGTAACATCATATCCCTCCCTCATATTTGAGAAGTGGATCTAACAAATAATATTCCATGGGGTTATTATCATCAATTATTTTTTTATTTTCAAAGGGCACTAGGCCAAACTACAAATATATGCATTAGTTTACAACATAAGATACAAAACTTGATAGATGATAATCTACTTGATCTAGTCACTTTAGTTGATATTCCAAAGGCAAAGACAACATAAGATAAATATTTTCAAATACATTTTTACAACATCCTAATTAAGAGAAAGGGGACACATTAGGAGTTCACCATGCATACCATGCATATCCTCCAAATAATACATATCAAACATCTTCAATTGAGTCATATCCTTTGAGTGGTATGATTGGTGTGTATGAGTCTAGAGTTTTAGATAGACCTTATATATCATTCTTAGATCAAGATATTGTAGATGATGATTTAGATTACAATGCACTTTTTATTAGGGCACATATTCATAATCATCCCATTCACAGTGTTCTTATCGTTAATGGTTCCAACATCAACATGTGCACCATTTAATTATTACAGTAGTTGGGTTATTCAACATACGATATCACTCCTATAAATAGAGTTATCAATGGTTTTGGTGGGTTCATATAGAGTTCATTAGGTGAGATTACACTTCCTCTACAGGTTGATTCCATACATGTGACCAAACATTTCACTATAGTGCCTAGTGTTGGATTTATTTATATGTTACTTGGTTGCCCATGGATTCATAAAATCTAAGTAGTACCCTTTATATTTCATAAATGCATGAAATTCATTCATGTTAATTAGGTTATTATAGTTAATAGAGTTCCTTGTTAGTCACCACTCCCCACTTTAGAGCCATCTACCAAATTATATTATCCAATTATAGTTTTGTCACCAGTTTTAGTTTCTTCTCTAGTTTCCGTTCCACTTCCATTTTAGATCCAATCACAAGCATGACACTCATTTTCAATACAATGGGTTCATACATCCCCATAGATATAAGATTTTATAAATTTTACATCTATAATGTTCACACCTTGAGAAGTTACATTGATATATCATATAGCTACATAGAGAGCACCTATTCTAAGAGATCCTTCTCCTACATTTAGATGGGACCCTAAGAGCCATACAATTACATCCACTTCTTAGAGTTACAGGGGGACCCCACATTTAGTTTCCACTTTAGAGATTTTAGAGAGTTTACAACATACAAACATATCATCTCCACAATCTCAAACATGCACTCATGCCTCATGATCATGCATGATATAGTTATCTAGCATAGGACATCATGACAGGGAGTCTCATTTGAGACTCATTGGTTAGTAATTTTTCTCCTAGCTTACTTGTACATAGCTTCAAATATTTTAAAATATAAAAAAAATAAAATATATCAAAAACATTTAATTAATTTGATTATAGGCATCCTCTATGTTTTATATTATTACTATCATGTTAGGACTTACATTTTCTATTTCATGCTAGTGTATGCCAACTTTCTACATTACCATGCTTCACTTGATCTCTTTGGAGTGTGTGTAGTGATATATAGATACATGATTGCTTCATTATACCCATAGAGGGGGAATTCTTAATTCTACATTTCAAGACATATAATGATATATACACCCACTGGGGGAATCTTCTACATGATTACACCATCCAAGTTATGTCATTATTACACTACACACTTTGAGTTATCATGTTGATGTACATTAATTTATAGCTTACATAGATCACTATATCAACGTTTCATTAGTATCTAACACTTTTTTTATCTCCTATCATATACCTATTCTTGTACTATACAAGTTTTGTATACTCTCACATATACTTTAATTAGTTAGATGTGATTGTCTCTTTCCAGTTATCACATGCTTTCTTTGCTTGCTTAGTATAGCTTTTTTGATTGTATTTTCAATTCCATCTTGTGACTTAGGAAATTTTCTAATGTCCTTTGATTCTATTCATGTGTGTTCCTTAGGAAATTTTCAAATATCATTTGGTTTTACTCTTTCATGTGTTTGTGGCCCTTATGCCAACATTGTTTGCTTCACTTGTATGTGTATGTGGCATTTGAACATGTCTTTCTTTCTTGTCTTCTAGTTTGAGTGACATGTGTCCATTCCCTTGTTTGTTTGGCCCTTTGGCCACTCTCTTGTGTGCTTATTTATTCTTAATTCACATGCTTGTTTACCTATTTGCATCTTCAAATGTGTGCATTGCCATGATCTATATCATGCATTTACCTTGCTTTCTTGGATGCCATGATGAACATCATGCTCCATCCCTGTAAACAACAAATAACATCAAAATTTTAAAAATATATTTTAGTATCATGAACATGATTATAAATTATTATATCTATGTAGGCATACCCCTATTGATCTAACAATAAATCAAATACAAACATTGTTATATCCAGAAAACATGTTGTCAAAATACCAATGTTATATCTATACAAATTAACACACTTGTAAGAATCTTTTTCTTCTAAGGATAGTCATTGTAGGTTCATCATTCCTACCCTTAGAAGAGGAGGAATAAAATAAGGGTTTTGTCATAAATAATAAATATCCTAATAGTCAAAATAGTAGTTTTTAGAACACTCAACATAAAATCTAGAGGCTAAACTGCACAAATTAGAATAGAAAAACAATCATAGTTTTAGATCAATAGTCAGATGTCACATAGGATAGTAGAAAAAAATGGATGGTAGTACCAAAAATGGATATTAGTTCCAAAAATAGGGGTGTCCACATTTTATCACTTCTATCTATGTAGTAAAATTCTTAGGGTTTCCAAAAATAGGCAAAAAGTTTAGTTTAGGGATATTTTCTACACTTTTAGATCAGTCAAATTAGTAGTTTCAAATAAAATTTTCTTAGATACATGGTGTTATAATGTGTGGAATGATGGTTCTAACTTCAAATTTAGATTATGTAGTGGTCATAACTTCTAGATCAAAATCCTTGTTATAGACATTGGTAATTGGGGGTAATGTGTATGCAACTAAAAGGCGTAAAAATTTATTAAAAAAACACACAAACCAAGAAATTACATGCCCAATTCCTACTCAAGAAGTTGAGCTAGAGCAAGGTTTAAACTAGCTGGAATCATCTGCTGATCCTGAATACACCAATTCGACCCATTTTTTGAGGCTCATTTGGCTAAACCATCTGCAACTCCATTCCATTCACGAGGAATATGCTTAAAGGAGATAGACTCAAAAGTCACACTCATCTAACGAATCTATATAATTACCAAAGATAGTTTCCAATCTACACTATTGATGTTACCATTATTCAATAGGTTAATAATCACCTACGAGTTAGACTCACAAATAACACTAAGAAGCCCTGTCTATAACAGAATTGAACAACTTCCAAGATTGCAACGGCCTCCATCAAATTATTGGTATAATGCCTTTGTAAATGGAGAATAAGAACTGAATTAACCCACTACTATCTCTACCAACTGCGCCAATCCCTACAGGCTCAGGATTGCCTCTTGAAGACCCATCTACATTTACTTTAATACACCCCTCCTCGAGCAGAGTCCAACATCCTGGGAGATTGATCGGGTGCACCTACTGCTTGGTCCTAAGCATGGGATGTGAAAGGTGAGGGAAGGAGTCTATAGTAGTCGACACCGGGGATAGCCACATTATGATTTTAGTAACAACAGGGTCTAATTCTGCTGATTTATCACATTTGACTAGGAGAGTTTCTTGTATTGCATTAAGGATTTTCAACCACACCTTTCTGGAATATCCACAGGTCTTCCAAAAAATCCTTCCATTTCATTCAATCTAGATATTCTAGAGTATAAACACTATACCAATACCCCATGCAGTCTACAATATAGATGCCTTAGAGGGAGATCGACCTAGGCATTGCCAAAATTTTGCTAAGGAGGATACATGCCAACATGGGCATCCCCATGCTACCCACCACAGATGCCATAACCTCTTGGTGAAGGAATATTGAAAGAAAAGGTGTGCCCCATTCTCCTCACTGTTGTGGTAGAGAAAACAAATTGAAGGACCATGATAACCTCTTTTGCATAGATTATCCCATGTCAGACATCGGTTGTAGAAGAGAGTCCAAATGAAAAAATTGCATTTTGGCCAAGATGTTGCATTCCAAATTTGCTTTCCTCATACAAAATCCACTCCTCCAAACCAATTCTTTATGAGTTCATGATATCCTAAAGAGACTGAGTACTGTCTATTGGCTTCACCCCCAAGCCAGAATATCATTCTCCATCAAGGCACTACAAGCTCTACCAGCAAGGATTTGAGATAGCTCCTGTCTGATCTCCATAGTTCCTCCTTGCGGCCAATCAATCTCATTCTTCCATTTGTATGCTATACAAGGCCCCACATTATAAGCTTCTTTATAATGCTCCACCGTAGTCCTTCTCGCATTGATAAAGGAATCACATAGAGGATGCATCTGTGGATGAGAGGACTGGAGGGGAGGGGCTCCATTCCAAGAGTCTTCCCAAAAAAGCACTTCAGAACCTCTATTACAAATCCAAAAGAGGCTCAGCTACACCAACTGTGCTCCTAGCCTGAGGGTGTTCCACACCATGGAACCTCTACCCTCAATAGTCATTCTAGGAATCTCAGTCGGGTTAACCCTTGGGAAGTACTTGGATGACAGGATACAAGCCTAAAGATGGGATTGGCTGGTGCACCACCACCAATACAATTTAGCTGCAAGAGCCTGACTAGATAGAATAGCTGATCTCAGCCCAAGTTCACCATCCTTCTTAAGCTAGTATACAATGTTCCAACTAGACTCCATTTTGAATTCATAAGATTGCCACTCCATAGGAATTGCCAAGCAAGAGCATCAAATTCCTTTAGAAAATACATCAGAGCAACCTGGACCATACTATGATAAATGGGAAGTGCTTGAATCATTGATTGCAAAAAGAGTCACCCTTCCTATAGTCATGAGCTAATGGTGGGTCCAATGATTAACCCTCTACCTCAGGCTATCCAGTACATTCTGCCAAAAAAGTCTGGGCTACCTGCCGACCATAATAGGAACCCCCAAGTAGGTGACTAGGAGAGTCTGAATCTAAAATCTAAGGATAGTTGCAATCCTTCGCTTTATAGCCTCAGGAGTATTAAATAAAAAAATGGAGGACTTATGATCATTGATTTTATGACTAGAAGCTGCTAGATAGGAATCCAAAGTGCTTCGAAAAGCTTTTGCTTCTTTAATCCAGGCTTTACCAGCCAGGATAGTGTCATCCACAAATTAGAGGTGAGTCAACTTAGTCAACCCAATTCCCCACTGCCATCCCTGAATCACGTTTTGTGAAGCCCAAACCTTAATAAAGTGACCCAGCCCCTCAGCAAGAATAATGAACAAATAAGGAGAAATCGGATCCCCTTGGTAGAGTCCTCTAGAGGTGCTAAATAGTCTGGACGGTGCCCCATTAATGAGGACTAGATAAGAGGGCATATTAACACAGCTAAACACCCATTTTACCCAGTCCTACCCAAAGCCAAATGCCAGAAGAATTTTTTACAAAAATCTCCAATCAACCCTGTCATAGGCTTTTGCCAAATCAAGCTTAATGAACATAGCCCTCTCTTGAGAATTGAACATAGAGTGGATTGCTTCTAAAGCAATCACCACTCCATCTAAAATTTGCCTCCCAGCAATAAAGCCCCCTTGTTCCTCTGAAATGATCATGGGGAGCCAAATTTTTAGCCATTCAATAATGAGCTTAGTGATAATCTTGTAGACCATATTGCAAAGTGCTATGGGCCTAAACTTTTCCAACTGATTAACCTATTTATCCTTTGGAATAAGCATCAAGAATGTAGCATTAAATGCTCTAAGCATTTCTTTATTAAGGAAAGACTCCTGCACAACTTCCGCTAAGTCCTGGCTGATAATACTCCAGAACTCTTGAAAAAATTCTGCTAGGAACCCATCCGAGCCTGGAGATTTTCTTCTATGCATACTAAAAACCAGTCATTTGACTTCCTCCTTGTCAATCAGTCTCAATAAAGCATCATTCATATCTAGAGTAATGAGAGAAGGTATGCAAGCCAAGATCTCATTCTCCTCTAGATCAGTAGGAAGTGATGCACCAGATAGGAGCTCAGAGTAGAATCTAATAACCTACTCAAAAATATCTAGAGAGGAAGTAACTCGGGTACCAACCGAAGTCACAAGAGAAGGTATAAAATTTTTATTGTGCCTCGCTTAGACTGACTTGTGGAAGAATGATGTTTTCCTATCACCCTCTTGAAGCCAGTCAATACGAGCCTTCTACTTTCAAAAGATCTCTTCTCGGAGTTCCCATTTTGAAAGGTCATTCAAAGCCAAAAATTCAACCTTATGCAGGTCATTTGTCAACCCAAAGTCAAGAATTTGTCTGGTGATAAAGTTCAACCTTTCTTGCACCTTATTCTTCATTACATGGAGATTCCCAAAGTTATTTCTATTCCAATCCTATAACTTTCACTTCACAAATTGGAGTTTTTTGGTGAAGGAATACATGGCTGTGCCATAAGCAAGTCCTCCCTGCCTCCACCAGCTGGTCGTGAGACAATGAAGAGAGGAATCCTGAAGCCACATAAGCTAGAATTTAAAAGGCAGTTTCTTGGGCCCAGAGATATACTTGGTTGTCAGCTTGATAGGCCAATGATCTGACCCATGCCAATCCAAGATTTTGGAAGCCAGAGAAAAAGCATTAGAAAGCCAAAAACAAGACACTAAGAATCTAAGTGCTTAGAAATAACATCCTTACTGATCTTCTATTGTTCCAAGTGAAGAGCCCATTAATGGGCTTAACATCTGCTAGGCGCAACCTGTCAATATTATATCTAAGTAGCTCTGATGAAGGGTCAAGGCATGCTAGTCCTCCCCTTTTTTCCTCCAAGCTCAGAATAGCATTAAAGTCCCTGTTCACTATCCAAGGCAAATAAGGAAAATAGCTTCACACATACCGTAAATGATCCCAAAGCTTGTGTTGCCCAAATATATCCCTCGGTGCATAGACATTAGTGACTAGGATTAGCTCCCCACACTCAGGAGAGGAAACAACCATAGTAAGCACTGAGAGACTCACCATCCATAGTTGTGGTATGACCTTCACTAGATCCCAGTAAATTACTAGTCTTCCTACACTACCTAAGGCACCCACACACTGGCATTGCCCCCGAGCCTAGAACTTTGACAAACAACTGAACATAGCATCAATAGGGAGCTTGGTCTCTTGAATACAGATGATATCTGGAGAATGCTCCCTAAGCAACTTCTGCATAGATCTTTGTCTGGGGATACTATGTAATCCCCTTACATTCCATGATAGGACTATCATTGGGTGGAATGAGTGAAGTGTTCATCCAGGGTCTTGACTGCCCCTAATTCCACCAATAAGTCCCCCGTCTGTTGGATTTTCTCATGATCCTTGTTATGCCCTGCTTTAGCTAGGGTGGTGAAGGAGACTTTCTTGAGTGGCCTTTGCATTATACCCAATGCTAGTAAAGATCCCTTCTCTTTCTAGGATGTATCCTTATCTTTTACCAAATCAGCCCAACTGGTATCATTATTCTAGTGCTCTGATAGGGCTGTCAATGCCCCTTCTCCCGGTGCCTCATCTATCTACTTATTTGTTTGAATAATCATGTCTTGAGGTTCAATGGGGAAGGAGCCCTTCTCCTCACCCTCCAAGGGTCCTCCCAGCTCCTCTGAAGGAATGCCATCCTTAATGGCCATGCAATCCAAGGTTTCAAAATGATTAAACTCCCCCTCAAGGGGTCTACCCATGACCTTTCACACATCGTCTTACAAGGGTGAAGCCTTCATTATTAGGACCATTGGCATCTAACTAGCCATAAGCCAGATTATCCACATTGGAATGATACTTACCCTTTGATTCCTTATTTGAACCAAGCTTGGATGAGTCCATTTGGTCTAACTGGCCTGATTCCTTGCCTCTATTAGACTCCATCCCAGTGAATCACCTAGCCTGGGGGCATTGGTGATGTAAGTGAACATTAATATGGAAAATTATGCATCGAAAGGGTATGGCCTCATAATCAATTTTTTGGACCCAAGATGAGTCTCCTAGGCAAATTTCCATAACATCTCATAGTAGGTTATTCAAATCCATTTCCACACAAATTTGGGCATAGGAGATGAGTTTTCTATCCAGTGACTGGTGTGCTACAACAATTGGTGCTCCCAACAGTGTAGCTATTTGATGGAGGATATCCTCTCTCTAAAATTCTAAGGGAAGTCTTGGAAGATAGACCCACACAAGTACTCTTGTAGGTAGATCCTCTGCAGAATTGAAACCTGAATGCCAGGGCTTAATGAACAATCTAATTCTCTCATAGAAATAGGGTCCACCCTCAAAAAATTTATTCCTATCTAAAATAGAGGAGAAGTTTACCAGGAAGTAACTGTTTCTAGCCAACATAATATCCATGTTGTCATCTACTTGCCAGGAACTGCGTAACCAGGTTTCCAAGGCTGCTTGGGAAATTTGAATTCCCATAAACTTACATATCAGGGTATGAGCAAACAAATAGTCCACATCTTCCTTGATAGATTCTATAGGTATCACCAAAATGGGTCTATCTTAAGACCATGGAAATCAGCCATTGATTTTCAAGATCCTGGGCTACTCATTCACATAAACATGTTCCTTCCCTTGCTGAATCTCCTACTACAGCATCCACATGCTTCCAGAACCCTCACCCAAGCTGTCCCCTTCCTTACCGCCACTCAGAGCCATCTCAAAAAAATTCAATAATATAAATTCATCTTCATTCGTAAAATTTTAATTTCAATTGGGGGTAATGTGTATGGCACATTGATCTTCTCTCTCATTTTTGAGTTCATTTTATTCTAGGCATTATCACCAGTTATGTGCCTTACTCCATCTATACATGGTTGGTATCACATTCAAGTTAAAATTTCTTATAATTTTATCTCTACATGTACCTAAGATCTTGAGTTGGATTTCATATAAGCCTAGTACATCAGTTTTAGAGTGGCTTTCATACAAGCCTAACCTCCATCTTTCAAACTGGCCAAGAGTGGTCTTGTTTCTATAATACATTCAAGATATCCATGCTACATTTTCAAATCATACTAAATTTATGGGCTGTGGGAGCCATATAATATGATATCTATTTTATATGGGTATTAATTCATGAACTTCACATCATGAGGCAATGATGGAGCCAAAGGTCTAGCTAACCTTTTTATTGTTGAGCCACCTATTCAAAGGGATTTGACACATAGTCTGGACATCGATTATCACATGCAAGATCATCTATCTTCACTTAGTAGGTGATGGTAGAGACAAAGTGCTAGCCTTTGCATTCTTGAGCCACTTTTTAGGGAATTGATGACTTAGCTCTATTTGTGATATAAATTTTGGTATAGTATCACTTAGTACATCCAACATTACTTAGCCTTACTCAGCATTGCAACAGGTTTGGTATTTATTTGCATACTTGATGAGGTGTATTCATTCTTTTCTCTATCATTAATCAACTTTTGTACATTCTTATTTTAGATATAACATATCTAGTAAGAAATAATATACTTTATGTTTTCATTTTTAGATTCAAACTTCACACTATGCTTTCTCTACACACATCCAACATCACACATGCTTCATGAGCTTCACCCTTAGTAGGTAAGTTTAGCTATGGTTTTAT
>JARHVA010003643.1:192500-207500 GCA_037957365.1 Torreya grandis
GTTATATCAAGTATCAAGTAAGGTTAAGTCCTTTTTGATATATGAAAAGAGTTCCAATGATCTAGATAACCACATGAGTATTCAAAATACTGCTAATGACAAAATAGGTCTTGGTTTTAATTGAGATCAAATGGAGAACACTAATGTGATCAATAAGTCAATGGTCAGTCAAGGAATGATGGTTTTAGTAGAATAACTACTAATCCTATCAAGGATCCTAATGTTATAAGGTATGTTAATCCTTTCAATGGCTATTTTTATTCATGTAACCAATTTGGTCATAGAGCAAGGCATTTTAGAAGGACCTCTATGAATGACTATGCATGTAACTATGAGGAGAGTCATTAGTCAAGAGGTATGGGTCATTTTTTATTTCAATAAAAAATATTGGTGTGTTTTAATTTTAAAATTTTTGGTCATATTAAAAAGTAATGTAATCATGGATTCTCAAGTCAAAACAAGAAAATTGAGACCCCTAGAATACAATAAAGAAGATAAGACAATGAGTGGAAACCAAAGGTAGCTAAGGTGAATGATGATTAGTATACAAGTCCAAGTGACATATTTTCCATGGTGGAGCATAGTTTAGATGCAAAAGAGTGTAAATAATTCTCCTTATCAGTTCAAATTGTAGATAAAGTCAAGAAAAATAAACAAATACATAATGTTGTTCAAATAGAGATTGAAGAATTCAAGCCAAAAAGGATCATGAAGAACTATCAATCTATTAAGGACATGGAGAAATATGAATATCTTGATTTTATGTTGTTATAGTACCCTAGAGTAGATGTGACTCCATTAGGCTTCATGGAGGCACTCAAATAGTCAGTAGAATCATGAAAGATGTTTAGTTTTAGGGGGAAATTTTTGTTCTTTGTTGGCATTCGTATCCAAGGTTTATTCAAGAGTCTATTAGAGGTGTGATCACAAGATATGGGTCACAAATAGTTTGGATGATGACTTGATCAAACCAAGTCATAGTCATGATAGTGTTTGAATATCTCATGGAGACAAGGGGAACCAATCATGCTCTAAGAGTAGGTTTATGAGCCTAATCTGTGTTGAGTTTTTGTCAAAGAGAGATAATGAGTTTATTTTGAGAGAAAAGGTGTGTTTTTATAAGTCTAAGAATTATATATTTTCAAAGAATATGACCCTTTATCATTAATATCAAAAGGGGAAAAAGTCCCAGTTTGGAAGAAAGTTTAGTTTTAAGAAGATCTAGCTTGGGGAGACGATAATGATTAGCTATGTTTAGTTTTTTAATATCAATGACAAAGGGGGAGATTTTTAAGGTATGTTACTATTTTTGGTGTTATGGTATTTATTTTATCATTTATGTCAAGATCAAAGGGAGGTCATTAATGTCAAATTCAAAGTTGATGTCATGCATGGTGAAATGGTATGTGATAAGGAATCTTATGATAAGAGATAAATTGAAGGCTACTTATTATGTCTTTGTGGAGAGATAATTTGAAGGTAACATAGTAATTTTTCTGGGGTTGATGACATGTTTCAATATCAAGATATAAGGTAAGCATATTATTGAGTAGTTAGTGTCTTGAGAAGCCTAGTCTAACCTTATGAGAAGGTGTATGCATAAAGCATAGTAAATACTAGTTAATTGTGTCAATATAAGCATGAGAGAGTGGGTAAAATTGTGTAAACATGTGAATTAATCAAATAATCCTTCAAAATATTTCCAAGGTTAGTTTTAAGGCTTAATCCTTACTTGACAGACTTAGTGAGAAGGCATAGGCCTAGTAACATGATGAGGTGAGTTGTCTAAGACTTGTGAGATAATTTTTAGTAGTATGTTATCATGGTATGAGGTTTAATAACATAAATATGAGTTATTAAGATAATTTCAAGAGGTTTCAAGGTATGTTTAAGGTTTAAATATAATTGGTACTTCAAAGCCTAATGGGTAAAGAGACTTAGTATGGCCTAATGAGGAGTCAAGTTCATTTTTCAAGAAGACATTATCAGAGGTGTGACAGGTTGTTTCAATTTTTTGGACCAATTTTGAGGTCATATACTAAATTAAAAAGCATGAAAATTGGTGTTGAAGTTCTCTGTATGTTGAGGTGTTACAAATCTAAGAAAGACTTTCTTATGCTCATTGGCATGTGAAACCTATACATGAGGATCCAAGTAGTTTATGGTAGTTGGTGAAGGGTCATAAATTAAATTTCCTATTATTTTTATATGGTTTAAGGGCTTAATATTTATGAATGATTGTTAATAATGTAAGACAATCTAAACCCTCTCTAAAATCCTAATAGTGACCTGATATGAAAGATCTTGTTAGAAATTGATCAGAATGGATTGGATGACCTATTTTTATAGTTTTATATTGTATATTACTTTCCCATTTTTCTCTGGGTGAAATTTTATGGTCAAAAGAGTGAATGAAAGCTCTAGGAAACCCCTTATTTCTCATATTTTTGATGTAATAGGTAGGGTTGACAAGGTCAAAGCATGAAAGTTACTATATGTTGAATATTTAGGCCTTTTTATTATGCAAATTATGGTTTATTATTAGGTTTAATACCTAAAATATTCTAAACTGGTTATGTAAGTTGGCCTATCCCTAAAAAGTCTTAATGAGGAAGATAGTGAGAAAACCTGGCAGAACTGAGAATGAGATTTGGGATTAGTTGAAGTGGATTAGGGATGTATACAAATATATGGGGTAATTTTTGAATAAATATTTCAATTTTTTGCCTTGAATATAGTATTTAGTTATTCTCATATACAAGAAAAATAATTTTCTCAAAGTGACATGTCTAACATAGTGAGGTTTGTGTAGGGTGAAGACATGAGATTGGTTTGTAAGACTAATATTGATATTAAAACTTGTAATATATATATTTAAATATATTATAAGGATAATTATGGATCATATAAACTCATTTTTATTTCATGATAGTTTTCACATATATTTTCTAAGTCTTAGGTTTTATGATTGTGTTTTTGGAGCTACAGGCAGTTTTCTATGTGTGAATGAGAATGGTGTTCTCAAGTCTTTTTTCATAGAGTTAAAGAGTAAAATGCACATGAATTTATATATGTCTCATAGGTTTAATTTTATTTTTATTTTTTCATGATAAAATTCTATTAAATTTGATAAAATTCAAATGTTCTTGACTAGGTTTTGAAGCTTATGTGTAGTTCTGAGTGAGCATATGAAGATGATCAGTTTGAGGTCTTTTTACATATGTTGTGAAATATAAATGACTTGGTGTTTAATATTAGGTAATGGATATAATATTAATTTTATTTATTTTTATGTTTTTATTTTAAATTTAAATATATTCTTGAGATATTCAAGATAGACATTCTGGCAGTGAGAAGGTCTTATTGTGAGTAGACCTAATGGTGTGGTTCAAGGAGTGAAATGAGATAATGGTGTTGGAGACATAGTTTTATATTATAAATTATATTATTTAATCATTTATGAAGTGTTTAATCCATTTTTATAGGATCAATGCATTCCAAGGAGGGCAAAGTGAAACATGTGCTTAGAGAAGGCCTAATTGCATTAGGTCTCTATTAGTCTTGATGGTAGTTTTGGCCCTTAAGGGTAATGAAAAACCTATGTAATGGTTTTTTCACTTTTCAAATGTGTTTTTTATATATTCATAAGGTTATAAAATTATGGAGAGTTTTTTTCTGACCAAGATGGGTGAGATTAAGAGTCAAGTATAAAGAGAAAGTCTAATAAGACTAATTGACTAGTTAGAATTTTTGAGGATATGAGAAAATGATATAGAGTTTTGAAAACTAGGTAGATGGATTGAATACCATTAAATGGGTGTTATTAATATTTATTAAATATCTAAATATGTTTTTATAGGTGATGAGTAAGGTCATATGACTGAATCTGCCAAGGAAAGGGCTAGTTGAGTGAGAACGCCTAATAGGTTGTTTGAGAGAAATACAAGAGAAAAAGAAGGTATTCATGTTAATTTGAGTGAGAAATAGGTGTCAAAATTTTATTATAGGTTAAAGGTATTTTATTTATTATCTATTTACCTAGGGGGTTGGTGATTCCCTTTAATTTGGTGTTTGCTAATGGACTAGTTGAGTTGGTGATTTACTAGTGAGGGGTTGGTGCCTCACTAAATATTGAATAATTACTTACATTAATATATTCAAAGATATATTTTATTCATTTTTATACCTGAATTTTTTTTCCTACATATATCCTATGGTTTTATTTTTTTTCTTTTATATATGTTTGTTTATCCATTGGTTAATGTTTGTATGTGAATGAATGCTTCATGGGTTATAAGTCAAGTGAAGGATTATTTTAAGTAAAATTATTCAACCACCATCTCAATATTTGTAATTATAACATAGGTTTCATGTATGTTAAATCAAATCAAAATCTAACTTGGAAACTTTCTTCATTAACTTTGCCCTTTATGCATATTGTTTATCTTGCTTAGCGAGTTTGGCAATGTACATAGGTCTTGCTCAAGGTGAATTTACAATAAAAAACTTTAAATTCAGCATAAAAATTATCAATTCTTGTTAATTTTTATTTAATGTATTAATTACAATATAGGATCCATAAATTCTATAGTATGCTAACATTGTAGTGACTATATTTGAGATATACTTCTCTAGATAAATTTCCATAGTTTATTTCATTTTTATAACAACACCTTCTTAGTAATCATATATTAATAATATTTCAAATTTTTTTGACCAAGTATACTTTTAATATTTATCAAAACATCAAGTAAAATCATTGATCAAGACATGGACAACATACATTTAATATTCTTACACCAGTGGCATAACTAGAATAATTACCTTAAATATCATTCTAATTTACCACAAGTATAATGATCCAAAGGTGATACACCATGTGGTCAGAGTTCATTATTTTCTCATATACAATGGCCTTCATAAAAAATATTTAGATAAGATTCATCTCTACCATGTTACCATATTTATTCCCAACATTGCACTTAGTACACTGATTTAGGTAATTCTCAAATACATTATCTCCTCACCAAACTAAATATTGGAGACTCTTTGAATACACTATTCATGAAAATATCCCAAAAAAAAAAACACCAGGGTCTTTCATGTAGCATGGAGAATAAAAAAAATTAATGGCATTAGGATAATTTGAAACCTCAACCTCAAGATTTGAAAAACTTGACCAAACCAAAATTTTGGAGACCAAAGCTTGGAATAGTAAAAAATAATATTAATAACATTTTTGATAGAAGTAGATAATATCAATAAACTCCAAAAAAAATAGACTTGTGTACTCTCTGACAATAACCATGATGTTAACTATAGTTTAAGGGAAAGAATATAAAATAAAACTAGAATTTAACCTTATCATAACAAATGATGGGAAACCATAAAAAAAATGAAAGAGAAGAAGAATAACTCAACAATTGAATGAGAGCTTAAATGATATTTATTATTACACAAATGGCATAATTTTCCTTCTCTGTGCACTTGATTATATAATCTTTTCAACTTCATTTTGGTTCTTACTCTTACATAACTCTTTAACTCCTAGATATATTTATTTTTAATTTATAAATAATTCAAAATTATACTAAATTTCATATTCCTTTAAATGTACTAGCACCTATTCATCCCTATTTTCATATCAATCATAGGATTGAAAGTTTGAATAATTTCAAGAGAAACCCATGAGTGATAATTATGAAGTTACAAGTTAGATCATTTCACGCATAATCATATTACATATTGCACCCTTGTGCACATAGTTTCCCACACATAGGGGATAAATACATAAGGTTTATTCCCTATTTGGATTATTTTATATATATATAATTCCCATTGATGAAGGGGTCTTTGAGGTCAACTCAACACTATGAGCCCACTAATCCAATTTTATCAAATTCATTATGAGGGTGAAGATGGGTGAAAATATAGAGTTTCAACAATAAAAAAAGAGTGAAAATTTGTATCACAAATATAAATACATAATTATAAATGTGAAAAAAACATACAATACTGGATTTTTCCACATCTATATCCAATCATTATGTTTTATTAGGCACCTATGTTATATTTAGACTACTAGTGTCAATGATAGTGTCTAAATCTGGTAGCAGTGTTTATAGTTATATAAGTAAAATTTATATAATATGATGATTGACCTATAAAATTTATCTTATATACTTTACAAATTTTTCATATCCAAATCTTCCTACACAAAGTAAAACCTAGCTAAATATAATTTATCTTTGGTATTGTAGTAAATTAAACATAACTCTAATCATTTACTTTCTATATTTAACATATCTCAATAGCATAATTTAGAATATTCATTTATTTGAGTTTTTAAATTAGTTATCATACTATATATTATTTTATCACACTTATTCTTAAACTAATTATATATTTTCAACCCTATAGCCCATATCTCAAAACATAGGGTTAAACATTTGGTGAACTTGACCTTTATGTCTCTTCATACAAATCCTATCTAACCCTAGGGTATTTATCCTTTTCAGATTCTTTACATTTATTTTTTATATCTAATATATTCTCTATAAGCAACCTGGGTGTATCTTTATATTGGGTTTTGTTTCTATTAAACACTTGGAGCTTCATATTCTACTACCTAAGATGGCTCAAACATATGAAGTATCAAATCCTATGCCTAATTAGAGTTCCAATAATGAAACTAAAAAAACGTTCAATAGGCTATCATAGAAGAAGACTCTAATCATTAACATAATGAACATAAACAAATAGATCAAGATAAAGTACAATATATTTCTATATTTCAAGAGTGTATTCATTAAAATCTTAATGATCTTGCTGAGATCCTTAAAACCATATTGGAAACCAAAAGAGAAAAACACAAATAAATAACAATGTGATCATGCTATTAAATCTGGGAGGTATCCCCAAATTATTATTTCATTCCACTTAACAATATCATTGATTCCTATATTTCCCAAAAATAAATCATATTATTGCTACATCCTCCATGGAATTCATCAACACTTTAAATAAATTACTAGATGAAATGAATATATCAACTAAAACCATGTATACATCACATTTGGTGATCTTATACAAACTATAAAAATTTTGTAAGATAAGGTTATCAACATTGAGAAAAATTATATGAAATCATATTATGCTATTGATTCACAAGATGTTTTAAATAATCATCTTGAACTTGGAATATCCATCCACCCTTTACCCACATGTTTTTTAGCACCTAAGTTCACATTTTATGATGGAAAAGGTGATCCTAAACAACATCTCTAATATTTCTCTGCAGAATGTCTTGATTATGACTCAAATGATAAAATTTTGACCAAATTATTTCCAAGGATCCTTAATAACTATGCTTTTTTATGGTTCTATTATTTACCAATATAGTTATTAAGAGAATTTAAACCTCTAAAATATCAATTTATAGAACATTTATCTATCAAAATCATTAAAATATATCATATTCTCAAATTGAAAAGATTAAACAAGGAACCAATGAACCTATAAATGAATATGTTTTAAGATATAAAATAATGTTGGCCAAAAATACAAATCCAATGATAAATAAAGATCTTCAATAAATATTCAAAAAAAAATTCTCACCCCATTACATGAGTCCACATTTCTGAAAATTCTTAAATATTTTGATGACATATGTCATATTATTCAAAATCATGAAATGAATTTCATTTCATTGAACATGTTTATGTATTTATAAATCACAATGACTACATATAATACCAAACTTAATATCAAACCAAGATACAAGGTGAAAAATACATAACCTAAAAAGGAAAGAACCATAATGGTTAATGTAGTGTCAAGATACCTAATCTACCCATCTTATCAAATGCACCTAAGAGATAATTCACATTTACATGAGTCTCCATCTTATTTAATTCATAAGCTTGCATAATGTCACTTCATATCTCTAGCTCTTCCAATATATGCTAAAATGAGTCGATCTCTACCCAAAAGATATGATGTTAATGCATATTGTGAATATCAACAAGGCCCTTGCATGATATAAATAGATGTTATATATTAAATCATAATATCCAAAGCATCAATAATGACCAAGGTATTATGTTTGATGATCCTCCAAAGGATTAATTTCATAACTTGGGGATTACTAGAATTATAAAATATGTAAAAACCCTTTGTAATATCATTCTATGAAATATATACAAGTGAAAATGTAATACAATACACATCCTCATCCATCACATTATGGGATCCCATTATGTATAATTATTTACACTAGTATATACATAATATATAATATAGTTCAAATAATTATTACATTTGATGATTTTGAAACAATGGATGATGATGTAGAACTTCAATCATTATTTATTTGAGTATACCTTGATCAACAACCTATGCATAGTGTTATGCTTGATAATGGTTCTAGTGAGAATGTATGTACCATGACATTACTTATAAGTTTGGAATATACACATGATGATTTATACCCTTTGATCAAAATGGTCAGATGATTCGATGGGACATCACATCATGTTATTGGTGAGATTGATCTATCTTTATAAGTTGGTATAACTCATTATTTTATCAAAATTAGGATTTATGTGAAAACACTAAATGAAAAAATTATTGTTTAAAATCATAATGATAATATAACAATGATAATATTGATTGATTTGGAACTATTGTACTCTATAAATTTTTTATAAATTAAAAAATGTAAGGAGAAAACAAAGATTAGTTATAAATTATGCATCTAGGAGGAATCAAGGTTTGACACTTATTGTGTAGGGAGGTATAGTGACTAAAATTATGAATATATAATTGGATATAGGCCTAGACAATAACACTAAGAAGAGGACACTAGAAGGGTGGTGATATTATATAACCTAGGGAACTCATGTCTAGTTTCAATGAGGAAAGTATATTTTATGGGTTCTTTATTCCTTCATCTATAGAGTCTATGTCTAGTTCAAGAACTTAAGATCACTTACAGAGACCACTGTGCAACTTATTTTCTTTCAAAACACTAGATCCTTAACATTTGAAGACTAATACAAATTAATGGGTAAAAAGAGTTTAGTGGTTGATGTTGGGTGAGACTTCAACACACCATGTGTTTATCACTACTTACATATGAATGATCCAAATAGAGATCAAATTCTATATAGTTCTCCCATGTTATGGTGGTGTGTGAATAACTGGTGAAATGCATTAAATGCTAGTGTAATACTAATATTATTATATACCTTAATCATGAATTTTGAGCTATGAAATGTACTTATAATTATTTTTTGTGATATTAGGGTTGTATGTAATAAAAATTGGATTAAATATGTATTCTCATCTCAATGTACAAGGGTGATTCTAGTGTTTTTCAATGTGGAATCACCTTCTATGAAAAATGGTTTGAAAAGTGCTTATATAGTCATATCATTGAAAATATTTTGAAAGGGGTTAATTATGGACATAGGTTGACATTTATATAGATAATAAAATTGTAAATTATATATTATTTTGTGGGAAGATAGGAGGGAGGGACACTAGAGTGGTGCATTGTGGTCCCATATGGTACTTTTATCTAATGGGTCATTTTACCATGTTAAAGATTAGACAGGGCCTAAAATGTCTATAAGGTTGGCATGGATAGGTCTCAGTCTATTCAGGGTTCATTTATTAGTTAATTTAACCTTTTAGTACTTAGATAATATAAATTTTATGTTTTCAAAGGGTTGAGTATAATAATAATCTATAATGAAAACTAGAAATAATTGATTTGAAAACCCTTTACCTAAATAGCAAGAATATATGTAAAGAGTATTTAAATGGAATAAAGTGGGTATTTTTATAGATAAATATGTTGAAACAAGATGGATAAATAGGAATACGCATGGTTTTTTATTGTATCTTAAATCTATTCTTGGATAATAGTGCCCTTATGTAAATAATAGTGTTATATGGTGCTAGTGTCAAATTATGGCATTGGTGTCCCTCTTGGAGTAACTATATATAACTTTTATGGAAGTTGTGAGAGGTTTTAGGGGTACTTTAGTTGGTTTTGTGTCTTTTATAAGTTCACCTATGTCACTATTCTAGCTAAATCTATTCAACAACCCTAATGAGTAATTACACACATGAAACAACAACTAGATAAAATGCAAAAAGGAAAGGAAAACCTAGGTTGTGGTGTGTTATGATCACATAGATAATAACCCATATTGTCATATCCACTACATAAATTAATTTCAATACTAGGGGCTTTAAATCACAAGTAATTATCCCTTTGGTAACGTGCATAAAAAACTTGCATGATAATGATAAATTGACTTTTGCTTAGGCCCTTCTTTGATCAAGAATACAATGTCTAAATGTGATAACTAAGTAGCATTTAGAGCATTTAGTTGTAATATTGATTTATTTTATGTAACTATGTGAAAAATAGTAATTTCTAGCTATAAAATACCTTGTAAATCTCTTTATATAAAAAGAAATTTAATTTAAATATAAGACCTTGTTCATTAGCTAACAAGACTTAAAAGAGAATAAAAATCATAAAAAAAGGTTCAAGGTATGGTTAGGAACCAAATATAGAATAAAATGACCATTAGACACTAGATCCATATTTATAAACTACCACCACATTGTGCTACTATATTGAAAATGGAACTAGTGTCCTGAGGCCTAAAAATATATCTAAAACTAAGATGAATAGGCTAGGGGCCCCTATGACTAGGAGGAGGTGACTCAAGACAACTAGGTGTGAAATAAATAGGGAATATAAGACATAATAAATAATAAAAGACCTAAAATGACCATAAAAATAATGATTATGTTCATCACTAAGGCCTCGATGAAAAATAACAACAAAACACATAGTACTTGTTATTATTTGACCAAATTAGGGTGTATACACTTTCCCCCATTTTATTTTAGTGATCTAATGATATTAAAGTAATAGATTAAAATAAAAAGAGGAATGTGTATCGATACTTACCTATGAAATTTTTATCTAGACCTGGCCCACTTCCTAGCCAGAGATCTGGATAAGAGATGGGGTGAAATATATGAAGAAGAACTTCATAATGTGGATGTCCTTTGTAAAAAATATGAATGGGTTACTGAATCATGAGGAATGCCTATACTTACCTATGAAAAAAATTTCTAGACCTAGACCACTTTGTAGCTAGAGATGTGGATAAGATATGAGGTGAAATATATGAAGAGGAACTTCATAATGTGGATGTCTTTTGTACTAAATATGAATTGTTTACTAAATCATGAGGAACAAAAACCTATTTTTCTCCCACCCTAATATGTGTATTGAATTTGACTATGTAAAATAAATGTGTGGAGAAATAAGGCTTGATTGTCCCCACTATAATATCCAAATTGGATCTAAGTATGTAAACTGAATATGTGGAGAAATAAGGCTTTGTTTCCCCCACTCTAGTAAATAAATTGAATTTGATTATGTAAACTAAATGTGTGGATAAACAAGGCTTGATTTCCCCTAATTTGATATATGGTATGGATTTGGATATATAAACTAGTGTTTCACTAAATTTTGTCTATTTCTAGTCTAAAGGAAAAATAGAAAAGAATGATAGGGATAAGTGATTAGAATAAACCTGGATTGGTTTGCACACTATATCTAGACATTGTGAGGACTCTTCTTTAACTGGGGAGGACTACCTGCAATTAATAAATCACTACCTCAAAATGTTTGTTAGTAGATAAATTAGTGGGCTACCAAGCTACATGATTGTTCTAGGAAGTGTGAAAATTCCTTAGAGATGATAGTGCACTTTTGAGAGACAAAAGGGTAATAAATAACTAAAAGAGAGGTAAAGTAAATAAAGAAAGAAAGAAAGAGATATAATGTTATCATTATTTGTAACCTAAGTGTAGAAGAGAGTAATAGGGTGTAGGTGGTGTATTTTTTTTATATTTTAGAATTCGTTTGGGTAGATTTTGGAAAGGTTATGAAATCCATAATCACTAATGTTGGTAGGCGAGTCACCAATATCAGTTATACTATCAAGTTCAGTGGTGAAGGTGATCGATGTCAGTTAGGATGTCAAGGTCGGTAGGGGAAATAATTGCCTAGGATCTTGTGGAAGGCTTTTCTAGGTCTAAGAAATTGTTTTGATTAGGTTTGGAAGGTTGGGGAGAGTTATGAGAGAGAGAGAGTATGGTTTGAGTAGATATAGTCATAGGTTTGGTGTGTTAAGTCAAGGGGAAACAAGCAAAGAAACTTTGTAACTCCCTCATGAGGGTTCAGTCAGGAGTGTATAAAGTAATGAATAGTAGATATTAAGTGATAGGAGAGTAAATACTTAAAAGACATATAGAATAAGTGATGTACTTAGCTACAATGGTCACTAAATGATAAGTGCTAGATTGATTATCCCTATTAGGTAGTTCAAACTGATGGCCTAAATAGGGAGAACAAGTGGGTGCTAATGGTCCTCAAGAGCTTAGTTCCTAATCGTGATTGACTTATGCAAGATTAAATTAAGCTATGATGTCAAAAATTGAATGTCAAGAGATTGAATGTAAGTAAGAATTAATTTTCTTGATTTATGTTGACCTAAACTTTAGGTTGGAGTTTTTCTTATCTCACTGACATCAATGATCCCATCAATGTCGGTCATGGGTTGACCAATGTTGATGGCCATAGACTAGGTAAAGCTTACTATTTTTGGCCCATTTTCTATTTATCTTCATGCCAATTGTGGTACCCATTACAAAATGGTAAAAATAAGAGGTTAAGAAGGAGGTAGTTGATTGAGAATTTAGATTTGAAGTGAGAATAAGTCTTAGGTAGTTAAGATGAGGGGATCAAGTCTTGAGGTGGCTCATTAGGTGATAATTAGTCATAAGGTGAGGTGGCTAAGTAAAGTGACAACAAAGTGATTTTAATTAAATTAATTAATTATTTTAAATTAGTTAAATGTGTGAGTGGTAAAATTATAGGTTAGGGAGGCTAATTATTATTATTGAAAAATGGGCTACAAAGGGTTTTGACACAAGGAGTTACACATGTATGTGTGACATAATTTTGGTGTCTAAATTTTCCTATATTTGTCTTGTAATTTTTATTGACAAATTTTTAAGACAAAAATAGGAGTTATATTCTCTAAGTATTGGATGAGGTATCCCCCCTCAAAATGGGAATCAATGGAGGAGAAACTAGAATTAGGTACCAATTTGATAAAAAGGTAATTGGGTGAGTGGTGGAGAATTGATTATCACTTCATATGCATATAATACTATGAGATATAGTCAATAAATTCAAGAATAGGCAAGGTTAAGGAGGACTTAGATAGAAATAACCAAAGCACAACTTGTAAGTGATAGCTAATAGGTTAAAACAATCAAAGTTGTAGCTCTAATGGTCGATGTGTCCTAGGTATCTGAGGTAGGAAGGTCCCCTAGGAAACACAAAAGGGTTAAAGGTGATAAGACAAGATTTTTTTCCATTTAAAACACCTAATATACATATGTGTACATAATAGCCAACTATAGTAAAATAACATAAGCAATCAAGACAAGCAATGCAAGGTTGGTGTAAAAGGGTCAATGAGTGAGGAGATATTCATGATCTCCAAGAAAAGTCATCATGGGAGAAAATTTAAGTGATATCCAATAGTGTTTGTCATGGTTGGGGAGATATAATCAATCTTTAAATTGCCCCAAAGTATGGGTAAGGTCTAAAAATTTGGGGTTGCTTTTTTGGGGAAAACATTATTACAATGGTGACAATGTCAGTGACATTACTAACATCAGTAATAAATAGTGTTGATATTGGCACATTAGGGAATTATTGTTGATGTTGGTAGACATAAGTACTGACATTGGTAGATTAGGTCAAGCATGTCAATGTTAGTGACTTACCAAACCTGACAAAAGGGGGTTTGGTAGCTAACCAAACTCATTTACAACATGTAATTAGATAAAAAAAATAGAGCTATGAGAGTGACTCAGATGGTAGAGCAAGGAGGGGACCTAGTGGGAGGTGCACCACCACAAGAGCCAACTATGCTAGCCTAGAGTAGATGGAGAGATGAGATAAGATCTTGTACTAGTCATTTTAAAATATGATTTGGTTATTTGAAGTTTTTAGGCTAATTTAGATGTAGGGGTATCGAAAATGTTAGTAGAGGGGTATGAAATAGGGTAGGGTAGTTTTAGGATAAGTTAGGGGGAATTTGGGGTAGGTTTTTAAGTTAAAATTATAGTTTTAGGGTTGGGTCATTTGGCTCTAGGTCTGAACCAATCACCAACATCGATGAGGTCCAATGATGTCAACTAACACAACACTGAGGTTGGTAAGTGTCTACCAATGTTGGCTGACACTTCTGTCTACAAAATATTAATGTCAGCATTAAAGCTAACATTGATGACTATGAAGAACTATAAAAATAGGAGAAAGGGTTAATTTGGATCCATAGTATAAGTAGTCAACTAATTTAATGGTTGAGCCAGCCTTAAAAGACCCCATATCAATTTAGTGCTCCCTACATAGCCTAGTTTAGGGCCTAAAATCAATATATTTCTCCTAGATCTTAGGAATAACATCTAAGGTATGGTTAAAAGGTGTGTTATGGGAATGGGTAAAAGGGTAGGTTGAGATAGGTTAAGAGTCATAGGGCTTAAAAGATAGGGCATAGTGTCAAGGTTCAGGGATATAGGCCATGAGGCCTAGAATTATGATAGGCATGTAGGCCTAGGGTGGAGAGAGAGAAGAGGTAGTAAAGCCTAGGGTAGAGAGAAAGAGAGGTAGTGAAGCTTAGGGTAGAGAGAAAAGAGTAGGCTAGTTATCTAGGTGGGTATATGGTGAAGCTAACCTTAAAAGACCTTGTGTCAACTGAGTGCTACCTATATATCCCAATTTAGGGCCTCAAACCAATGTAGTTATCCTAAAGAGAAAGGAAAAATGTGTTGGTAGGTTATATTAGAAAGTTCATGAATTGAGTTATGTGTGTATAGATGTAGGTG
>JARHVA010003643.1:212500-252500 GCA_037957365.1 Torreya grandis
ATTAGATCAACAAGTTGGTTAATACTTGGCAATGGGAAGTCATATTTTAGACAAGTGAGGTTTAAATAATGATAGTCAATTCAAATGTAGATTCCCTTGATCACTTTTGTGATAGGAACAATATTGGAAATCCATTACAGGTAGTTGATGGGTTGGATAAAGTTGACAGAAAGGAGGCATTGAAGCTCTTCTTTGACAAGGAGAGAAATAGGAGGATGAATCTTGTGCAGCTTCTGCTTAACATGTTTTACACCTTGATTGATGATAATGTTATGGGTGATGATAGAGGGTTCAATACTAGACATGTCATTATAAGACCAAGTGAAGGATTTGTTATGGTTATTAAGAAATGTGGCATAACCAACATGTTTAGAGGAATCCAAAGATTGGTGAATCTTGAGGATGTGATGGTTATCATGAGAGGGCAGATTGATATCAATAGTTGATTCATTTAGCATAGCTTGTGTTTAAGATGGGAGTGATCTTTAGATATAGGAATCATACACACCCATATATGTAAGAATTGCATCATCATCTTGACATTGCATAGTGTTAATAGTGGGAGAGTTTTCATCAATTATTTTAGGATGAACGAGAGGAAAGGACCTTTTTTCCTTACCCTAGTGATAGGTGAGAGGCCCCAAATAGATGGCATTTATTGAAAAAATAAATTAGAAGGTATAGATACCTTTGATTTAGTAGGTGATGGTGGAGAAGGAGAGATTGGTTCTTCAATAATTGGTACATGGGAATTTTTAATAAGTTTATTTGGTTCATCATATCCCACTTCATGCCTCTTTTTGGCATTTTAATGGTTTGGCTAGTGGGATATTCAATAGGCATATGGACACCTTGTTCATAATGACCCAAACCAAATCCTTTCTAAGTACACCTATAGAGATAGGTGTGAGTGAATCTAGGGTTACTCAAGAAAGAGAAGTCATAGGTAAATGGTTATGGTGAAGAATATGGATTGTTGATAGTAGGAGCCTGATCAAATCCCCCATATGTGAAATTAGTTTGAAGGTTACAGGGATGACCGTCCAAATACAAGGATCATAATTTGGGTACATGTGAATCCTTCCATACTCTTATGGATTATATAATATGTCAAGCATCAATAAATGATATTTACTAAGTGATAAACATTGAAAATTCTCCTCCATGGGATCCTTGTCAGGAATTTGTGTTGCCAGCATTTGTGTAGTCGGGGGAGTGGAGCTTGTGGAAGATTCAAAAGTATCATGTGGGGAAGATGATGTTTTCAATGGAATGAGAACATAATTGGGACTATAAGTCATGTTGCATGTTTTAAATTAAGGTGGGTTAGTAGGTATAACATGTACTTGTCCATCATGTTAAAAATTGACATAACAGTGCAAAATTGAGGGTACACATGCCATAACACATATCCAAGGTCATCCAAGTAGTATGTTATATTGTAACTCTCCTTACACAACATAGAAGAGCTTGGGAATAGTGCAGGGACTGACATGGATATGTAAGATAATAGTGCCCACCATAGTAGCTATGGTATCATTAAATGAGTAGAGTACCATGTTAGTTTGAGACATGTAATTATTAGGAAGGGATAGCTATTTTTAGGCATGGGTATAAATAATATTAATATTAGATCCCCCATTGATCATGACTCTCTTGACATGAGTTTGATCAATATATGTGGTAATAAAAAGGGAAAAATCTTGATCTTTAGGGTGTTGAAGTGGAATTTTTGAATCAGTAAAAGAAATTATGGAGATGAAATTAAAGGAGATGACCAAAGTTGCAAGAGGTTGAGGATCATTTGATTGTACATCAATAAATTTTAAGGCACTAATAAAATCTTGACAATGTTGGGATTAGTTTTGAATTAACTAATTAAAAGACATTTTCATAGGATTTTAGTGAAGTTATTTCACCAATGAGCTTTGAATAACATTTGAAGATGTTAGTTTAGGAATGTCCAAGATAGAAGTATTAGGATTAAGAGGATTGTCTTTAGTCAAGGGATGAGACCAAGGAGTAGTGACCTTTTCCTTAGATTTATCTTTTTTGTTTCATGATCATGTGGCCACATTAACTATGTTGATCTGAAATGTAGGTGAAGGAGGTAGTACAAGGGTTATGACCACATATTTAGGTTTAAATTTAGGTGGAATAGTAGGAGGCACTATGGATGCCAAAGGAAGAATAATAAGAAGGTTAATAGGAGTATCATTGAAGAGAGCATCGACATCAAAGTGTTGTCAAATGACTACTATGAGGGTTTTACATCTACAAGTATCATGTCCAGGTGAATGATGATATAAACACACTTGTGTATCATTAAACTAAGATGAATTCATTCCAAGAGGACTATAAGGCTTAATGGGAGGAAGAGTTATTATGGAAGATTACAATAACTGATGTAGGGAAAAGCTCTAAAAGCTTGTAAGTGGGTTCGCACTTGTTCTACTAATAAGAGTAGACACCTTCTTGTGTTTCAGTGTTAAAAAGGTAATTTTACATGGTGCTTTGTTTGGTGATAATATATTTTCATGGTTTTCTATCACTTTCTTAGTGTCAAATGTGAAAGGCCTGCTAGATGGCAAAGGCAAGAGTGGAGGTAATTTAACCTTTTATTTTTCTTGGATCGACAATATTTCAACTAAAGTAGAGGGGTGTGGTCTAAAAAGGATGGTAAAGTTGAGGGTTGAAGAATGGATCGACAAGATCTAGGAATCTTAACAATTTCTATAATTTAGGACATGAAACTACAACTTGTGGTTAAGGAGTTAAATATAATTTTACCTGTAGATGAATTAAATTAGAGATGGGGTGTATGCCTAAGGGCTTGAGCTGAGTTAATGTGGTAGATTCCTATGAGGGTGAGGATTTTGATATAGATGGATAAACTTTAGGTGATTTTGGTGAAGAATCTCTATATTTATTAAATACCTTGGGGTAAAGGGTAGTGAGAGGGTTGATGGTAAAGGTTGACATTCACTGTCTTGGATAAGGAGTTTTAATCTTGTCCCAAAATGCCACATGATCTAGCTTCATGGAATCAATAAATTATATAATTTTCACCAAATGTAAGAAGGGTTTAGATGAAGTTGATGTAGGCCTTATGGTTGTGTCTTTATAATGCTGAGTTATTTGGGAAAGAGGGAAATTATTAGTTTTGCTACTTCAGGCTAAAGATGAGAAAGAACGACAATAGGGTCCTCTTCAACAAAGATAGGAGAGACATGGTCTACCATGGGCAGAGGAGAGGTAGGTGAAGAAGTTTATTCAAGAGGGTAAAGCATAGGTATTATGGCTCCCTTAACATGTGGGTAAGGCATAGGTAAAGTATGATCCTCCATAGGTAAAAGAAGGGGCAAGAGTGGTACAATTGGAGTAGGCACAATAGGTCTCTCATCTATTATGGAAGTAGATAATACTGACACCTCTAAGTGCAAAGGTGGAGTTGATGGGGTACTACTCTATATAGGTGGAGGAGAGGAAGTTGAAGAAGGTTCCTCAAGAGGGTATAATATATTAATTATGTTCCCTTTAACATGTTGTTGAGGAATGTGTAGGGTGTGGTCTTCAAGTTGTAAGAAGATAGGTAATATTAGTGAAAAACTAATTGGCATTATAGGTTCCTCAAATGGAAAAAGAAGTGGTAAAGGAGGCTCTTCCTCATGAGGGTGTGGAATAGGTGAAATAGGTTATTCTACCTAAGGAGGATGAATGGGAAAAATAAATGCCACTGACTATCAGGGAGGAGTCAATTAAATGGGTGCCTCTTATTAAAGGGGAGGTGGAACTAAAGGTAAAGGAAAAACCATATTAACCATATGGATATTATGATCACTTGAGTTACATATGGTCTAAACAATATTTTGATTGGGTGAATGGTTAGGAAAATAGTGTTTAAACACATCCATACTTTGATTAGTGGGTGCATTAGGATTATCCAAGATGAGATCACCTATATCAAACATGTCCTAAATAATGTTCTTGATTATCTTATAGCTATTAGAATTGTGGCCTTTAACTCGATGATAATCTCAAAACTCATCTTCTTTATACCAAGTTAGGATAGGATGGGAAGGTTTGAATTTTATAGGAGGTTTTATATGATGAAGGTTTATGACAACTTGTTTTAATAGTTTTTCCAAAATGCATGTGTATGATTCCCCAATGGGAGTGTATTATCTTTATTCATACCATTATTGGAATTACTTGGTCAGATTTTGGGAAGTTGAGGAATTTAATTGGTTTGTGGTTATGGAAGAGGCTGACTTAACAACCACCATGTTGGTGGAGCCTTTATATTTTTTATTATAAGGAGAAGTTTTAGAGGAGGAGGAGTCATTTGATTTAGAATTATGATTCTTACTACACAATTTGACTTTGCCTTTGTCTATAGCATGAATCTCAAGTTTCTATGCCATTGTACATGCCTTATCAAAAGTGAAAAAAGTTTTTACCTAGAGTGTTGATGAGATGTGCTTAGCACATGCCCTTTAGAAGAACTCAATAATCTTAGGTTGGGGTCAGGATAAGGAGAGTTGATTGATCAAGCTTCTCTAATGAGTGAGAAAATCTACAATAGACTCATCATCAAATTATCTGATAGAATAAAGGTCTATTATCAAAACCTTTTTAGAAATGTTAATAGATAAATGGTCTAGGAATATTTGTGTGAGTTGGGTAAATGTGAAAAGGAAGTGATGAGGTATAGAGCTATACCAACCCAAGGCATAACCTAAAAGAGACATAGGAAAAGTGTCCTGTTAAATAACAAGCATGTCTAAATGTTGTTAGTAACACATCATCATGCCTTATTAAATAAAAATCATGTCTAAATTCTCACAAGTGTTATTTTGGGTCCTCTTTACTCTAGAAATGAGTAAATTTAGGGAGTTCCTATTGGCTTGGATAAGGGTGAATAGGTACAGAAGGATGGATAGGTTCATTGCATATTTGATCATAAGATAACACATTCTTTGAACCAAAAATGGATGTATCTAGATTACACATCTTATCCTTTAGCATTTTAATGAGGTCTAGAGGGGGATTAGTTTGGCGATACATCCTAAATTATAGGGAACCTGATAGGAAGTAGAGGGAGCATATGACATAGTTTACTGAGGTTGTGTTGGGGAAACATAAGGATAATGAGTCATAGGCTAGGTTGAAAAAAGAAAAGGGGCTTATCCTATTGGGTTAGAGACTATGCTTTGGTTGTTTATGATTATTAAAGGTTAGATTATTGGCATGGTTAGACTAGATGAAGGGTGAGTCATAACTCAAGTAATTATAGGCATGAGGGTAGATGGAATAGGTATCACTAGATTCTAAAATGGGGTAAGACTTGACTGAAATGGTTGTGGTTGTGAAAGTATGGAAGTCACACCAAGGTTTAGGTGGGATTGGGTAGTTGGTGATGCTAAACTTTGGACATTATTTATAGTTGGGTTATTCATAAAAGTGGTGGTTTGGGTAACCATGAGGATAATAGTGGAGGCAAATGAAAATAAAGTTATCTCTATTAGAGAGGTTGGCATACCATAGATTAGGCCACCTAAAGAATTATGGGTTTGACTCATAGCAAGGTAATGTTGAAGGGCTACCACATTGCAATCAAGAAATTTAGTAAAATCTTGATCTCCCTTAGGCATAATGGGAATTTGGTTGGGGTTGGGAGTATGCTCTGTATCTAAAGTATGCTCCATGATAGAATCAAAAGTGAGAGGAGAAGGTGGAAGTGGTTGCTGACTTGGATAATTGACAAGAATTTTGGCTTGATCTTGCATCAATACTAGGCAAGAAGAAGTATAAATAGTCTTACTACCCTATATTAGTGATAGAATAAGGAAAAACTAGGTTTGCTTATAGGTAAGTGGATTATTTTAGCTTGTTATTTTGAGTAGATGAAAATTACACAGTCACCGATGTTAGTCACTTGATTAATGTTGATATAAAAAGTTTGTCAATGTCAATTGATTAACTAATATTGATAGGTAAAATATGTTGATGCTGGTATAGTTAACTGATGTCGATCATTGTGATACCCTAGGAGATGGAAAATATGATGTAAAAAACCAAAATTTGAAACTAGGTAAAACAACGGATGTAAGAGGTCTATGTAAGAAGGAAGAACACTTAGAAAACTTGAGATATAGGATATACAAATTGAGAATTATAAATAACATGAATTTTTTAAATCAATAGGAAAACATACTTACCAACTCCAAAATATAGAAGGCAATAGAAAAGTAGAAAAAGAACATATAGCTAGTAACTATTAAGTCCTAGAGATTAATTTCTAGTCTCATGTTGGATTATGCCTTAATTAGATATTAAAAAGAGAATTTGGTTATTGAAGGTACTATAAAGTAATCTAAAGTTGGTTTTAGGTTAGTTTTAGTGATCAAGAGGAAATCTATGTTAGACTACGTATGTGGCTTGTTATACGAGCTTACTCTCTACACTTCATGGACCTGAAGTGAATCTAGGCCACTTATCCAGAATATACCTTATGTCTAGAGTTTATACTCCACTATTTAATGGAGTGGGTTCTCCCCTTAGTGGTGAATCTAGGTAGGATAGCTGAGTAGGGTAGGGTGATACACCAAGTGATGAAATCCTAATGGGCCCTTTTCTCAAGTGGGTTTAAAATTTTATTTGTGTGAATGTGATTTATTTGTCTAACATAGGTGCACTACAATTTATTTAAAATTCTTGTAATTAGCTAGGTGAGTCAATATGTAGCAAGAAAATAATGAAATATAATAAATTTTAAACCCAATTTTAAAAGGTTTAGATTTGAATGCAAACAAAGATGAAAATAGGAGTAGAGAATGAAATTCACTATCCTAATGTGCATGAAATAAGAAGTAAATAAGAGATTATTTTTAACTTGTGAAAAAAAATGATAAATTGCTTTTAGAGGTAAAGAGAAAAGAAATAAAATTTTAGTTTAATGCTTTTGAATAGAAAATAAAATGTTAAATTTTTATTTTTAAGATAGAAGAGAAGAGGAAAGTGTAAGAAATAAAATTTTCACTATAATTCACCTATATGAATACTTAAAACAATAAATGAACCCAAGGAAAAATCTAGGGTCCCACTAGGCATGCCAAAAATGTTTCACTAAATTTTACCTATTTCAAATCTAAAGGAAAAATAGAAAAGAATGACAGGGACAAGTGATTAGAATGAACCCAAATTTGTTTGTGTTGTATCTAGACATTATGAGCATTCCTCTTTGGCTGGGGAGGACTACCTTTGAGTAAGAAAGCACTACCACAAAATGTTTATTAATAGATAAATGAGTGGGCTATCAAGCTACTCACTTATTCTAGGAATTGTGAAAATTCTTTAGAGATGATAGTCCACTTTTGAGAGACAAAAGAGTAATAAATAACTAAAAGAGAGGTAAAGTAAAGAGAGAGAGAAAGAGAAATAATGTTACCATTAGTCATAACCTGAATGTAGTAAAGAGTGATAGGGTACAGGTGGTGTATTTTGTTTATATTTTAGAAGTTGTTTGGGTAGGTTTTAGAAAGTTTAGGGAATTCACAATCACTAACATTGATAGGGGAGTGATTGATATCTGTTATAATATTGAGGTAGATGGTGAAGGTGATTGATGTCGATTAGACTATTGAGGTTGGTAGGGGAAATAATTGCCTATAAACTTACAAAAGGATTTTTTAGGTCTAGGAAATGGTTTTGATCAAGTCTGGGAGGTTGGGGAGAGTTATGAAAGAGAGAGAGTATGGTTTGGGTAGATTTGGTTAGAGGTTTGGTATGTCAGGTCAAGGGGAAACAAGCAAGGAAACTTTGTAATTCCCTAACGGGGGTTCGGTCAAGAGTGTATAAAGTAATGAACAATAGATATGAAGTGATAGAAAAATAAATACTTAAAAGACCTATAGAATAAGTGATGTACTTGGCTATAATGGTCACTAAATGATAAGTGCTAGATTGATGGTCCCTATTAGGTAGTCTAAACTGATGGCCTCAATAGAGATAACAAGTGGGTATTGTTGGTCCTCAAGAGCTTAGTTCTTGATTGTCATTGACTTACACAAGATGATAGTAAGTTAGGATGCAAAAAATTCAATGTTGAGAGCTTGAATTCAAGTAAAAATGAATTTTATTTATTTTTGTTGAATTGAACTTTAGGTTGGAGTTTGGCTTATATCACTGACATTAGTAATCCCACCGATGTCAATTGTGGGTTGACCAATGTTGATGGCCCTAGAATCGGTAAACCTTATTATTTTTGGCCTATTTTCTATTTCTCTTTGTGCCAAGTGTAGCACCCATTTAAAAATGGTAAAAATAAGAGGTTAAGAAGGAGGTAGTTGATTAATAATTTAGTTTTGAAGTGAGAATAAGTATTGGGTAGTTAGGATGAGGGGATGAGGTCTTGAGGTGACTCATTAGGTGACAATTAGTCATTAGGTGACAATTAGTCATTAGGTGACAATTAGTCATTAGGTGAGGTGGCTAGGTAAGGTGGAAAAAAGGGGCTTTTAATTAACTTAATTAAGTATTTTAAATTGATTAAATGTGTGAGGGGTAAAATCATGGGTTAGGGAGGCTAATTTTTATTATTGAAAAATGGGCTAAAAGGGGTTTTAACATAGGGGTTGACACACATGTGTGTGACATAATTTTTGTGGCTATAATTAGGTCTAGTGTAAAACTATGGATCAAATAATATAGATAGTATTATGACATAAACCAATTAAAACGTGGTGACATCTTGGTGATGATATGAGTATAACCTATAAATTAAAAAATAGAGATCAAGGACATGTGATCTACATCATGCCCCCAATCTTGATATATGATTAATGTATCTATGTATCTAAACATATGTATATTTGAGTTAACATGCATATATGTGTGAACCTATGTATCTGACTATCTATATATCTACATAGACCTATGTTTCTAAATGATATCTATATTTGAGTGAACATGTATATTTGAGTCAAACTGTATATTTGTGTGAATCTTTGTATCAGTGTGTGTGTGTGTGTAGACCTATGTGTCTAAATAAAATTATTTGAGTGAACACATATATCTGATTCAAACTATAAATTTGTCTAAACCTATGCATTTGAATATTTGTATATCTACATAGACTTGTGTTTCTAAATAGTTGTATTTGAGTGAACCTATGTGTTTAAACATTTGTATCTAATTAGGCATGTGTGCCTAAAAATATAT
Organism: Torreya grandis; assembly: GCA_037957365.1. Lineage (NCBI taxonomy): Eukaryota > Viridiplantae > Streptophyta > Pinopsida > Cupressales > Taxaceae > Torreya > Torreya grandis. The sequence goes on from JARHVA010003643.1 coordinate 221,723, forward strand.
GTCTAAGTAAGATTGTGTCCCTGAATAGCTATATATGGGTGAACCTACATGTCTAAATGTGTGTATCTAAGTAGGCTTGTGTGCCTATATTTTTGTATTTGAGTAGGGCTATATGTCTAAATCTTTTTTTATGTATTTGACACCTTTTTGATGAGAGTTGAGACTGAAGTAAGGATGTCTAACCAAAAGTGGTAATTATAGGATGTGAAAGTGTTAATTAATTGGTGCGGTGTTATTTTAAGTTTGAATAGTTTGTTTATTATTATAGATTTAATTATTTAAATTGGTAATGGGATAAATGTCTTTGTCTATATTGAGTTTATTATTTAAATATCTTTTTATGTCATTTTTCAAAGTTAAATGTGATTAGGATATTATTTTAACCAATATAGGGTGAGGCACATTAATGTCAAGTCCCATGTGAAATAAATAGTTCATAAATTAGAGTTATGCTTTTGTAGATATTTCACTGGCAATAGGTTGGTATTTTTATTCTATGGATGTAGGGGCTCATCGTATAGGAAGCCATAATGATATATTATTGTCAATGATTGTCATTATATATGTTTTATGGTTGTGAAATATCTTAGCTATTTTATTATCTTCATTCTTAGTTATAGACAGGATTGGGGTATCATTCTCCTATAGGATGTATGAGATACTGAAGGATATAGAGGAACATGGTACTAAATACTCATGGAGTTACACTAAACTAGTCTACATATACTAAGATTTACACCATTTTATGTAGGAGATGTCTGTTGGAGATATTTCATCATCTACACAATTATACTATTGGGAATATGAGAACATATCACAAAGTATGTCAACATTACCTTTGTAAGATGATTGGGCCCCCTTGAAGTCATTTGTAGAGAGATTAACTAGGACAACACACATACCTAAGAGGAGCATGATGTAGTGTTGTCATGTGCTAGATATTTTGACATCCATAGACATTATTTGGAGGCCCTATAGGGGCTATGAGGGATGGCTTAAGGATGGTGCTTAACTAAAATGTGTACAAGTGAGATGATGGATATATGACCATTGGGTCAATTTATATGATAAGGTCTAGTATAAGTAGGTGAATTAACATTTTTATTTGATTCAAGATGTGCCCCTAGTGTTAGTGATGTGGTTGAGGATTTATCAGGCTCTAATGAGGCTAGGCAGTAGGCCTAAGCCATTAGATACAAAGTTATCCCCAATTCTATTGATAAAGAAGGATCTTATGATTGACATATAATATTTGGATGATGTAGGAGTTAATAATTCCTATTCAACATAGTGAATAGATCTTAGGTGGGAACCTATATTTTTGAGAGGTCAAATTGTTGTAAAAGATGTATTGGTTATGGATCACCTTAGGGATATCAATGGTAAGTTGTTAGTGTATGCCTATATATTTATGTATTTGGTTACTCATTTAAATGGTTAAGAATCTAATTCATTATGTGGGTATGTATAGGTTTGGGTGATGATGAGTATTGGGAGACTACCATCGATTCTACACTATGTGTAATAACACAAGATATTATTGATAATGATGTAGAGGATGGATTAATGGAGAGTGAAACTAATGTTTATAGTATACATACTAATTTATTCAATTGATTGGTGATAGATATGACAATTTATAGATGAGTAATTATGGATAGAAATGAGTCGCATATGGAGTTGCATAGATGGATCATGCCCAAACTTGATACTATAGGTGGGGCTAGTAGTAAAATAGTGGATGATTACATATGCATATAGTGAGAGCATGTAAAGTGTATGGTTCAGTTGGGTATGTATCGTGAGAGAGAGATAGAGAGAGAGAGATTAAATTCAATCATTGATCGAGGTCATGAAGGGATAGTGAGACCTCTAGTTCTAGCATGGATATATATGAGAGTGAGACTAAGGGGATGGTCTTAATAGACATGTCTATATTATTTAATGGTTTACTATATTTTTATTACAACTATTTCCTAAGTTATATAAATGAATCTTCATTATTATATTGGCATTATGTATATCAGTATCTTGCTCTAGTTATATTGTGCATGTTTACATGTGTTTAATTGTTTTGATTGTGTTAAAATGTGATATTGGTATATGGTATTTGTCTATGTAAAGGTAATGAATTTTTTATCTATTTAAAAATGTTGAGTTATACATGTGTATTAGACTATGAATGTTATTTTTTGATATAGGTTTTGTAACATATGTGTGTAGATAATGTGATTGTGGTATGTATTGTCTAAACCTAGATGGCATAGTGAACCAATAACCATAATGATTATGTAATATTAGTGTAGAAGTGTAATCTATAACTAAAATTATGTGTGATACATTAATAATTTCTAGGAGTGTAGACTCTATATCAAATAGCTTGATTGGCTATTATGTTAAAGTTGTATTATGAGCTTGTTGACGATGAAAATTGTATTGTCAACTAATCAACCCTTTCATCTATTATAAAGGTTAATTTGGAATCATACCAATATAATATTAAGGTTATTAGTGTTCAATTATTATCTTAAAGATGTGAGAGGTTTTTAAAAATATTCTAAGAAATAACACATACATTATTAAATATAACATATTTCATTATAATGCAGAAATCCACTTGTCAAATAATGAATTAGTTCAAATATGAATGTATAATATATCCTATCTAATAGAGAAAGTCTATGAATAAATATGTTGAAGAAAATAAATATGATTCATCTACGTAATATATTCTTAAGTAATAATCTTGTTTTTGAAATAATTTATTTGAAATAACACCAAGACAATAAACTAGAAATATAAAGCAAAACAAAATTAAGAAGAGAATCAGTTTGTAAAAGATACATAAAACAAATAGGTCAGAAACTAAACTAAGAATGAGATAAAAAACTATTTAAAATAAGCAAAGCATTAAATCTAAACCAAAACATAAATAAACAAATCTAAATTAAATGAAACTAATAAATAAATATAATTTAAACTGATTAATTTAACGTAATTAATCTAATTAAGAAACAAACTTAAGAAACAAAAATAGAACTAATCTAATTAACTTTGAAAAGATAAAATAATAGAAAAAATTAGGAACAATAGTCAAGTAAATACAAAATAAATTAAAATTTAAAAAATTAGAAAATAAATTATAATAACTAAAGCTTAAACTAAAATTAAATAAAATAAAGTCAATGTTAAAATCAAATAAAATTACAATATAGGAAAAATCATGTGAGTCTCAACAAAGAGAGTCATCTTAGGAAATATATCAATTTTATTTGAGAAATCATCATCTTTGTTTACAAAATATCTTGAGAGATAACTTTTAAAATCAAATAGATCAATAAAATATTCTAAATAACAAAGTTTTCATCATTATTCTGGTTGTATACTTAGATTCTACACATATGACTACATGGGTCAATCATCAAAAGATGTTAAACTTGACAAAATTTAGATAATCTATTATAAATGATAATATAAAACTGGATATACCTATGTTGCCTAAGCAATTTCCTCAACCACCAGAGAAAGTACCATTTGTTCTATCTACAAAATTCATGCTATCTTATAGAAGTTGCATGTAAGAGAGAGAGATAAATGATTGACTTTATAATGTATAAGTATTTAATACCTATGTTGTTCCTCCTCTTCAAATGAACCATTGATCTCGTTTTATGCTTCAAATTTGGTTAGAAAAATAATTTGTACTTAACCTTAGTCAGTTACTTGTATAACTTAACTAATTGACTTTTTAAAAGTCAATTAATATAGACTATTATTAGTTAACATTAAATCAAAACTTAAAAGTCTTAATACATCAAATATTTGAATATAGAGTCAATATTTCCTAATAGGTGGGGACCCTTAATCAATTAATAATAATAAGAAATGCATATTTAAATAAATAATTATATAAAACAAAGTTTAGTGATATTCTTATCTATATTAATTTCATAACACTTATTATCAAAATTACATAGGCATATTATTTATATCAGAAACTTAAAGTCTATTGTACTTTCAAAACATCATAACCAAAATATCAAAATTTGAAAATCAAAGTATAAAATATAAAGGTACTTAAGTTATTATAGATTAAAATTTCAAATTTTAATAAGAATTTATCTTGCTAACATCCAAAAGTCATCAAAATTAGATAAAAGCTCAATCACTAGTTTTCCCTACTCATTCACACACTCATTATATTCCATCTCAATTGCTAGAAACTGAACCAACTTAGTTCCTGACTCACTTGTATTATCATCAACTTCAAATTTAATATTATTCACAAATATGATCTTAGTAAGAGTGTCTAATTAATTTTAGCTATGTTAACACTTTTTGGAGGTGGTTGGATGAACACTAAGAAATGGCTTCTCCAAACATAGTTTTCTGCATCTTATAATAGGCTCTTTCAAACTCATCTTTTTATACCCTAAAATAGGATCTATTTTAAATGGTGTGAGTTCATTAGAATAAGAAGCTAAGGATAGATTGAAAAGGTTCTTAGCATGGGCTATTTTAGTGTCTAGTTGGGAGGTTTCATTAACATGATGTGATTCATTAACATGTTGGATTCTCTTTGGGGTAGATGAATAAATAGGTAGCTAATTTGGATTATTCTACAATTCATGAGGGAAAATTATATGATAATGAGACATGGAACTAAATATACATCCACAAAATCCTCTAATTCCCTTATGGTTTGTAGGATTAAAAGGTAAACTACTCAAAACATTATAGAATTTGGGGTTAATGGCATAAAAAAGGATTGACATCTTAGCTCCCCTACTAGTATACCTATGGCTAAATCTTCTAGACGTAAAACCATCTCTTAGAAAATTGTCTAATGGGTGATTCATAATTAATATTGTCTAATTTTTTATTCCTTACCCAACCTCTACTATGATTATTTCTACTTGATTCTAGTTGATCTCAGCTTGACATCCTATATATATAGTTTGGAAAAATATTCAGAACTAGTTATTTTTTACTAGAAACTAACATGTATATATCAAATATGAAATAGAATAACAATTGTATTTCAATATACTAAATCCTTAGTCATAAAAAATTCTTACTATCATCAAATTATCATTCAACTAATTGTACTACTTGAACTACATATTCATATGAAACTACTAACTATGTAACATCATTTTCAACTAAAATTCTAAAATAAAATTATATACTCATAATTTTATTTTCAATATACCTTATCATATTTTATTGAGTTTTGTACTCATTGTGTGATTATAATTTCAAAAATATATCATTATCAAACTAAAAATTACACTTATTTCCAAAGCTTAACCATTTAATCATCACTGAAATAGAAAACCTTACAAAAGTCCATTCATGACATGTATTTCTCAAATTGTAAACCACATATCTTTTCTCAAAGAAATTGAGGCATCAAAGCCTTTCCCAAGTCATAATTACAAACTGAGAACCATATTAACATAACATTCTAAAACTTTTAATAGCCTGAATGCCCTTTAAAATGAAAATAGAACATTATAGATTGTATTCCATTTCAATTTATATGTCAAAACTTTAACAAAATAATATACTCAAAACTTCATGAGAAAAAAATTCTAAAACATCAAGTTTTTTTACCACTTTGAAACCATTACATCTTATGCAACCATGACCAGAATACCACAACAAATCATTCTATGTTTCACATGATTTTGAAAGTGAGAAAACAACATATAATATTTTTTCAAGAAACTTATAAATCACTTCTTTTATTTTTATTTTTATTTATAATTTTATAATAAAACCCAAAACATATCCTTTTGTGTCAATAAAATACATGCAAATCAAAACTATCCATGGAAATAATTACACAACATTCTATCGTATTATACTAAAAAATATTTTTAATCCATCAAACTTTCAAATATATCATCCTTTATAAAACCCTAAACATATGCATGAAACTATCACTCCAACAAACTAAAACACCTAGCATATCAAATTATTAATTTCAATTTTTATGCATATGCTAGGTGTTTCAAAATTATTATCAAATTATACTTATTTAATAACTCATATAGAATCATATTCATCATGAAAAAATAGGATTTAATGGCATTATAGGAAACTTATCTCTACCAACAAATAATTAAGATGGCATACAAGAACGAACCAACTTATAAGCATCTTGAAATAGTGTCGGCCAATATTAACCTACTCTTAAAATCTTATAACAATTAGTTTTTTTAGCATAATATCTACCATAATTTACTTCATGAGATCCTCTAATAACTTTTTGAGTTTGATCATGTGTAAGGCATATTAATAAAACTTCATCTCTATTTTGATAAAACAAAAAAAATTCTAATAAACAGAAATTTAAATCTTTTAATCATAAAGAATGGATTTATTTCTTATCAAAATTATTAGGATAGGCCTGATTTTTAAAAATAAAGACTAAATCATGATACTAATCATCTTTAGTCAACATATAATCTCATTCACTTATTTCAAGACCAAATTTAAAATTTAAAAAAAATCAGAAATCTTCATGGTCTTTAAATGAGTCCTTGAATTTGAATTATCATCAACTAAAAATACCAAAACATTAATATTTTAAGAATCATTTTCAATTAGATTTTTTGCTAAATCATTACCTTTAATTTTTTTTAAGTTTCAAATTCAAGATCAAATATTTGAATACATAATATCCACTTAGCAAGCTTTCCTTGAATGTTTGGTTGTTTCAAAAGATAAGATAAAATAGGTATGTTAGATCACACAAAAAAAAAAAATCTATTAATAAATAATGAAATTTAATCAAAGAAGAAACTAATGAAAAAACAAATTTCTTGATAAGAGGGTACCTAGTTTCAGCATCTTTTAAGACTTGACTCATATAAACAATTAGTTTATCATCATTACTTTCAAATTCTTGAGTGATAATATCTCCAATTTTTTTTAAATAACATTAACACAAATAATGAATTATTTATTTAAATTAGGTTTATCAAGTATTGGAAAAATTACAATGACATATTTAACATCATTTAATGTTAAATCAACACCTTCATCCTAACTATAAATTTTATCTTTCTTAAGTAATAGTTGTAAAGGATTAGACTTATCAGTAAATTTTGATATGAATTTATTTAAAAAGTTTATTTTACTAAATAAATACATTAAACTATATTGATATTTAGGAGGTAACTCTTTAATAGTTTTATTATATTTATGATATATAGAAATGCCATCCTTAGAAATAATATGTCCTAATAATTTACCTTAGGTAATACCAAAAACTAATTTATTTGGATTTAAATAAATACCATACTTTCTACATCTTATGAAAACTTCATGAATATGATCTAAATGCTTTTTTGGTATTTTTAAATGAATAGTGAGATCCTCTAGATAAAATTTAATAACAATGCCAATTAAATCATCAAAAGTAACATCCGTAGCTCTTTGAAAAGTAGTTCCTACATCTATTAATCTAGATGGCATTCTATTATAATCAATAGTTTCTCTACGAGTAGTAATAGTTTTATGTCTATCTTCAAGATTTACAAAAACTCTGATTATAACTAGAAAATCCATCTAATAATTACATCATTTTTAACCATACAACCTACTACAAAATTTGATCTATACTGGGTAGAGAAAAATTGTCTTTAACACTAGATTTATTCAAGTCTCTAAAATCAACACACAATCTAATATCATCATTTTTATTTCTAACTGACACTAAATTAGCTATCTATTCACAATATTTTATAGAAAAAATGACAATAGCATCAATCATTTTACCTATCTCTTTATTAATGGTGTCTTCTAATAAAGGGATAATTCTTCATATGTTCTATCTTTTATGTTTAATACCAAGTTTTATAGGTATATCATGTTTAATAATATCAATATCACAACCTTTAAGATCTTTGTATGACTAAACAAATACATTAGTAAATTCTTAAAATAATTTAATGAATTTTACATTCTCACTTGTAGTAACTCGAATTCCTAAATAGACATATTTAGGATCCTCTTCTATTCTTAAGTTGATAGGAATAGTTTCACCTATGATTCTTTTGGCATAACATTCCATTCTAGAAATCTTGGGTTGATCATTAGGTGTAAACATAAATTCCAAACTTATTAAACAAGTAGGCAATTTATTAGTACTTAATTACAAATAATATTCATAGTTTAATATGTAATCATCATGATTAAAGTAATTACATTTAATAAAATAATCTATGTGTTCATCACAACTAAAAATAGGCCAACTATCATTCAAATCAAGAATTTTAGGTCAAACAATTTCAGAAAAAGAGAAGTCTAAAATTGGTTTAATTTCACTTAGAATTAGATTACCTACAAAAAAAACAATCTTATTAGCTCTATTATTATATTCTACAAGTATATGAGTGATATAGAAATCCTCAAAATATTCAAGTAAAGACCAAATATTTTGAGTGTAAAAATGTAGATGAGTTTGAATAGTTTTATAAATTTTCAAAATTTGCCTAACAATTAATTTAGAATCCCCAAAATCTTTTAACTATTCAATATTAAGTTCGATATATTTTTCCAAACCTAAACATAATACTTTTTTTCTTGTATTATTAGTGTTTTTAAAAAATAATTTTTAAGCATAATGGAATATTTTTCCAATAGGAGATATTAAATAAATTCCAACACCATTTCCTTATTGAGACCAGGCTCCATCAAAATATAGTGACCATAAAATGTTCTTCTCAAAGAATTCTTCATGATAATTTTCTATTTCATCTAACTTTAGTAGCTCATAAGTTCTAATTCTTGTCTCAGCATTAGTGAAAATGGAATAAGAAAATGATTTTAGAGGTGTATTAGACCAATCTTCTCTATTTATAAAATCAATCTCTTTACTAATAGGAACCCAAGAAATATCTTTCCCAATGAAATAAGTAATTGCTTTTGACCAATATCTTCTTAATAACAAAGCATAATTACTAAGAATGTCTAAGATTTGAACATTAGTCATATATATAATTAATTCATCTTGAGCAATTTTAATGACTATGTCTCAAAACTTACCACAACTTTTAATCTATCTAGAATCAAATCTATTAAGCTTACTATTATCATTTTTATAAGAAATGCCTAATTGATCTATAATAAATTTGGTCATTATATCTATATCTAAGATACAATTATGGATTAATTTAATTATAATTTTAATTAAAACATGGAAATGAGGTATATAATCTATAGGAGGATCATAACTTTGAGAAAAAATAGTTGATTATTCATTTTTGTTTGTAAGCCTACATCATTTTTAGGATTCTTAACAACTTCATTAATTTTATCAAATTATTCTGAAAGACTAGATGCTTATATTACTTATAATCCAACTTTGATTGTAGATAAATCATCAATTATATTATAAATTTTATCATCTATTTTTTTTAAAAAAAAATAGACTTATAATGTTGATATTGGCTATTATTATAACCAGTTGATAAAGAAATGTTTTGAGAAGAATTATTAGTTGAACTACTTGAAGAATTATTTTTAACTATTTTATCTTTATCATTAGAAGAAGAACCATTATTTGTTTCATTATTATTTTGGGAAGAATTATAGCCTTTGTTTCTATTATTAACAACATAAGCACCCTCATTTTCTAATGGATCATCAAAAACATATATGTTTATGTTGTCTACTAGATCTTTAGATATAAGATCTTTCTCTTGAAGATTTTTTTTGAATAATAATTCATGAATCTAGATCATGATCCAATTCACACACATTATAGTAATAATAAATTTCTAGTTTTTTGCTTTAAATATTATTTCTATTAGATGAATAAGGTTTATCATTTAGTTATCTTTTAATAGATACCATTTCATTTCCAAGACTTTGAATGGCCTTTAAATTTTATACATGATCTAAATTTGGACCTATAGATGAATTTAGACCCTTAGAATTATATTTAAACCCAATACATTTAAGTTTATTTTCATACTCAATGCAAAATGTTATAGTTTCATCATATTCTATAATGTCTCTATCTTCTAAGGCCATTTTATACTTTTAAGTTAAATCACTACAAAAGTAAAGTTTGGATATTTTTTTACAAAGTCTAAGATCAAGAGGAATCTTTTAAAATAACTTGGTAAATATGGTAATAAAATGGTAAATGATCTCATCTAGATCAAGAGAAAAATTTACAAGATCATTGACTAGGTGAAGATATTCCTTTGCTTTTCCAAAAGCTAATTCAATCCAATCTTCAATATATTTCCAAGTACTGAAAGCTTTAGTAGGCCAACTAATAAAATCTTGATAAGTTTTCCCTTCAAGTGTTTGGGTAAAAATTCTTAAACAAATGTTTTCACTTATAGTACCAAGAGTAGTACAAACTAACTTAAAAGCATCTAAATGATATTCCCAAGATTTGTCAAAAAATGCAAAAAAAAATTGGTATACTTAATCCTTTTTAGTGAAAGTAACTTACATGGACAATTTTCAATGTTAAGTGGATTTCTATAAATCCATGGATTTAAATCTATCTATTGTTCTACTTCAACTTCAGAACTATCTTCATATTTAGTAAGATCATTCTAATCTCTATTGTCTTGTAGAACTCGAATCATGTCTTGTACTCTCTCTTCTACTTGATCTCCCATTAGAAGTTTTATTAGTCTCTTCTACGTAAACTAATTGATTATATTGAACATGATTAACTTTATTAAATTGAATTTGTATTTATAGGTTCATAGGGTATAACCAAATCATCAAAATTATTCTATTAAAAAATAAAATGAGTTCTAAGTCTAGGATTACTAGCTAAGACTCTATCCCTACCTTTCCAAATTTGTATATTTGTATTTAAAACATCTTATTGAGTTTCACAAGTAAGATTACAATACCAATCTATCTCAAATTCTATAATCTATTCTTCTTCATTTATGAATTTAATGATATGTTAAAGATGATGAGAATGATTATACCATGCATAACATGTTAAATTGTAATCAATTTCAACTTGATAATTAACAATATGAATTCTAGGTTGGATAATAAGAGGCTATCCTCCAAGAACTATGAGTAAGAATAAAATATTGATTTACATAAATAAGATTTTTTTTATCCGCAATGGAGTCATCAAATTTGTTGATGATAAAAATTATACTGTCAACTAATCAACCCTTTCACCTATTGAAAAGGTTAAGTTAGAATTGTACTAGTCTAATACTAAGGTTTTGATGGTTCAATTATGATCCTAAAGATGTGATAGGTTTTTTTTTTAATTTTTTTGGGAAATAATAAATACATTATTAGATATAACATATTTCATTATAATTTAAAAATCCATGTGTCAAATAATTATTTGTTTAGATATGAAAGTATAATCTATCTTATTTGATAGAGAAAGTCTATGAACAAGATAACCACTTGAAGGAAAGAAATTTGATTCAACTATGTAATATATTATTAAGTAATAATATTTTTATTAAAATATTTTATTTCAAATAACACCAAGACAATAAACTAATAAAATAAAGAAAAATAGAATTAAGAAGCAAATGAGTTTGTAAAAGATAACTCAATAAACTAGATAAAACAAACAAGTCAACAACTAAATGAAGAACGATATAATAAACTATTTAAAAGAAGCAAAGTAATAAATATAAAATCAAATATAAATAAACTAATCTAACTTAACTTAAACTAAGAAACAAAATTAATCTAAACTAATTAATCTAACTAAGAAACTAACTTTTAAAAACAAAAATAGAACTAATCCAATTAACTTAAGAAACATAAAATAATATAGAAAATCAAAAACAATAGTCAAGTAAATAAAAAATAAATTAAAACTAAAGAAAATAGAAAATAAATTAGAAAAACTAAAGGTTAAACTAAAATAAAGTTAAACTAAGTCAAAGTTAAAATCAAATTAAATTACAATATAGATAAAATCATGTGAGTCTCAACAAAGAGAGTCATCTTAGCAAAATAGAACAATTTTATTTTAGAAATCAAATCTTTATTTACAAAATATCTTAAGAGACAAATTTTACAATCAAATAGATTAATGAAATGTCATAAACAACAAATATTTTATGATTATACAGGTTAAATACTTGGATTCTGCACATAAGACTACAAGGAGCAATCATCAAAAGATGTTAAACTTGGTAAGTTTTAGATAATCTATTATAAATAATAATATAAAAATAGATATACCTACGTTTCCTAAGTAATTTACTCAATCATTAGAAAAATTACCATTTGGTCTATCTACAAAAGTCAAGCTATCTCAGAGAAGTTGCATAGAGAGAGAGAGAGAGAGAGAGAGAGAGAGAGAGAGAGAGAGAGAGAGAGAGAGAGATTATTGACTTTACAATGTATAAGTCCTCAATACATGTGTTTTTCCTCCTATTCAAATTAATCTTTGATCTCCTTTTATGCTTCAAATTTAGTTGTAAAAATAAGTTGTAACTAACCTTAGTTAGTTACTTTTATAATTTAACTAATTGACTTTTTAAAAGTTAATTAATATAATTTTTTATTATTTAAGGTTTAATTAAGACTTAAAAGTATTAATAGATTAAATATTTTTATATAGACTAGGTATCTCCTAATAGATGAGGACCCTTAATTAATAATAATAATAAATACATATTTTGATAAATAATTAGATAAATCCAAGTGTAGAGATATTGTTATCTATATTAGTTCCATAATGCATATTATCAAAATTACTTAGGAATATTATATATATCAAAAACTTAAAGTCTATTATACTTTAAAAACATCATAACCAAAATACTAAAATCTAAAAATGAAAGTATCAAATATGAAACTACTTAAGTTCTGATAACTTAAAATTTCAATATGAAATGAAAATTTATCATGATGACATCCAAAAGTCATCAAAATTGGATAAAACCTCAATCACTATCTTTTCTTTCTCATTCACACACTCATTATATTCCATCTCAAAAACTAGAAACTGAACCAACTTGGTTCCTAACTAACTTTTATTATCATCGACCTCTAATTTAGTCTTCTTCAAAAATATGATCTTAGTAGGATTGTCTAATTCCTTCTAGCTATGTGAATGTTTGTTGGAGGTGGTTAGATGAAAAACAAGAAATGACTCCCTAGACTTATTTTTCTACATCCCATAATAGGTTCTTTTAAACTCATCTTTCTATACCCTAAAATAGGATCTCTCTAAGATGGTGTGATTTCATCAAAACAAGAAGGTAGGGTTAGATTAACAAAGTTACTTCAATGTCTAGATAAGTGGTTTCAATAACATGATGTGGTTCATTAAAATGGTAGATTCTCTATGGAGTAGGTGACTAAATAGGTAGCTGATTTGGTTTATTTTGTAAGTGGTGAGAGGAACTACTATGGCTTGGTATAAAATCTATGACATGAAATCCTCTATTTCCATTATTGTTTTTAGTATTAAAGGGTAAATTATTCAAAAAAATTCAGAATTTGGGATCAATAGCATCAAAATGGATTAACATCATGGCTCCCCTACTAACATACCTAGGGACAAATCTTCTAAACCTAAAACTACCTCTTGGAAATTATCTAATGTGTTTTTCCTAATTAATATTGTCTAAATTCTAATTTCTTCCCCAACTTATGCTATCATTATCTCTACTTGATCCTGGTTGATCCCAGCTCGACATCATATATATATATATATATATATAGACACACCCACACACACAAACATTTTGGAAAAATATTCCACACTATTTTTTTTACTAAAAATCAACATATATATATCAAATATGAAACTAAATAACAACTATATTTTAATATACTAAATCCTTGGTCACAAAAATTATTACTATCATCAAATGATCATTCAACTAATTTCACTAGCTAAACTGTATATTCATATGAAACTACTAGATATGTGACATCATTTTCAACTGAAATTTTGAAATAAAATTATACACTCAAAAATTTATTTTTAATATATATTGTCATATTTTATTGATTTTTGTTCTCACTATGTGAATGTAATCTCAAATATATATCATTGTCAAACTAAAAAATATACATACTTGCAAAACTATACCATTCGATCATTAATGAATTAGAAATCCTTACAAAAGTCCATTCATGGCATGTATTTCTCAAATTATAAACCACGTATCTTTTCTTAAAGAAACTAAACCATCAAAGCCTTTCCCAAACATAATTAAAAACTAAAAACCATCTTAACACAACATTATAAAACTTTTAACAACTTTACTTCCCTTATAAATGAAACCAAAACATTATAGAATGTATTCCATTTTAATCTATATATCAAAACATTAATAAAATAATATACTCATAACTTTATTATAAAACCATTCTAAAACATCAAGTTTTTAACCACTTTGAAACCATTACATCTTATGCAACCATGACCAAAATACCATAATAAATCATACTATATTTTTCATGATTTCTAAACTAAGAAAAAAACATATAAAATCTTTCTAAAAAAATTATCAATCAATTCTTTTACTATTCTTTCATATTCACAATTTTGGAAAAAAACCCAAAACATATCCTTATGTGTCAATAAAATACAGGCAAATCAAAAGTATCCATAGAAATATTTCCAAAACATTCCATCATATTATACTCAGAAATATTTCAAATCCATTAGACTTTTCAATATTTCATCCTTTATAAAACTCTAAACATATGCATGAAACTACAAATTCAACACACTGAAACACCCAACATATCAATACAACAAAAACCATCAAAAACATAAAATCAAGATGTGAAAATCCAAATAATAACCTACATTATCCTTTTATATATAGCTCAACATACTATATTTCCATGAAATAGATATGCATAACTTATCCTTCAAAATTCATGTATGCAATAATCTCAAGTTTTAGAAATACCAAAATATAAGCAAAACCATAACTAAACAGTCATATTTGCATGTTCAAAAAACCTTTAAAAACAATTTATTTATGACATGATGAACATCAACCATTCAAAATATTCATAAAAAACACACAGAGTTCATCTTACAAAACCTGAAGTCTCAACAAATCTTTAAAACTATAAATGGTATGTTCGAAGCACCATTATAATCTATCAACAAAAACCAAAACCATATGTGTATTAAACCTTATTATTATTAAAAATAACATACTTCAAAACACAATAAAAATGTATCTTTTATCTTTTCATCCATTGAGATAAACCATTATATATCAAAAACTAAAACCATTTCATTTATATTTCATGTAAAGAGATGATATGGCAACCCATCATCACTCTAAGATCTTCAACTTTCCATACCAATATGGAGAGATTTAAATAGATAATTAATGTTTATCAAAACTTATCGATTTGTAGACTAGAAACCAACTTTCTTTACATGCAACCATAAAACCATTTTAAACAACTCATTATTTTATTTAAAATTTAATCATTTTGTTATGCGAATACTTGTATGTGCTTCCTTGTAACTTTATACTCACAAATTCTTATCTATAATTCCCAAATTCCAATCTAGAATAATATATCTTCTATAAGAGATATTCATATAATGACCAAAAAAATGATAATAATGCTATTTATAACTAAATCCTATGAAGTAACTACTCATTCCTATGTGCATGTTTTTTATTGGTTCATTAAATCGAGCACTTAGTATTCCACCAACTTACTTAGCAACACCATCCAGTTTAATGACAACCAATATGCTTACTAAAATACTTACAATTTTATGAAATTAAAGGTATGTAACCATCTCATTAATTTCCTTAAACCAAAATTTAATCTTAAATCATCTACTATACTTCACATTAACTTTCCCTACAAAATAACATGCCACAAAGTCTGCCAAATAGACTGCTAAGATCAAATTTCTAGTTATTTGTTCACGAGTCTTGAGATTGGGAAAAAATTAACCTTTGAAAACAAATAAATCATCGTATACCATGAAAACTTTATGTGTTGAAACAAAATCATCCAAATTACCCTTAAAATCACCATGAGAATTTAGGATTAAAACTTAAAACCCCTTAGGGTGCTTTAATATTGTAAGGAAATAATTTAAGTTTCAAAATTAATATCAAATTCCACTTATACAATAACTTGTATAATGTCATATTCATCATGATAACCCATATATACACTTTAAAAATGAATTTGAATTAATTGAAAACCATTATAACCAATCAATAATACATTTCCATCTTGATCAATCCTTGCCACACATTTCAATTAGAAATTGAAAATATCAAATTAATTATCATAATATGATCAAATTGTCAACTAAAAATTGATCTAAAATTTGTTATGATAAATCCATATAAAATTTGTAGTTGAGGATCAATGTAGATATCTAAAATCTATCATGACAATCATATAATGCCTCCAATTTTGATAAAACCATATAAAGTATTGCCATTTCACATTGAAAATGTTTTATTGTAGTCTGATCAATAATCAACTAAAAAACAAATGACTAATCATAAACATTTATTAGGATCACAAACATTCAACAATGATATATACATATGTAATTTTATATCATTCATCCATTTATACAATAAAAATTCATAAACCAATCATCATCAACTTATTTAATTGAAAATGTGCGTCTTAATATACTACTAATTGACTTAGGTACCTAACTATAGTTTTAGATGTCATGACTAATCATCACTATGACAAATAAAAGTATATATTCCAAAAAAAAATGTAGGGGTGTGAAAAATAGGCATAATAGAGATTTTTGATCTCTTTAAAATATCTTTATTCGATATTGGACTATTTGGTGATCTTTGTGATGTCTTGTAAAAATATTGATTAGAGGTCAAACTTATGTTGTATTGTAATTTTTTTAATTATGTCCAAATATCTTAATTGGTGTGTGAAATGAAGATATGCTCTGATATTTATAATTCTGTCTAAATATCTTGATTGGTGTGTAAATTGAATCTATGCTTTGATCTATGTAGTTGTTTACAAATATTTTGATTGGTGTAAAAATTGAAGTTGTTCTCTAATACCTATGAAATGGCTTCCATCTATGCCAAATGTATGGTACATGAGATCACTCATAAATATAGTCTTAGAAACCACATGGATCATATGATGAGTAACCAATGGATCATCATAGGGAACATCCTACAATAACTCTATCATAGAGAAATGTGATATAGGATACTATGGATAATGAGATCTTAGTGTCCCTTGTGTGAATGGTATAATGCCTCATTTGACATACTAGTGAATGTGGCCTCAAAGTACATAAAAATGATTGTATAAATGTCCATTTATCTTATGAAAATTATAATATGGATTACTTTCACAATGGGAAAATGGTGTGTTGAATGATGATTAGTAGGAGCAAGTGTGAACATATCCTTATCTAAAATGTAAGTAAGATGTCATGAGGCCTATCCCTGTATGAAAATTATATAACCCATCTATGTGTGTCCTGTGCTCTACTCATTGTAGGGTGTGCTCTATAAAGTGATCTTTACCATTATTGAGTATATTTATAAGTTATTTATATTTCACTAGATTCTTAATTATAAGTTGAGTAGGTTCTTGTACCATTCTAGATGATTAGGGATCTAAGAAACCTACATCTAAATTTTAATCTTAATGTGTAACCACTAGTCCCATCTATACCTATAATTATATATTTGTGTTACATATATTTGATAATGATTTTTATATCTAATATAATAATTTATCCTTAAGATTAAAAGTGAGTCCTCTCACAAAAATATGTACCTATAAATCTGTTGGATGGTAAATCAACTGATGCAAACATGATTTGAATCTTATAATATAATCAATTATTATTTATAATTGACCTTGGTGTGGTGAAGGCAACCTATCATGAGTGACTCAAGGTCCTTTATTCTTTATGTAGTGCCTGAGAAAGATCGCTTCTAAATCCTCATATGTATGTAATGACATATTAGGGATTGTATATTGGAACCAATTTAGTGTTACCCCATGTAAAGACCTTGTAAATAACTTTAGTAAATTCAAATTATTGGTGACATGTTCCATGAATTTATAAAAATCCTTAAGGTATAAGTATGGGTATCCATGCCCATTAAATAATAGGTAACACTAGTATCTAAGAGTTGGGTGGAAACCTTATATTGAAGATTCTATGTGGAATAGGGTTACCATGGATAACATTAACATGGACATGAGATTGGTAGTCTTTGTTATCCAATGTGAGATGGTGTACTTGTTTCAAATAACCCATGGCATGAATAAAGGAGATTTACACTTGTGAAGATATAGTATCATCATCAAGGGGTTCATTTAATGTTTGAATTTTATTATTTATATTAGTCATTGCTATATTACATTAGGAACCTTTCTTAGGGAGGATTAGTTTTCTCTATGTAACCTTTGGAGGTGTGATAGTTGGGACCTAGTTAGAGGGAAATTATCTATCACCCTTATTTAGTTTAGTTTGATAAATATGTATTATTGTATTGAGGAGGTTGATGGATATTCATTGGTATCCCTTATTTTGTTAATTTGTACAGAAGTATCACATGATAATTGATTAGGAGGTATCATATTATCATTTTAATATAAGCTATGTAAATTATGCATGTAAGAATGTGTGTGTGTGTGTGTGTGTGTGTGTGTGTGTGTGTGTGTGTGTGTGTGTGTGTGTGTGTGTGTGTGTGTGTGTGTGTGTGTGTGTGTGTGTGTGTGTGTGTGTGTGTGTGTGTGTGTGTGTGAGTGTGTGTGTGTGTGTGTGTGTTTTAACATGTGACCTATCATTTATTTGAAAAAGATGAAATAACTAAATTAGTAGGAGAAATAGAAGGTTTAGACTCCATGTCTTCTTCATCATAATCATAGAAATCATAATTATCCAAAGGTTCATTAAAATTAGAGTTTAATTCACTTGTACAAGTAAGATTAGAATAAGTATCATTCACATGCTCACTAGAGAGAAAGAGTATGAGAACATTTTAAGTTTTTACTATTATCTAATGTGTCATCATGTGTGTGTATAATTCAATGCATTTATTCACTAGTTATGTGTGGAATGCTTGAATATTAACTTCAATCATGGAGTCTAGGGTAGAAGAAGTAGTAATCACATTTTTAATTTGCATATTATGACATGTAGGATAAGGGTTAGAGGCACTTACATTATCAATATGTTGAAAAGAATCATTTCATTGATCTTGGAATGCAAATGAGGTGATAAAATAATTTCATTTACCTTAGTTTTTACATTGGTAAAAGGTGTAATATCACTGGTACATGATTTTTCAAATTTAACTAAGAAGGGGAAAGAAGATGCATTAGTCTTATATATTTTACTCAAATCATGTAAAAGTGGATTTTATGTATTGCACTTATATTTATTCAATTTGATTATGGAGGTAGTGAAATTATTTTAAAACTTAGGATCACATTGGAACAAAGCACTACCAATAAGAGGTTCTTTTGTCATTATATTGTTAGTTTGATTTTGAGGTGTAAGAGAATAGGGAGATGAAAGATAAGAATATGTATCTAATATATCCTCATCTACATTTTCATTATCATGATCATATTAATCCACATATACATCATTACAACAATATTCATCATTGTCATTATAAATAAAATAATTATTATGTTTCAATGTACAATCCTGAATATTTATCCATTCATTATTATAATTAAGAGAAAAAATCAAAATTTTACCAATTGGATGATGTGTAGGAGACTTCTTAGATTCCATTTTAAACATTCCAAACAAGATAATGAAAATAATGAATAACAAGAAAACAATAGGTATAATGTAATCTAACATAAGTATATGTTTAACTATGAGAAAAATTTAATCAAATGTGTATAAAGAATTAGGATTTTAAGTGAAACCTTAATTTCTAGTATTTGGATGTATAGGGACCTAATATGTGGATCTAGTGTTTGAATGAGGGTTTTTTGTAAAAACATTACATTAAATTAATGAAACCCTAATATAATATGAATTTAAATAATCTAAGTTATGTCAAAAATCTATAAAAATAGAAGTTTTTAACCCTAATTTAATGCATAAAAACTAGAAGGTAAACCCTAAGAAAAACTAAGGTTTTAAGAAATATTCAAAGTAAGTCAAGTCCACCAAATGTTTTAACATTTTAGGACTTAGATAGGGTAAATCCTATGTTTTTAAAGGGTTGATTATAACAATAATCTATAATGAAAATTGGAAATAACTAATTTGATAAACCTTTCACAAAATAGCAAGAATAGAGAGAAATAAGACTTATATAGAATAAAACATGTATTTCTATAGATTAACAGGTTAAAACAAGCTAGATTAATAGTTATACACCTTACATTCTTTGATTGCATTTAAAATTTGGTATCAAATAGTTGTGAAATTATGTGGACAATAATACCATATGACACTAATGTCCAATTATGGTTTTAGTGTCCTTCTTGGAGGAACTATCTAGAATTTTGAGGGAAGCTATAGGAGATTATAGGGATCTTATAGGTGGTTTTGTGTCTTTTGAGAGCTCACCTATGTCACTATTTTATCTAAATCTCTTCCAAAACCCTAATGATCACCTACATACATGAAAAAATGACCCTTGTACATTAGAGCCATAATTAGATAGTAGCACCATATGTTGCTACTATCTTGAAAATGGTGTTAGTGTCATAAGGCCTAAAAACATAGATAAAACTAAGCAAGATAGGTTGGGGGTCTTGTTATTGGCAGGAGGTAACTTAGGACCACTAGAGGTGAAATAAATAAGGAAGATAAGATAAGAAATATCAAAAGACCAAAAATGGCCCTGTTAACAAGGACTATAGTCATAACTAAGACCTTCATGTGAAAGAGTAATAAAAGACATAGTAATTGTGGTTTCGTGACCAAATTAGTGTGTATACATAAGATTATAAGAGTTTACAAGTTGGTCAAAAGTAATAAAAATGGTCCCTAAGATAGGTATAGAGATAAGTGTATAAAAGAGTGGTCAAAAGTGCATGGTTTTAGATAAATGTCAATTTTACATGTATACATTTTACCCCCTTTTAATCTAATAATGTAGAAAATCAAAATTACTATAGTAAAAGGAAAAATAGTGCGTACCCAAACTTACATGTGGGAAAGTGTCATGGATGTAGGACAGAATACTAAAGTATGATTCACATAAACCTATAATGAAACATATGCAATATCAGTCTTTACTTAAGATGAATAATAAAAAATGGAAACATAATAAACTAGAGAGTGACAAGGAATGAATACACCTGATTCAGTATAAGAACCATTGTTCTTTTTTCATGTAAAAAATGGTGTGATAACTAGTGACTATGGAATTTTGTGTGTTTGTATTAACATTTAAAGTCATGGATTTGAGTGTACATTCCCCAAACCTCATCAATAAGTGGGTGTGATTAATAACTCAAGGTGTGCTTGACTACATCACCATCACCTAGAGTAGTAAATTTATTTATAATCCTTGTATGAACCCAAATATATATTTTTAGTGTAAAAAAAAGTGTAAATACTAGTCCAAATAGTGAACTAACCATAGCAGATGGAATAAGGTTCAATTATGGTGCAAAACTAGTGCAAAAACTAAGTATAATTTGGGTTTGGTACATACAACATGGAGAATGACATGAATAATCATTCCATCTATAAAACTAGTGAAAAATGATTAATGAGGAAGAAATGAGCCATTCACATTCCCCTAACTAATATTTGGTGCATATAAATATGAAACTGAGTAAAATAATAATTATTTTAAGAAGAACCATGTGTGACAAATTGGAAAAACATGTCAAACATGATTTATCCCAAATAGAGTAAATATAAGATTAATTATGTAATTCTGAGTAAGTTTGGAAACACTGACTATGAAACTGTTGATATTAATTTGAGTAAATTGAGGTTCTAAGAAATTCCAAAAATGTCTATTGTTAGCCATTTGGACAACAACACTAGAAAGGACACCAGAGTAGTACTTTCCTATCAAATGTAGAACTCCTATCCAAAGTGGATTTCTAATTTTTTATGAGCCTTAAGCTATGATAATTATGTGATAAATGTTAAATCTGTATGTGTATTGATCTAGGAATGTCAAGTATCTAAGACAAACCTATGTGCATGCTTCCTCTTTTGAGGTGCATTGATGATCCTACATAAGAATGTAATTAAAATGAGAGGTTATGAAATAGGTTTTTATGATGTAAAAACTATAAAATTGAATAATAATTACATCATTTAAAATAATGGCATATTTTTATGTAAACTAATAATAGTAATGATTTAAGATGCATGTGAAAATAAGCATTCATAATGTGTCTAGAAAAATGTGACAATGAAGCACTTAGATAATCTGATCAACTGATTATATATTTTTGAATATAACTAATTAGGGAGTAATTCATGATGTCCATCATGTATTTTTAATGGATTGGGTTCTTGATTTTTATCATGGCATCTAAATCTAAGAAAAAAAATCAAATTGGAATGGCCATGATTCACACAATCAAAGAGTACTTGCACAACACACAAAACACATCATATAAGGCCCATTGGTCACAAACAAGGGACATGTTCAAATGTCACTCACTAAAATAGAATAAACTTACAAAGGAATGTTCAAATTCCCTCACACACATACATGAAAACAATAAAGGCTTAGATCCATAAAGAAGGGCATATTTAAATATCCACTCACAAAAATAAGATGCACACAAGAACATGTTCAAATTTCCTTTCATATAATTGGCTATATAAAGGATTACATCCACATGGTAATGACATATTCAAATATCCTCCAATAAAATATGGAGATGCATACAAAATATAAATTTATAAAAACAAAATAAAATGCATGTAAGATTATGTATTCTAATCAATAAGACTTGACTTATAATATGAGAAATATTTAATAATTGAAATAGGAAATAGGATATCATAATGTTAGTGAATTATTAATATCATAATTTGTAATATAATGTAAAGTAATGAGCATGTGCTTAAGATAAGATGGGAAAAATAAGGAGAAAAATGTGTTTACCATGCCCCCAATGTGCTTGTTGATGAATGTACACGTTTTAGGAAGCCTTATGAATTATAAGACTAAGTATTGATAGTCTAAGCTTATTTGGAAAAAATTAGTTGAGGGACAAAAGATTAGTACACTCCAGTCATCCATATAAATACTATCTAAATGCCATTTTGAGTGTGTAACGGTGAAAGTGCCTAAAACTAAATATATAAATGATATTTTTTATAATCTACAATCACTCATGTAGACTAGTGAATTTTATATGATATGAAATTTAGAATTTCATATAGACAATATTATGCATAACTAAACTAATCTATGAAAAGATTAAAAGAGTTGTAACTAGAATCAGTAGATCAACTAATGTATATTATGGACTGATCTCATGAGTCAAACAAGTGCACATCACACAAAATATACTAGTAAATGAAATCATGCATGCAAGAAAATTTCAAAATAATGAGAGAAAATAATGAAATAGTCTATATCATCATAAATTAATAATACAAAGGGATGAAGTTCATAGCTCTCCAAGTTGTCACAGTTTACAACTAAGTTGATCAAACAATCCACAATATACTACATTAACTGAATTACAAATATGAATGGATAGAGGTGCATATATAGGTTGGATAAATAAATATACCACATATTCTAGTGAATGTGAGACTAATCTTCCTAAGTAACCCAAATGACCTCTAGAGCCCTAAACAAGCTAATACAACCATGTAGGCAAAACATAGTGGGAAAAAGGCCTAAACTAACATCACGCCCATAAGCACAACTTATGTGGGTGATGATATAAGAAATGGGTCCTAAAAACAAGGATTGATGAGGTACCCACACATAATTCAATCTCTCATAAATTATAGAAAGGGCAAAACTCATAGGAAAAACTCCCCCCCCCCCCAAAAAAAAAAGAGACATAGAATAAGTGAAGAGGCTAGAAGACCCCCTTGAAGATGATGAAGATAAAAAAATATACCACACCCTAAGAATATCTCATAAATGAATGAAATTTATATTATTGAAGGATTTTATGAAGATATGAGTAACTTACTCTTAATATTGGAAAAATACTAAGTCAATGACCTGCTCATGAATCATCTCCTTAATGTAGTTCATGTCAATCTTGATGTGTTTGGTCCTCTAATGAAGGACTAGATTCTTACTAATCTAAATGGTGTTCTAGTTTTCAAAAAATATGACTGTAGGCCACCTGATCTAATTACCAACATCATAAAGAATCCCCTAAAGCTAAATAGTCTCAATAGCTACATTAATAGCTCCACTATACTTTGCCTCAATGTAAGATAGAGAAATAGTGTTCTACATCTTTCTCAACCAAATGATGAGGATAGAACCCAATGAGAAAATGTAACCTAAAGTGGAATTATGAATCTCAATGTTACTAATCCAATCTGAGTTTGTGTAGCCAACCAAGTCAAAATCTAAACCAACCTTGTAGTGTTTACTATATCTATGTGAACCCTATATATAGTTCAATATCCTCTTAAATGATTTCCAATATAACTCATGGGGTTTTTGTATGAATTTAAAAATGATTTTAGTAACATAAGAGTTTTTGGGTCTAATGTGAGTCAAGTAAATAAGGATTCCAACAAGTTGTCAACACAAGGTAGCATCAACCAATGTAGTGGAACAAGATGCATAAAGCTTGAATCCTACTAGGAATAGGGATAGAGATGTTTTACAATTAATCATATTAAACCATGCTAAAAGATTAAAAGATTAATTGGGTTATGAAATTTAAATACCTAAATCTATCTGAGTGATCTCAGTGACAAAGAAGTAGTGTAGTAGGCCCAAGTCAGTCATGGTGAATCTATCCTGAAGAGTTTTATTCACTAGTGAGATAGTCAAAGAAGAATTCCTTATGATGAAAAGGTCATCAACATATAAAAATAGTATCAAAAATGAATCATCGTACCATAAAAAGTGCACTTTGGGGTCTACATGGCAACTAGTAGAACTTGAAGTAAGAAATAAGGATTCCATTTTGGAATACTAGGCCTTAGGGGCCTTTTTGAGGCCATAAATGGATTTCTTAAGTCTACACACAAAATAAGAATATTTAAAAAAACTAGATGGATGCTCCATGTAGATATTCTCCTCAAGTTATCTATGCATAAATGCACTCTTCACATCCATTTGATGTACACTCCATCCATCTGTTGTGGTTATAAGTGTGAGTTTGATCAAATTCATCATGGTCGTGGGTGAAAAGGTCTCTAAGTAATAGATGTCAGCTACCTCTAAAAATCCCTTGGCTACCAGTCTATCCTTTTACTTGTCAATAAACCCATCTACAATATATATGGTCTAATATATCCAATGATGTTAAACTATATTCCTTCCCTTTGGAAGAGAAGTTAAATCCTAAGTGTGATTACTAATCAAGGAATCATATTCCTTATCCATGGATTATCCCACTCAAGTATGCTTGAATCTTCTCTAAATTTTTATAGATCTGATGAAGAAGAAGAAAAGGCATGGGATCCATGCTAAAAATTTTACCAATTATGTTTGTCATCATCTAGATCCCCTACCCAAGTGCCTACACTCTCAAGTATCTTCCTATCCCAAAGATCACCTAAAATGGGTGAGTCAAGTGAAAATCCTCATCCTTCTATGCATTATTAGAAGTGGATGAGGATGAATCCCCATCACTCTACTCTTTTCTATAACTAGAATAAGAATAAGAAGTGAACTCTACCTCAGGATCCTACTATGAATGATCTAAATTCTCAAACTATTCATCCAAACTGAGTGAAACTGATGTAGAGGGAGAAGTGTCAAGTAAAGAGTCAGTGAGATTCTCCTAAAACTTAACACTACTCTCAATGAAAAACTGATAATTCATAGGATGAAGGAGTCTCTAACCTCTTAACCCATATGGATATCCAAAAAGGATGCAAGCTTTGGATTGAACCTCCATAGCCTTGCATTTTTTTTGGGAATGCATGCCATCATCAATGATCCAAAGAACCTAAAATGTTACACCTTTGGTTTCCTATTATGCCAAGATTCATAAGGAGTTATGCCATTTAAATATTTCTGAGGAACCCCATTTTTAATGTAATAAGCATAATTGATAGCTTCTACCTAGAATTGTGGAACTAATGAGCTATAGTGAATCATACATTTGGCCATCTCCTTCAAGGACTGATATTAATAGATTCTACTACAGAATTTTTCTTAGGAGTGTATGGTACTATCTACTAAATATCAATGCCCTTGGTGGTACAAAAATAATAAAATATATGGTTGATTTACTCCCCCCATTATCTATTTGAAATTTTTTGATTTACTTTCCAGATTGTTTCTCAAGTAGAGCCTTGAAGTCTTGAAAATTATCAAAAACTTTATACTTTTGTCTAAGAAAGTAAACCCATGATTATCTATAAAATTCATCAATGAAGGTCAAGATGTATCTCACCCTGGTAAAAGAAGGATGTGGAAACTACCCCATGACATCACTATGAATCAACTCAAGAGGTACTAAGACTCTCCTAGTTTTACCTTTGTCAAATTTCTCTTTAGGATGTTTTCCAAGGTCACAACCCTCACAAAGTCTCTTAGAGAATTTAACTCTAGGAAAGCTTATAACCATATCATGTTGAGTCATCTACTCAATATAATGGTATTTAATATGTCTAAACCACTCATGCTATAGCATATTAATTTTGTCTGAATGGGTAACCAATGTAGTAGGAGGAACATCTTGAGCAAAATAAGAGAAGGTGTATTAGATATAAAGGTGATTATCCCTCCATAATACAACTATAGAGTCACTGTTTAACTCTTTGATGTTGATTGAATCTAGTGTGAACTCAACTCTCATGTCCTACCCTATGTTGGTAATTTGATACACTAAAAGAAGATTAGTTGATAGTGAAGGTACACTTAAAATATTTATGAACGTTCCACCTTTGACTTCAATAGTCCCTTTTCATACAACTTTTTCTAAAGTTTCATCACCCAAAGTGATAGAGGACATGCTACAGGGATCTAAGTCAAGAAAATCAATCTCTGATGAACCTCTATGGTGTGAAGAACTAGAGTTGATAACCCAAGATGAAGCAGATATGGAAGCCACTACAACTAAAACTTTTCCATTAAGTTTTTCCTTCTATCTTTTTTCTTTAGAAGATTCTTTGGCTGATGATGACTATTAATAGACTTAGGGACCCCTATATTATTTTTCTCTAAGAGATGTGTAAGGTGGTCTATCTATTTCTTCAAACACTTGTGCTCATCATGCCCATTATTATTTCAATAAGATCACTTAACCTTTTCTCTCATAGGTTTTCCTTTAGAGGAGGAGGTTTTAGTGCTAGTTTTTGTAGTTATTTTCTATTATTTCTTCTTCTTAGGATCCTTACTCTTTAGTTTCTTATCCTTGTTGTTAGAGGCTTTCTATTTCCCATTCCTGGAAATGAAGGCTAAAGGTTTGGAAGACTTGAGGGTTCCCATCTAGATCAATTTATCATTTTCCTTAGTTAAATCTATAATGAATTCATCTAAGGATGGCATTGTCTAGTTGGCTCCTATGGCTCCCTTGGTAGCATAAAAGGTATAAATAAATAGAGAATAATTAGGGCCTAGTTTTTAAAGCATATAAATAACTAACTACTCATCTTTCATCTCAATTACACACTCTTTTAACCAAAATTTAAGTGACTTAATATTGGTAAATAAGTCCTCTAATATGTCAAATTTACTAGGGCTCAGACTAATTATCTCAATCTCAAGCTCATGACCCCTCATGGTATTGATTCTATCAAATAATTTTTCTATGGTGTCCCATACTTATTTGAAAGATTTGGTCAACCCTATGTGAAATAGGAGTTCTGATGACACTGAAAGACATAATATCTCAAAAGTTTCATCACATTTATTAAACCATTTTATGTTATTTGCTTCAACTATGGGCTCAACTTCTATCCCCATAATTATGTGAAACAACCCTTTACTTCTAAGAACCATTGTAATATTAATTTTCCATTCCTAGTAGTTGAAGGGTGTGAGTGCATTAACAATGATGAGATCCATAGTGTAATTAAGATTAATGTGTTTTTTTGATGTTGTTTCAAGAATAAAATATGCAAAAAAGGAGAAAATTTATAGAATAGAATCACAACCACAATACAACCCTGTGAAACTTATAAATACAAAGGGATTAAATTCATAGCTTTCAAACCTCTCAAAGATATCATAGCTTACAAATAAGTAGCTCAAAAAATCCACAGTATACTACATTACCTATATTACAAATATGAAAGGAGAGAGGTGCATATATAGGTTGGAGAGAGAAATATACCACACATTCTAGTGAATTTGGGAATAATATTCCCAAGTAACCTAAAAGACTTATAGATCCCTAAGCAAGTGAATACAGTTATGTATGGAAAATCCATTGGGGAAAAGGCCCAACCATGCACAAGTCATGATTTTGGTATTTTATACAATATTTTACTAATTTTATAGTGTTTTCATATATATTAAATGATAAGTAGAGAGGAGAATACTAACTAATGACTCCCTTAATATTCTTACTGGCAATATATCCTATGTTGAACATAATAATGGTGATTTATTGTAAATTACTAGTATCATGCAATTGTGTAGGTTTTGCATCATTGCCATATTTGTATTATGTGTAATCAGCATAATCAAGATCATACCAAAATAGATTTTTATAATCATAATCTAGATTTTGAAGTTGTGAAATGCCAGTTGTCATTTGTTATATCTTGATATGAATAAGGAACTACCTAATATTTTGGTATTGAATTTCTCAATTGATCTTGTGAAATAATGTACAATGTCATGTGCCTTTAGTGATATGCCATTATTTGTATTTATTTTTATTCTAGTTGAATGTATGTTTTATTATATATGATTTCCCTCTAAAAATGTTCCTTCTTATGATAAGGATGTGAAATTACCTTCATGTTCAAATGATATGCAACCTTTGACTGTATCCATTATTTCTCTAATTGATTTTAACCATGATCCTCTAATCACACATTTTAGGAACTTCAATTTTAAAAAGAATGAAAAGTAGGATAGAACTCTTTTAGAATAAAAGAAAATTTTAATTTAATTGATCCCATACATGTTGTATTTGCATTAGTCTAATCTAAAGGTTGATGCTTATTCCTAATAAATGTTATAAATGACAGAAAAAAATGATTTATTGATATTCCTTAACCTTTATATCTGTAAATTATTTTCCATCTATGTGAGAAATGATAGTGAAAAGGTATTGATATGATTAAAGGATTAGGATTTTCCCCTTTGTGACAATGTTTTAAAATGTATATTTTCTAGGTATTTTATGATTTTGACTTTATTTTTTTATAAATCCACTTTTAAAAATTATTTTTTCATATCTTGACTTTAATTTTGCAACTTATCTTGTAGTAATTTCACTTGTTCTTATTGTATCATGTGTTTTTCAAATTGTTCCCTTTGTAATTATTGTTTTTGATATTGTTCCTTTTTTTCTCTTATTTTCTCTAACTTATCTTGTTAAATGTTTTCTTTTTCTAATTTTTCCTTTTGAAACTTTTATTTCTTTTAATTGTCCTTCGATATCCATTTTTGTACTAATTTTGATTTCTTCAATTGTGATTTAGGTGATGTACTCATAAGGTGAGTGGATTGGTTATGTGATGTATCAATTATAGGATAACAACTATAAATTATCTTTTATATTTTATGTTTCAAATATAAATAATGACAGGTATGATTCCCACATATTCTATGATATGCACAATAGTATTTTTGTCTCTATAGAGGATGTAGAGGAGGTAGTTTGATGAATTTATTTTGAATCATTTCCTTTATAATATCACTTCAACTCTTATTAACCATTTTCAAAATTTTTGATCACTTATTATATAATTATTCTATTGTAGTTTCTCATTTTTATATAAAATCTTATCAGGTTTAAAATTGGTAGACGAAGAGGCACATACATGATTAATACTAACATATTCTGGATTATATACACATATAATTTTTTGTTCCAAGAATGTGATCTTTGCACTAAAAAACTTATTTGTTTTAAGTCTTAAATTAACTTTCCCATAGTGAATATTTGATCCTTCAGATCCTTAAAAACATAATCCATAGGTGCTTCAAATTGAATATGCATACATACACCCTAGAGAAGAGATGTGGGAGGTGGATGGGTTTAAGGAAGGATAGGTTGATTAACTTCATTTGACACTATATGATGGGATAAATTACCACTTGGGATAGTGATAACATGTCATTACTTGGTTAGATGGAAGATGTAATGCCCCTCATGAATAGAAAATGTCTTTAATTGCTAATCAAAATATTATTGTTTAATAAGATTAATATCCTAGCTAGTGGGATGATAGGGAGTTCGCCTATGGATACATGATGTATACAAATCATTAATACTCTTATCTAGCTCTAGACAATAATGATAATCACATCCTATTGAGACATACTTCAATTATGATAAATTTGATTATGCTAATTTGATGGTTATACTTCTATGGTAATTCTAATTACACAAGTATGAGGATTATATAAATGACAAGTATGATTTATTAATGTCGGGATTATTTCCCTATATTTTAATTTCACTATACATATACTAGGTGATAGATTGACCTCACTTATTTACATGATGAATTTCTATTTAAGTTAATTATGTTGGT
>JARHVA010003643.1:257500-285000 GCA_037957365.1 Torreya grandis
TATGTCCATGTCACTATCTTGATAACCCTAGGGTGACATCAACATAACCCATTATATAGTAGTCATTGTGTAAGAATATTATAAATATTATCTTTTTATCACTATATTTCTAACATGGGCTGACATCAACATATCCCATTGTATGGTATTCACTGATCAAGTAGATCACTAGGAGCCATCCACTTGTCACCTTCTTGCCAACTTAAAGGTGACATTAGCATCCCATTAGACAATAGTTTCTAGGTAATTGGGTCATTAAAAACCATCCATGTGTTAACATCTCAATAACTTGGTCGAGATTAAATTCAACATAGTTTATTTTGTAATCATGATGTACCCAATAAGTTCTAGGTTGTCTTTGGAATTACAAGTGGTAGGAAGTGACCACATGAGCTCAAAGAAAATATGGCATGGACAAGGAGCATGCCAAAGTCGCCATGTTGAATTAATATGAGGTGTGGAGGTTTTAAATTCCTTTTATTACTTCATGTAGAGCATGAAAATTCCCAAAATATTCCATTATTCCTCTAGTGATAGTTACAAAGTGTACATGGGGTGTGACTAGGCCTTCAAGAGGCATTAAGTAACTTTATATTCAATATGCATGTTGACTTGGATTTGAAACTATATCTATTCATTAATAATGGTCATGAAGTGTATTTAATCACACCTTAAAATAAATTTCATGTTTATAAACCTCTATTAACTCTCCCAATATCCTCTACATGCCAACTTTAAACCCCTTTTTTTTTACCAAGTGGGCCAAATAGGCCAATTAGGCCTAGTCATCTAAGTGTATGTATTTGGCTCCCATGAAACCCTATATAATACATTAACATCATATGAAATAGTATGTTAAAACCCTAAAAAAGTGTCTCATATCATGATTTAACCCTTCAAAACATTTTACACTTGTAACCTTGCTTCACTTAGGTAACTATACCTCTTTCTCTCTCATGTCTATAGAATCATTATTTGGAGTGGAGTTATAGAGGTATCTATAGGAAGATACATGAACAATTACATCTTTTTATATGTATAAAAATTATAAAAATAATTATTATTATGGTTTATAACTCTTTATTAGGTTTTAAATCTCATTTTCCACTTAAAACCTTGCAAACTTAAATTCTTTGGAGGAGTCCATACATCCTTCATATAATCAGGTACCATGGACATGACCTCTTATGAGTGGAGAACATGTTATAGGTTTTATAAAAGTGGTTTATACTTTTTTAGTTTCGTATCTCACAAAATATCTCTAGTCAAGTCCTTATTATGCTTTTAGAAGGGTTTAATAGTGCTTAAGACTCTTAATGATGATTAATATAGACTAGGGCCCGAATCTATGAAATAATTACAATAAATGCATGTTGATAGACCTATTTACCTCTCTTTGAAGTGCTTAAACTCCCATTTATATTTTACATACAATTGTGAGAATTTGAAAATGTTCCTTAGGTGAGAAACATGTTTCTTGAATAATGTTATGGTGTTTGTAAACAAAAAATACTAACTGTACAAATTATCCTAATACTAAAAGTGACCTAAATTTCCTAAAAAATCATTATGACTTCTCTCATGAAGTGTTGAGATTCCCTTTCTTCTTAATTGGCTCTTTACTCCACCTTCTATTGATATCATTCTAGTAGAGGAGTTAGACTAGTGTATTTAGACACATGAACCCTAAATTTTGGTCCTCACCCTAGGATTATGAGGCACCCCTACCTTTTTTCCAATGTTATGATTACCTCAAAGGTCTCATAAATCATAAATATTAGCTTGATTTATCCATTTAACTTTGGATGAATGCATACAGTTCTTAGTCTCAACATCTAGGATTATCTACTAACAAAACTAGTCATGAAGGTCCTTATAGATGACTGATAGAGGGATATTTATAATATTTACGACCCATTCTCTATCCTTAACCCCATGATACACAAACACTTCTCATTTATTTAATTTTAGGCTCAAACTAGTCTTTTTAGGCCTATTTTTTATATTCTAACCCCTACACATGCCAATCAATGAGTTATCATGATGCTTAGAATACCTAAGGGTACCTTTAAGACAATTTTAGAATTAAAAATTTTCCTTTGGATGTGTTTTAAATCAAGAATTCACCATTAGGTAATTTTTGGGGTTTAAGAAGTTCTTATTATGTCCACCATATTAACAATAGTTCATAGTGTACATATGTCCAAACTAGAACCAATTTCCATAAACCTGTAGTGCATTGACCCCTTAATCTTCCCTCAATATATTGGGATCCCTTTAAAAAGGTGTGTGGAGTGAGGAGCATTCAAAGATGACCTTCACACTTTTTTTAGCCAATTTCAGTAGGTTAATTTATTAAGTATCATTCATAAAAATTAAACACTTAATTCATATCATTAATTCATGAATTTTTAGTCCATATGGGTTCTTAAATTCCCCCAAGGGCCCTGGGCTTGAGCCTGTTTGTGGTGGAGTGTATGATCATTTAAAGTTGCATTTCGAGCTAGCTGTGTTGGAAATTTGTGACTCAAATAGGGTTTTGAGACCATTCTAACCATTTTCTTGATTATATTCACTTAAAACCACTTAATCATGACATAAAACACTATTCCACTTCTCCCATATCCATTAGTATTATTGTAAGGACTTGCAAATATTTCAAGATGGCAATAGCATGTATGACCAAGCTTGAGGTCTATCCACTTTGTCTTACCCTCAAGGGCATCTAACCAAAAATATGGATTTTTATTATCTTAAAGGGTGTATTAATACATTCACCATCCTCTTAAATAATTTAAAAACAACTTTTGGACTCTGATCTACCTATAAACCCTTTAAAACATGAATTCACTCACCTAGCCCCAAAATTGGCTATCACAAACTCTACTAGGTCTAAGACAAAATAGTGTATATAACCACTACTTTTTTTTTTACCTAAATAGGATAATTAAATAATTTAGACACTCAAAAATATCATTTATACTTAATTTTAAAGCTTGGGCATACCTACAGAGGCCCCATGCTACAATTTTATCTTGACTAGTTGTAGGTTACCTATTGATTGAGTGATTAGGAGCATGAGGTTTTGAGTTAGCCTTTGTCCTTTATTTATTCATATTTTCATGGTGATATCAGTTTAATCATATATATAATTATTAAATAAAATTTTATAGTATTATTTTATTATCATCATTTCCTTTACATACATTCCCTTTCTTAGGCTTATGGTTTATGCTCACCAGGCTTATGTTATTCTAAAGTTTACATTTTATGTTTTATTTGCCTTTGGATGTGATGATTACCAATAGTTTTATTATTATTTATTTTGAATATTCCTCTTATTTTATGAATTTTTTATCTTACCCTAGGTAATATGGAGGTATCAATACACACAATTAGAGCTATAGGCACTCATTTGCCTATTTTGATTATTTACAAGTATCTATGTAACAAGATTATATCTAAAGAGGGTAACTTAAAACTATATAAAACCCTTATTAATTGTTCATAGTCTAATTTAATTCAAATGGGTATCCATTCTCTTATTCTCATACGATTTCCTATTCCCATGGGTGGTACACACACAATGCCCTTGAAGATACTCACACAATATGCTCAAGATAGGTGATCATTTGCTACTTCAGTAGGGTATCTAAATTATATAGATACCTCCTCCATGAACTCATGGTTATTGAGGATCCCAGTGTATATTTAGGTCTAATTCATATGGTTCACACTTAAAATTAAGGGTGGATGATTTGATGAGGATGAATATGGAGTGATATGGGGGTTTAAACATGGAAAGTAGTGTTGAAACATAATGAAAAGGTAGTGAAGACAACATGAAATGGAAAATTTATGAATATGACATGAATTGAAGTATGGGAACCTACCCAAGGAAAACCATAGTAACTTTGAAGAGACCAATACACATACCTATCAAAACATGTCACTTTGTATACCAATAAAATGCATATGCAGTTAGAAAATGAAACCTAAGAATCTCTGAGAAACCTTAACCTTGGCTAAGAAACCTTAGTTTTTTATAAATTTAATAAGGAATATTTGGATGTATTAAAGTGGTTTCAAGGCCTATGGGTCTATAATGGAGGTTTAAGGATCCTACTCATAAGGATATGATGATGACTTATCATGATTTCTACATCTCATTTCATACTCATGACTATGTTTGAAGGTTCTGAGGGCACCATTGAATGACACACAATACTCCCATACTGAATTCATATATGTATAAATACCCCTTACTTGAAGACACCTTAAGATGATAAGAGGCTAGTGTGAACATCAAACTTGATCAAAGAGATATGGAGAAAATTGAGACAACTGATTGATCTTCTAATATTGGCAATTTCCTCTAGAGAGAGCACTCAACACTCTGCTTACTATCCAAATCTACCTGTTGACTATAAACCTTACTAGTCTAGATGTTTTATGGTTCTATAAGCTCACACACGTGGTCCAAATACTAAAAAATTCATGGGAGGTTCTTTTAAGACATGAATAAATAGGAATGACCATTAATTAAGCCAAATAAACCAAAAACTCATGAAATCCATTTTCTTCTATTTGGTTTATGTAGACATGAATAATGCTCAAACTTCATAAGTTATTAAGTAATTTTCATATAACTTAGGGAACCAATATATAAGCTAATGCAAATGAATCAAAACTAACCATGTCTACTTCTTAAAGCTAAGATTTTGGGTCTTCATTCTCTCTCCTCTGTATGATCTAAGTATAAACCTAAAGTTCTCTCCAAGCTTACTAATGAGCTCAATGGGAAGGTGGGTAAATTTTGAGCTCTCCAAGCACTAAAACACTTTATTTTCTTCTATGCATATCATTATTAATGTCCTCTATAGATCCCTAACTCTAACTGGGTTAGTCTATACTGTATAGATCTTTATTATGTGAAAAACCTCTAGATCCTACAATTTTCTTACATTTTCTCAAGTTTCAAAAAAAACCCCATTTTAATGATAATGATGAAGGGAATTTAGGATTAATGTTATGTTTTTGATTCTATGGTAGAAATTGGGAAAGCTAAAAATGCATAAATTGGCATGTATGACTATCATTACAGAGGATTTAAGTGTTGAACTTTGTGTGAATGGGTTAAAAAGTGCAAGAAACACCTTAGTTATGGCTTGATGAATATCATGAAGTATATTAAACAAATGGGTGATGGATTATTGGACCATCAAGGTCAAATTAGGTCTCATTATGGTCAAAAATCTCACTTTTAGGACATATTCATAGCCTTAAATAGGCATATCAAAATTGATAGTATACCAACATGTGTGATATACCTTTAGGAAATAGTAAGGACTTAAATTTTGCCCCAATATAATTCATAATGTTCTCATATGATTTAAATTATACCATACCTTATATAATTAGGCATATAAAAGGTGTTCATGGTTCTTCACTAGATGGCCTTATCAATTCACTTACACCATGGCACTTTTGAATGTTGAAGCTTCATCAAACTAGACAAAGACCTTAATACATATTCAATCATTATGAAAACACTTGATAAATTTTGAAATAGAGGTAAGGAGGATCATCAATAAATGCTATAGCATGAAATATAGTGAACTATTTGAATAACCCAATCTCATAGGGTGAATGACAACCATGAGAACCAATGGTGGGTTAAGAATTTAAGACTTTGTGTTGACCCATTTCTAGGACTGAGACTAGAAAGTGGTCAACATTTCTAGTGACTTACACGGGTTGATCATACTGCTAGTCAAATAAACTTAGAATACAATAATTTGTTTTTCATGACTAGCAAGTGAATCTTTAATTGCATATAGACTCTACTCAATACCTTTCAAACCTTGAGACTTAATAAAACACAATAAGACACCAGAAAAGAGACAAGAAAATTCAACATACACAATAGGAAAAAGCAAGAACAAGATAAAAAATAACCAAGAATGTGCAGAAGCACCTAGAGGAAGGAGATAAACACTAACTATTATGTACAAGAGAACTAGATGAAATATAATAACATTAATTAAGTAAAATCCCATTGATAGGGATGGGGATATCCTCACCATTCAATCTAGATACTTCTAAATAATTTATCTCCTTGCATTTTATGATGACATAGGGTCCATTATAAATACTATCAAACTTTGAGAGTTACTTGGCTTGGCATGGTCTTCATCCTACTTAAGCTCTATGTATCCTTGTTTAAAAGTCTTAGATGAACCTCTCTTATCAAATTATCTCTTGACTTGGTGTTGAATAGATAACATGGAATGCATAACATTATCACTTGTCTCCTTTAACTCTCTCATCTCATTAATTTTTACTTCCATTACATCATCTTCCATGAGCTCAAGCTGGTGAGTATTTTCTAAGGCTGGCAGTTTAAGATAAATTGGTAGTTTTACCTCTTTACCATAAACAAGGAGTTAAGGAGAGTAAGTAGTAGACCTATTAGGTGTGACTGTATGTGTCATTCTCCATTATTGTCCTCCATTATCCTCTTAATGATCCTTATTGAGTTTTTATTGGTGTACTCTTCTATCCCCTTGCCTTATGGGTAGTAGTTAGAGGAATATTTGACATGGATGACATGATTAAGGGCTCACACACACACTTTATCACTACTAAAAGCCATGTCATTATCAAATATAATTTTGGATGGGAACACAAACATGGTCACAAGACTATCATATAAATCCAAAATTGAGTTCTCATTAGCTTCTTTTAGTGCAACTACCTCCACCCACATTTTAAAGTAACTAGTGGATATTAAAACCCACTTTTTATAATCACTAGAAGAGTGATGGATCATGCCTATGAAATTTAAACCCATTTCATGAATGGTTTTTCAAATTAGATGGGTTGTAGGGGTAAGGCAATTAACCTTTGTTTATAGGTGAAAATGGAACACTTAGAACATTTTATGACCCAAGCATGTGAGTCCCTAAATGAGGTGTGATAAAATTAGCCTACTCTAATGATCTTATAGGTTGTAGTCTTGGCTATAGAGTGCCCACATCTAGGCCCATCATAAAACTACTCTAGTAACTTATGAATTTGACTGATTCAACACACCTTAAGATCATACCTCATATATCCTTCTAAAATAACACTCCATCCACCAATATGTAAGGTATGGATTACAACCTAAAGTGTCTTTTTTTGTCCTTTCTAATCCCATATGACATTCACCTATTTATAAAATTTTCACCACATCATTGGTCCAACCAAGAGGAGTCATGTTTGTAGCTGCCTATTGAGTATCATGGATTACCAAAACCATGTCTTTCTCTTTTTTAACCTATACTAAAAGATGTTTATAGAGTCCCCTACCCATGATCAGTTTAGAAACCCTCATTTAGATATCATACTCCATACATTAGTCACCCAACCATCTCACATCTCACTTAAGTCCTTATTATGTATGAAATCCTTTATGCTTGGGTGAACTACCATTACAATGACCCTTTTATTAGGCACCATGTATATGAACTTTTTAAGCCCTTTCATGACATCAAGGACATATTTTTCAACAAAGGTGTATCTTTATTCATACCCTTCTAATGTTTAACTGAAGAAAGCAATTGGTTTTTCTAGTCCATCATTTTGCTGCATGAGCATAGCCAACATGGCATCATCTATGGAGAAGGCATACATGAAAAAAGTCCTTGTTAAATTTAGGATTTAGGAGGGTGGGATCTTGGTAGATGGTTTGCTTGATTGCCTCAAAACTTATTTTACCCTCCTTATTCCATGAGAACTCCTTGTGCTTCTCAAGCATAGCTTCACCAAATTTTTAAATCTAGGAATGAATCTCATTATAAAGTTAATCTTTCCAAATAATATATACAAAACTTTGTTATTCTTGGGAAGGGGTAAGGTAAGGATTACTTCAATCCTCTTAGTATCAATAAAGAGGCAATATTTTATTATAATGTCCTAAAATTCATACCTTGTGGACTATAAATATGCATTTTTGGGGGTTCAAGGAGACCCCAAAATGCCACACCCATCAAACACCAATCTCATGTGTGCCATGTGATATTTTGGATCCTTTGAAAATATAGTAATGTCATCAAGATACATGAGCACCATATCATTAATGAGCCCTTGGAATCCAACATACATTTCCCTTTGGAATGTTTCCACTGCATTAGATAGTCTAAAAGGCATTTTCATGTATGCATAGGTGACCCACTTTGATGTGAAGGCATTCTTGTGTCTATATTCTTATCTCACCAATATCTGATTATAAATACAGTATCCATCAAAAAAATAAAACCTATGAGATCCTACAACCTTCTAAATAATCTTATCCATAGGCGGTAGGGGATAATGGTCTCTCAAAGACACCTTATTGATATCCCTAAAGTCAAAACACAAATATATCTCCACATTTTTATTCCTTACATGCACAAGATTTTACACCCATGAGAAATGTTTAATAGGTAATATAATA
The DNA here is from genome assembly GCA_037957365.1 of Torreya grandis. Lineage (NCBI taxonomy): Eukaryota > Viridiplantae > Streptophyta > Pinopsida > Cupressales > Taxaceae > Torreya > Torreya grandis. The sequence goes on from JARHVA010003643.1 coordinate 265,980, forward strand.
TTAGATTCAATCAATTTTATAAACTCCTTTCTCATGAGTACTTCAACTTTAGGGTTGATTGGTATTTATTTCTACCTTACTAGTTTTGCATTGTCCTCCAATTATATGGTGTGTTGGTCCAATGTAGGGTCAAACCCTTTCAAATCATGGTACTCCCATGAAAATATATATTCAAAATATTGACGTATGGCTATGAAGTTATCTATCTCATCCTCGGTATTCACTTTCCCTAACTTAAGCAATTTTCTTTAAAAATGACAACCTCCTCATAATGTTTTTCTTTGGTGTAGATACTCACCTTATCCTTCCTTAACTAATCATATTCATTTAATATAATCTCTAATGTATCCAAACCTTTAGGTAGTTTATTTTTCCTTAGTTGGACAATCTGATCACCAAACTGATGTTACAACTTACTTTGGTTTATTTAGCATAATTATGCTTCATGTTGGAGAGAATAATAAATATAAATATCACTCTCAAAAAATTTCCTCATTATCAAGAAATGATGGGTTACACACTACCTTGATTTGTGACTTCCCTTTGGTGTCTTTAACTCCATCAACTATGTGATATTGTGCACTAATGGTATCTAGTCTATCTATATCATTATTTGATTCCCTAGGTATGGAGTGGATGTCAAAGGCTTGAAAGTCATCCAAGAGATCCTAAACTTTATGGTTGTAGACTTTAAAAGTGTGTTTTCTACTACACTAATTCTCCTCAATTATTTCAACACTAGTTCATTATCTCCCTTCACTTGTAAAAGCTTATTTCCTCTTTGCTTTACCCATTGTAGTCCATGAATAAGGGATTAATATTCTATAATGTTTGAAGTTTAGCTAAAATAAAAACTTAAGGTATAATAGTACCTATAATTATAATGGGATAAAATCATAAAACCTACCCCACTCCCATTATTTGACCTTTATCCATCAAATAATAGACTCCATATTGCTTCATGTTCTTGACTTAGACTAGTGAGACTAGGTATAACATATCCTTCTTCATGCATACAATACACACCTATGCATACCTCCTAAATGGTATTTTATGGGTCATAACCATGGTTATCTTATACCCACTTATCAAAGAGAATATCTTAGATGCCTTCAAGTAGTTATTTAAGCTCTTGATCATTGATATACTCATATTTCATCTAAGATAATGGAGTTTACATTAGATAGTTTAGGCATGTAAGGTTCTAACTAAAAACTTTAAATAGGTTCAAACCTTTTGGTAACCCTTGTTCCATATCTAAACCTAAAGATCATATATGACTAGTTAAAAGAAGGATACCCCTCAATGTTTGTAATGAAATCTCTAGATAGGCATTGGGTAAACTAGGGAAGAAGGTCAACTACATTGACATCTTATGATATAAGAAAGTTAGGGTAAGAATAGAATAAAATATTTAGGTCCTTAATAACACCTATAGTCTTTGTAAGAGACCCATACAATTTCAAAACTCCCTTTTCATTAGGTTGATACTTAATTTCTAACTTATCAGCTATAGATATGGGTATGATAAAAGTTCTCACACCACTATCTATCATGCAATTTTAAATAAGAGAATATCCTATTATTATTGATAAGTATAAGGTAGGTGGCTTGACCACATTAGGAGCTTTGGATTAATTAGGTTGACTATCATTAACAAATGCTACACTTACCTTATGAACTTGCTTGTCCATGACATGATGTTTAGAGAGCTCTTATTAAAAGAGGTCCTTTTACCCTATAATGAGTAAAGAATCCCACATATTAATATTGACATTGTAATTATCTATGTATTATTAAATGATAAAAGGAGAGATATTTGTCTTGGGATACAATTTAGAAGTAGAATAATCACTTGGAACTTGTGTGACTTGGGAAATGAAAGGACTTTTTTTTATGCTCGTGTCCTTATGGTGTCTATCATGTTGGAAGTATTTTGTGGACTACACATTGAGTGTTATCCTCTTGAATTGATTTAGGATGTGTTGGAGTTCACTTAAACTACCCCAAACTATCATCCACTACCCTTCTCTTATCCCTTATGTGGGTTGTAAATGATTTGTTTCTCTTGAGGACATTTTGCCCTTGATTTTTTACACTTGTTCAAATGAATTCTTACCTCATTTTACTTTTAAAAAAGTGGTTTTAGAATGTGATTTAATTCCATTTCCTCCTTATTGACTTAGCACCTTAACTGGGGTCATGAAAGGCTTGTCCCCATAAGTCATATGCGAAACTTCCTTATGTTGTGGAGGGGGCATATTGTCATTTTCTTGAAAGAAATGACACTACTATATATAGCATGTCTAACATCCTTCACCACTTAGAGCCATTTTCATATCACTTGATTGCCTTTATGGACTAGACCACTTGCCTTATTGTTCATGGTTGTCTTGAGTTAGCACTAAAGACCTTGAACTGCTGGTAGCATTAGGGTTGAAACTATTGTAGGGTCTAGCCTATATAATCTACCCTTGGCCTTATGGGTTAGGATGATAAGGAAGCCTATTTTTTGGGTTATAATGGTAATGAGCTTATGAAGGGGCTTGACATGACCCATAAAGTGGATTTTCTTGCATTTTTAAGTCTACTAGTTTGTTGTTTTGAGCTTTAAGTAGTCCCTTTATCTTACCCAGCCTATCTTATTAGCTATAATCAGACTAATATTGATTTTTTGGTGATAGAAATGGAGAAATAGTGATCTTAGGAGGTTTAATTTATATGAATAAGGTCATGAGATGCCTAGGAGTATGTTTGTCTATTTGGATGAGGTAATTTTTTGCTCTTATATCTATCTCATAAGCTTTTGAAAATGTAATCCCCCCATTGATTATATCATCATAGATACATTAGAGTTTAAGGCCCTTAGGTAATACAAAAAGACATATTTAGGGGTGGGCTTAATGATGATAGAAATCTTATCTTAGTTTTTTTGAAACCTATAATTGAAATCTACCATGGATTCTTGGGGAATCCCTTTATTGAGGTGAGTTGTTCTACTAAGGAGAAATGGTCATTCCTATCCTTAAAATGTTTACATAAATGCTCACCAAACTCATCCCATGTGTTTATAGAGGTATTTGTAAGACCCTTATACCACTAAAGTACTTTACCCCTCAAAGAGGTTAGAAAAATCCTCATGGCCACATTCTTTTAGGTTATGTTTTATACTAAGCACAGATTGGCTATGCCTTCTATGTGTTATATAGGGGTGGTTGAGTTATATCCTATAAATTATGGAATAATTTTAATAGAAGTAGCTAGGATATCATCAAACTAGTTAATGTTCAAGGGACAACCACTATTAAAAGGTATAAAAGCTTGTATCCTAGGTCTATCCATTAGGATTAAAGGACTTACAATAGAATTTATTTGGGAAAAATTGGTAGAATTTGGAGGTGTAGGATTAGGATTAAACCTAGGGAACCTCTTTATTCTTACAATATATAATGATAGTTCAACAAATTAATTATTCTTACCTTTTGAAGAGTAAATGTCCTATAGATCTACCACTAAATGTCTTTAGCCTTTATACATCCTGCAAAGTTGTTAAAGCATGTCCAAATATAATTTGAAGGTTATTCCCATTGGGCATGCCATAAATATTAGCTACCCAAGTTGTACCCTCTTGAATAATACTATTCAAACCCTATTCAAATATATACTAACATGGGATTGACTTATAGGTTGTGGAATACTTAAAGTTTAGGTCAAATCTCTATCTTATTGAGCTAGTTCCCTTGATATATAAATTTGAATCCTTATCTTAATACCTAATTATATTAGGATGAAAAGGGTAAAGTAAAAAACTTAGAAATAAACCTATACTATAAGTGGTGATGCACCAATACTTGACTAACCTCTCCTGCTTTGTTCTTTAGACACACTTATGAATATGATGAAACTAATAACTAGTCAAACCTCTTAATAAATTCTTAGGCTTTAATATTTCATGTGAAGATAAAGTGGAATTTATATAACTTCAAGGCTAAGAATATAGGTCTATGATTTAATCTTTTTTGGAATATAGATGTTTTATTCCTAATTTAGTTAAAGGGTTTGAGTAGTAAAATTAGTAAATAAATATGAAATAATTAATCTAATAATTTTTATAATTTTATTGCAATTTGAAATCTTCTAAAAATAATAAAAAGGGAAAGAAAAAAAGACTTAGATGGAAACTAACTGATATGACTAAAACAAAGACTAAAATTCATTGTGTAAGACTAAGACATTATCACAAAAAATGATTTGGCCTTAATTTAATGATTAGATAGGAGCATAAAAAATATGACACCCTAGTCTTAGGTGTTATAGTTCACTTCTACCATTATTGTCTGGGAGCCTTGAGCTTTTTGGGTTTTGTTCATTATATCTGTGAGACCCTGCCAATGAAATTTTGACTATTGGATGTCCATGAAACTCCATATAGAGATGATTTTATCTTCAAACCCTAAATTATATCATGATTTCATAAATTTTGAAAAATAAGGGGTGTTAGTGTGCATAATATTCACTAAATGTGTATCTACACCCCTTGTGTGGGCATACTACCTACATACCAATACTCTAAAGAGGGATCAAGCCATATGTAGTTCTCCCACTTGATGTGATTTGTGAAATAGTGTGTATGAAGATGAAAAATTCTAAATTTAATGTGCTTAAGGTGACTAGGGCCTGGTGTAAGGATTTAGATAAGTTAGAAATGGTATTGGATGGTTATATGCAGAGAATAGGGAAATATGCTTGAGTAATCTTGCTTGTTTTATGATATTTATAACCCTTTCTAAATAAAATTTTAATAGGATTTTATATGGATCTATTGGTCATGGGTTGGATGTGCTTTCACTAGGCTAACATAATGAAGAACAGGAATCAGGGGAAAATGGTAATCGAGGATCAAAATGTGATTGGATAAGAGTGTTAGAAAGGGGACACCCTAGGGTCCAGTGATATAGTCCATGTTAGGCACTATTGTCTAGAGGGTAAAATACATAGATGGATAAAACATTCATGGAAAAAGGGTCCTATCTAAGTTATAATGAGGCCTTAAAAGCCTATGGATAATTGGGAGTCAATGAAAAGGTGCATAGAAAGGTCATGAAAGTAAGCAGGAGGGAATTATAGGATGGATGTCATAAGTCACACTCAAGTTACAAATTTTCACATTTTATATGAATACGTTTGTGCCCCCCTTTATTCTAGTGATGTAGCAAAGTGAAATTCTAATATAAAATAAAAATAAAAAGTGTACCTAAACTTACCTATAAGGGTGAAGCTCATGAAGTTATTGTGATGTTGGGTGTGGATAGAGAGAGCACACTATGAAGTGTGAATTTGCAAGAGAAAACAAATAGTAGATTAGTTCTTACTAGATATGTTGTGTCCAAAATAATAATGTACAAAGTTGGTTAGGGGAGAGAGGAAGATAAAGGAACAAATGCACCTTATCAGGTATATGAACAAATACAAAACCTATTTTGATGATAAGTGATGTTGAGTAATGATATATGATGCTAAGTAATGTTGGATGATGTTCTACCAAGAGTATTATCACAAATGGAGATAAATTCTCAATTCCCCAAGAATGGCTCAAGAATGCAAAGGATGGCCTTTTGGTTCCATAATTTCCCACTAAGTAAAGTTAGGTGGTCATGCATGTTCTAATTGATGTTTGGACTATGTGTCCAATCCCTTTGAATTGGTGGCTCAAGAATACAAAGGCTAGTTAGTCTTTTGGCTTCATTATTGCCCCATGAAGTGAAGATATGAACTGATACCAATATGAAATGTATGTCATATGGGATGGATCTTGAAACCCATGAATGTATTGTGATTTTAAAACATTGGAATGGATAGCCAAATGTATGATATAAATTAGGCCACTCTTGGCCACTCTAAAAAATAGAGATTAGGCTTGTATGAAATCCTCTCTGAAATTGGGCACTAGGCTTATATGAAAGCCATTCTAAAATGTGGAGGTTAGGCTTGTATTAAATCCACTTCAAAGTGATTCCAACTACATGCAAATGGATTAAGGCATGCAACTATTGAGAATACTTGGGTACTATGTTGAACTTGGAAAGAAAAGAAAACAAATGTGTCACATAAATTTACCCTAATCATAGGTGTTTAGAACATGGATTCTAATCTAAAAGTTATACCAACTACCATATCTAAAACTAGAAGTGAGAGACATCATGATTTACATGATGTCCCCTATATCTAGATTATTCGAGCAAAATTATATTAAAACTACTGATTTTGAACTGGTTTGAATGTGCAAAATTGTAGCTAAACCTATTTTACTACCTACTTCTAGAAAATCTAGTTTTTTTGCTATTTAGATAGGATTGCTAAAAATAGGATACCCTAATGTCTGATAATGATATTCATGTTTGGTACTTTTTTCCTTTGCTAAAACTAAAAACTATTCTAAAATCATCACTATTTTTTTGGTTTGTTCTACTTGATTTTACCTCTGATTATTATTTTGAGTGTTTTAAAACTAGTTTTTCAACTAGGATGAGCTTTGAGCTCTGTGGTAAAATCCCTATTTTTTTCTCCCTCTTCTGAGGGGAGAAATGAATACCCTTCAATGACTTCCCTCAAAATAAAAATCCTTACAATTATGTTATGATATGAAATACATGATATAATAATGATTATTGGTAAGATATCTCAAGATATAGCATAGTTTGTAAATGAGATTATTAGATCAACAAGGGTATGCCTAGATAGATATAATGATGTAATAGTATGTGTAATGTACTGAATTAAAGCTAGAAATAGAAGTCTAGTTAGTTTTTAGTTGTTATTTGTTAGTTGGCAAGGATGGATGGAGTATGATGCCCATCATGGCATCCAAGATAGCAAGATAATGCATGATGTGGCTCATAACATTGAAAATAATTGAATAGAAAAAAGAAAGCGTGTAAGGTAAGAATCAAGAAGCAAACAAGAGTGTCCAAAGGTCCAAGTAAATAAGATACATGGGCACATGTCAATCAAACTAAAAAGCAAGCATAAAAGGCATGTTCAAATTCCACATACACAAACATTTGAAAATAAGTTTGGCATGAAAGCCATAATCACATAGAAGATTATAGGAAAAGGATAGTGGTAAATGTCCTAAGGCATATCTAGCAGAGAAATAGGAACTAAGAAATGCAAATAGTCTAGCTACGTAAAGCAAAAAAGGAAAACATGTAAAAACTAGAAATATAATCACGTGTAACTAATCAATGTAAGAATGTGAAAGTATGTAATACATGGTAATACAAGACTAGGTATATGCTAAGAAATACACAAGTGTTATACTCTAGTGAAATGTCAATATATTAATCTATGTGAGCTAGTAAATAATGTATATCAACATGATAACTAGAGTGTGTGGTGTAATAATGACATAACCTAGATGGTGTAGTCATGTAGAAGATGTCCCCATTGGGTAAATATATCGATGTATTTCTCAAATATAGAAGTAGGATGCACCCTTAGTGGGTGGATTGAAGAAATCAAGGATCTATATGTCACTGGACACATTCAAATAGGACCAAGTGAACCATGGTAATGTAGATAAATTGACAAACAATAACATAGAACAACAAGTGTATGTCTAACATGATAGTAGAAATGTAAAGCATGGATAATGCATATAACTTAAATGTGTTTAAATTTTTGAATATTTGAATGTTTTTTATATTTTGATATGAGCTATGTAAAATCAATCATGAGGATATTTACAAGTAATGTTGAGATATTATGCATAGGAAATTGAAAAGAAGCTATGTACAAATAAGTAAAAAAAACTATGTACATGAAATACTAAGAAGAAATGATATTAACTGATGAGTCTCATGGGAGATTCCCTATCATGGTGTCATGTATCAAGGAAATCAATTGTGTATGATTGTGAATAATGAGGGAATGTATACAAATATGACACTAAATATTCATATTCATTATCAGTATCTTGGAAATCATAATACTTTGTATTATTCCACTCATCATAATCATCTTGATCTTGAACCAATGAAATGATAGTGTTGACTTTTGTTGTATCTAGATCTTTTCCTTTGATAAATTGTCTCTATGAATTATTTACCTTAGGATGTTCAATAGATTCCAAACCTTGGTGATGAGTATTATCAACTACTAGAATAGGAGTAGTGATGCCCTGAGCCTGCTAATCAAACTATTGCTGATATTTTTGACCAAACAGATACTACTTTAAAAGTTGAGCCTCATTTTGGAGAGTTAAATTTTCATCTTTTTCATTATTTACCTATGCTTGTGGTACTACTTGTTGTTTTGATTTTTCATTTTGATCCTTTTTTATTCTGATTTATGCTTTGGTAACCACTTTTGTACTATTTTTGAATTTGACCCTTTGTGAATGTGTTCCTATCTCACTTTGGATTTCTTGATTGATTTACCCTATATAGGGTCCTCATTAGTAATTATCTATTGTATATGTTTATTTAATACCAAACATGAATCTATGTGATGCCCATGCATTCTATGATATACATAATAATATCTAAATATTCTCACTAAATGTAGAGGAGGTAGTTTGATGAACTTACATTTAATCATTTTCCTTGGTGCCTCACTTGAACTCTTATTTTATATTTTAATATTTTTTGAATCACTAGTTGTAAATTTACTTTGTTGTGATTTCTTTTTTCGATATGTAACATTGCTTGCAACCAATTTACTAGGTGAAAGTGCATAAACAAGATTGACACTAGGGTACTTTTGAAGATTTTGTATTATAATATGATTTTCCAATGTTTTTATCTTTTCATTTATTAAATGATTCTACATTTGTAAATCTAAAATTATCTTGCTCATGCTAGTGATATTATCCCTTAGAGTCTTAGAAGTGCACACCCTAATTGCTTCTGATTGAACATGTAAGCACATATGTTAAAAAGGGTGTGAAGAACCTATAGGTTGAATGTATGTATTAGGAACAATAGTATAGGTTGCATCACCCTTTGGAGGGGTGATATCATAGACCTAGTTAGAGGGAAAGTAGCTATCACCCTCTTGGGGGAGAGGAGGAGAAGAAAATTATTTCCTGTGCATAAGATACAACATTAAAACTTGACAGGTGGTTATTAGCTTATGCAATGGATCCTCTAAGTATGTAAAGATTTTATTCTTGATTGAATTACACATAATAGAAAGATATCATGTTAAATAATTAATTAGAGTTCTAAGTTTTATATAAATATGATTATAAAGATATTCCACATGTGAGATAGCTAATAAGGGATAGAGAGCATGGAATTTTGCACTGATGCATAAAAAAAATTTATTTGTAACATAAAATTTATAACAAGTTTAGAAAAATAGAGTTGTAAATTATTATACATGAGAGAGAGAATATGCAAAATACATACTGAAATCTTATACATTTTTAACAATAAATTTTGTAATATCATCCCTTATTATGAAAAGTAACCATGAAATGGAAAGAATGAAGATTTTCATTAACATATGGTAAACTTCATTTACATGATAGGACCAAGTATGAATTCCTTATTATTTGCAAGAACTGTTTTGAAATGAGTAAGATCCATTTGTAATTTTATATGAAATCTGAATTGGATGTAAGGTGATACCTCAAAAGCTATGGGACCTAGTATGTGTAACTATGGTTTTGAAAAAATATATTTTTAAAATTACTATAGAATTTTAAAAACTAAAGTGAATTTATGATTTAGATATGCAGATGAGAAAATAGAAAAATATTTTTAAAATTATCAAGAAATTTTCCCTAGGGTATTTAAGCACAAAAGGGCCTAGTAAATTTAACTAAAGTTTGGAATAAATGATTTTTAAAATTACTAAAGTAGATTTAAAAATTAAATGTGAATTTTTTATTTAAAATATATAGGAAAAATAAGAAAATTATTGGAAAAATCAGCAAGAAATTTAACCTAGGGTTTATAGGGTTTTTATTTATAAACAAAGTAAGTCGGGTTCACTAAATGATTTAGCCTTTTTGGGAATATTGATGTATTATTCGTAATTTAGTTAAAGGGTCTAAGTAGTAAAATAAGTAAATAAATATGCAATAATTAAGTTACTGATTTGTATAATTTTATTACAATTTGAACTTTTCTAAAAATAATAATAAGGTAAAGTAAACAAGACTTAGTTGGAAACTAACTAATACAACTAAGACAAAGGCTAAAATTCACTATGCATGACTGAGACACTATCACAAATTAAGATCTATAATTTATTTTATGATTGGATAAGAGCACCAAAAATAGGACACCCTAGGATCTAATGCTATAGTCCACTTCTACCATTATTGTATGGGAAACTTGAGCTTTCTGAGTTTTGTTCACTATGTCTGTGAGACCCTACCTATGAAATTTTGACTACTGGATATCTACACAAATCCTTGTAGAACTGATTTTATCTTCAAATCATATACTCCATATTACTTTGATCAATTTTGAGAAAGATGGGGGGTTAGTGTGTGTAACATTTAATGAACATGTATTCACACCCCTTGTGTGGGCACACTACCTACATACCAATACTCCAAAGAGGGATCAAAATAGATGTAGTTCTCCAATTTGATGTGCCTTTTGAAATAGTATATATGAAGATGCACAATTATAAATTGAGTGTGCTTGAGGTGATTAGGGATTGGTGTAAGGATTTGGTTAAGCTAGAAATGGTATTGGATAGTTGTATGCAGAGCATAGGGAATTATGATTGATTAGTCTTGCTTGTACTCTTGTTTGATTTATTATATTTTCAAAACCTTTCTAGATGAAATTTTAATTGTATTTTATATGGATCTATTGGTCATGGGTTCGATGTGCTCATACTAGGTCAACAAAGTAAAGAAGAGGAATCAAGGAAAAATAGTGATCTAGGCTCCAAATATGATTAGATAAGAGCACTAGAAAGGGGACACCCCAGGGTCCAACACTATAGTCCAAATTGGGAATTATTCTCTAGAGAGTATAGAACATATGAGGATGGAATAAGCATGGAAAAAGGGTCCTAGTTAAGTTGGAATGAGTTATTGAAAGCCTATAGATGACTGAGAATCAATTACAAGGTACCTAGAATGGTCGTGAAAATAAGTAGGAGTGGCCTATGGGATGGATGTCACAAGTAAACTCAAGTTACCAATTTTCAAATTTCATATGACTATAATATGCATAAGACACTATTAGCCCATAAACTTTTTAAGAACACTCCTACCTATTAATACTTCACACAACCTATAGAGAATAAAAATATGACATGAGGTACATAAAAGGACCTATAAAATATAATAAACTCATACACTCTATAAATAAACTATCATAATAAACACTAGAATTTAAATAAAAGGTTCGAAATTATTCTTCTTTATTGATTCAAAGGCATAAGGTATAATTTTGGTAGAGCTTTACTACACCCAACCAAGGGATAAGAAAAAATTACTTAATGCCTCCTTATATATAATATTCATGAGAGATAAAATAAGGATCTAGGATTAGGATAGGCCATGAAGAGACTAATTTGGCCATATAATAGTCACAACAATCATAATCAATCCCTCCATGTATTGACACTCTTTAGTGACTCACTTTTGGCATTGAAGTGAGGTGTGGAGGAAGTAAAAACCTTATTTGAATTCATTTAGAGCATCACCATGTCCAAAATAATCCATTACTCCTCTAATTATAGTTATAAATTGAACATTACGTGTGACTAGGCCTTTGAGAGGTGTTGAGCAGCCTTCTCTTCAATGTACATGTTAACTTGGATTTGAAACTATCTCCATTTCTTCATAATGTTCATGAAGTGTATTTTATAACCCCTTAACATTAATTTCATGGAGATAACCCTATATTATCTCTCTGAATACCCTCTTCATTCCAAATTTCAATCCCTTTTGTTGACTGAGTAGGCCAAATAGGCTAATTGGGACTAGTCATCTAACTCTATGTATGTGGATTCCATGAAATCTTATATGAGACCTTAAGATCATATGAACCAATATGTTACAAGCATAAAAAAGTGTATTATACTTTGATTTAACCCTTTAAAACATTTCAAACTTGCAACCCTACTTCATTTAGGTAATTAGACCACTTTCTCTCTCATGTTCATAGACTTGTTATTTGGAGGGGAGTTATAGAACTATATATAGGTAGATAAATGAATACTTATAGATTTAGAGAGGTATAAGAAGTCTCAAACTAATGCTTCCCATGGTTTATAACTCTTGACTAGGTTTTAGATCTCATTTTCCACTTAAAACCCTACAAACTTACATTTTTTGGAGGTGTCCGTATAGCCTCCATAAAATTAGGTACCTTGGACATGACCACTCCTAATTGGAAAAAAACTTTATAAGTGTTATAAAAGTGGTTAATACCTATTTGGATGCATATTTCACAAAATATCTCTAGTAAAGTCCTCGTTATAGTTTTAGAGGGGTTTAAGAGTGCTTAGGCCTCTTAGTGATGGTTCATAAAGATTAGGGCTTGAATCTTTGAACCAATTTCACTAAATGAATTTTGATGCCTCTTTACTTCTCTTTAATTTAATTACCCCTCATGAAGAGTTTATGTATATTTGTGAGCATTCAAAAATGTCACTCAAGTGAGAAACATGCTTCTTGAGTACTGTTAGGGTATTTATAAACCAAAAATACTAATTGTAGGAATTTTTTTGGAACTCCAAGTGACCAAAAGGTCCTTAAACATCATGATGACTTCTCCCATCAAGTTTTGAGGTGCCCTTGCTTCTTAATTTGTTCTTTGTTCCACCTTCTACTGACATAATTCTAGTGGAAGCATTAGACTAGTCTATTTAGACACATGAACCCTAAATTTTGGTCCTTACCCAGGGATTTTGATGCACCCCTACCTTGTTTTCAATTTAAAGATTACCTCATAGGTCTCATGGAGATGGCATATGGGCTTGATTCATCCACTTGACTTTGAAACAATGCATACAATTCTTAGTCTCAACATATAGGTTTGTCTAATAATAAAAATAGTTATGCAGGTCCTTATAGATGACTTCTATAGGGATATTTAGAAGCTTTAAGATCCATTCTCTTTCCTTAACCTTGTGATACACACAAACACTTATCATTTATTTACTTTTAGGCTCAAAATAGTCTTTTTAGACCTATCACATATATTCTAACCCCTACACATGATAATAAATGAGTTTTCATGATTCTAAAAAAGATTTGAGGGGATATTTAAGACCATTTTAAAATCAAACAATTTCATCTAGATGTGTTTTGAAGCGATAATCACCATCAAGTACTTTTTGGGGTTTAAAAATGTCTCAAGATGTCCACCACATTAACTATGGTTCATATAATAAGTACATCTAAAAAAAACAAATTTCCTTGAATCTATAGTGAATTCACCCCTTCATATTCCCTAAATATCTTTGAATTCCATGTAGAAGGTGTGTGGAGAGAGGAGCATTCAAAGATGACCTTTAGGATTTTTATTCACAAATTTTAGAAGGTTAATTTATTAAGGACTATTCATCAAACCTATCTTCTTAATTCCCATCATTATTTCATGTATTTTAATTCCATATCAGTACTTAAATTCCCCCAAGGGATCTTTTCCTAAGCATCTCTATGGTGGAGTGTATGAACACTTGAACTTGCATCTCAAGCTGGCTATGTTAGGGATTTATGACTCAAGCAGGGTTTTGAGACCATTATGACATTTTTATTGATTTTATCCACTTTAATAAACTTAATAATGACTTTAAACACTCTTTCACTTATCCCATAGTCATTAGTCTTATTTTAATGACTTGGAGATACTTTAAGATGGCAATAGGGTGTATGACCAAACCTGATGTTTGTCTACTTTGTCCTACCCTCAAGGGCATCTCATATGAATTATGGATTTTACTTCCCATATAGGTTATATAAATAGCTTCACCATACTTTTAAATTTATTTAAAACCACTTGTGGACTTTAATCTACCTGCAAGCCCTTCAAAACATGAGTTCTCTCACCTGGCCCTAGAATTGACTATCACAAACTAGGCTAGGTACAAAATAAAATAGTGGGTATACCCATCATTTATCTAACCTAAATAGATAATTTATTATTTTAAACACTCAAAATTAAATTTTTTAATGAATTTAAATCTTGGACATGCCTACATAGACCTCAAACTACAATTGTATCTTGACTAGCTATAGGTTACATGTTGATTGAGTGATTAGGAGCATGAGGTTTTGGGTTAGCTTTTGTCATTTGTTTACTGATAGTATCATGGTGATAGAATGTTAATAATATGTCTTATTATTATGGAAACTTTTATATATTATTTTATCATCATCTTTTCCTTTACACACCTTCCCCTTTTTAGGCTTAGGTTTTATGCTCAGTAGGCATGCGTTATTCTCAAGTTTGTGTTTGATGTTTTGTTTCCCTTTTGATGTGATGGTCACCAAGATTTGTCTTATTATTTATTTTGAATCTTCCCCCTTATTTTATGAACATTTTATCTTACCCTAGGTAATATGGAGGTCTCAAAATCCACTGATAACCATTATGAACATTTTATCTTAATAATGGTTTTGAGACATATAAGCCCATTTCTTAGACCCATATAGATAGTTAAAGTAGGAAAATGAGTGCCTACAACACTGAACACTTTGGTTACTATCCAAATCCACTTGACAATTGTATACCTTAACAATATAAATTTTTCCTATTTAAATAATATAAAATGTATGGAACAAAAACTAAAATATCCATGGGACATTATTTTAAGACCTAATGAAATAGGAATGACCATTAGTTTAACCAAATAACTCAAAAACTCGTGAAAAAAAAATATTTCATTTATCTTATGCAGACATGAATGAATTTTAGATCCATTAAGTTATTAAGGAATGTTCATAGATCTTAAATAACTAGTTTATAAACAACTACCCATGAATGAAATCTTACCAAGTCTATTTCTTGTGGGTAAGATCTTGGGTTTTCATTCTCTCTCTCCTTAATATGACCTGAGCATAAACCTGAAGTGCTCTCCAAGCTTGCAAATGAGCTCAATGGGAAGATGAGTTTGTTTTGAGTTCTCTAATAATTAAAACATTCTATTTTATTTTGTACATTCCATTAGTGACTTCCCCATATATATCCTTGACTTCACTTGAGTCAGTTCATACTATATAGATCCATATCATTCAAGAAACCTCTAAATCTTGTAATTTACATACATATTCTCAAGATTTAGACCAAAAACCATTGTTAATAGGGATTATTAATGTATAATATGATTAATGTGATGTTTTTACATCTATGGTATGAATTAGGGAAGTTAAAAATTCATAAACGGGCACATATGGGGCCCATTAGAGAGGATTTAAGCATTTACCTTTATGTGAATGGGTTTAATAATGCATGAAATCCATTAGCTATTTCTTTATGAAATTAATGAAGTATATTGAAGGCATGGGTGATGGCTTAGTGTCCCATCAATGTCTAATTAGGTCTCATCATGGTTGAAAATCTCACTTTTAGGACATATTCATAGCCTTAAATAGGCATAGCAAAATGGACAATAAACCAACATATATGAGAGACCTTTAGGACCTAGTGAGGACTTCAATTTTTCCCTAATATACTTTATAATTTTCTCATGGGATTTTTAGTTTACCATACCTTATATAAATAGGTAGATTAGATGTGGTCAGGGTTCTTCACTCAATTTCCTTACCAATTCACTTCCACAATGGAAATTTAAATGTTTAAGCTTCATCAAACTATCCAAGGACCTTTATAAATATTCAATTATTATGGAAACACTTGATAAAATATTAAACATATGTAAGGAGGATCATTAAGAAATGTTATAACATGAAATATAATGAACTATCTGAATAACACAATCTCATAGGGTGAATGGTAACCATGAGAACCAATGGTGGGTTAGGACTTTAAGACTTTGGGTTAACCCCCTTCTAGGTCTAAGACTAGAAATTGGTCAACAACAAATTAATATGATATTTATATATTCTAACCAATTGTGTGGTAACCTTGTAGTTGATGATGAAGTAAGATGAATCTTTATGGAACTAACTAGAGTTGTTATGTCTCTGTATAGTTATCTTTCATGAAAAGAGAATGCTATATTCATGTAGCTTTAGGCTATTAATTTCCTTGTTGTGTATATGTGAGCATAACCTAGCTTATAATCATGATTATGGGTGTATGTCAAATGGTTATGCGTGTCTCTTATTGGTTGTGAAGTGCCTAGAAAATATTATGGTAACCTTACACATTCTTGATGTTATGATGATAAATTAATTAATAGATGAGTCTTCATCTATATTTATGATGATTAGTTTCATGGAAACCTAGAAGTGTAGATAATAGTGTTGCAATTACTATGAAGATAAGTGGTAGTAATTTGGAATGAATACATTTAGTATTTTTATTTCTCTCATGAAAATAACTTATTTAAGAGTTTAAATTATAAATACCTTGGGCACTTATGTAGCACTATGAGTCAATAGGAAATGGAGAGTGGAGGCTATGGATGTTCTTATTCTTTGGAGATGATAGCTCTACATCTCTCTTTCTATATGTATGATATTTATGCACATGTAGGTAGTACCTTACTATAGGTGTCTCTACACTTAAATTCTCATAATAATACCAAAAAGGTTTGATTTTAGTAACATATTACACCTTGCAGGGTGGTGAATAAAAACTATCTACAACTCTAACTTCTAAATAATCACTTATATTGCATATCCTAAATTATTGAGAATGGATGTTCTATTTAGAACCATGATTTGAAATTTCTAATGAAAATACATAGAATCTAATGTATAATGTATTGCATAATATTAAAACTAATAATTTTATGACTATGATAGGAAAGGCACTCAACCTACTTGAGTAATTTAGGGAAATGTGCTAGAATTGCCTTGGTAATTAGCTTAGTATTGAATTCCATGAATGGGGTCAAAATTACCTTGGATAATGATCCTAGCATGGTAGAAGAGTTTAATATATGATTGAATTCTCTCATGACCTATAAACTCATTCTAATGGGGTAATTTTATCATTCTCACTGTGTGTGGTTCACATAACTACATAGTGATCATATCATGATCTAATTTATTCTAAGTATGATTACATAAATTATTTTAAGTTATACAATATTATGTTTAAATTTGTTTGAAAACTAGCATTGTTTTATTTTTAATTCACATGTTTTAATCAAAATTTTGATTATGGAATTACATGATGAATTTTGGTTGGAATTTGATTTCATTTTTTAGACTACTTGGTCTAGTATTATTGATTTCTCACTTACATTATTGGTTGATATTTATTCAAATTATTTTGATGTTTATCCATGCTAGTTTTATGTATTAGTATGTGGTTATATGTTACCTTGGTGTCAATTTGGTGAAATTATAGGGGAAAAGAAGTAGCTTGGAACATAGTTGATTGGGTCATGTTGGGAACCTACCATGTAGGTTCATAACACCATCCTTCCCACCCACTAGACGTGGTGATTTTACATAGGACACTGATGTATCTCTTTTACTTTTGAACATTGACTACGGTTGGTGGATTCATTTCTTGAGGGCCTTATACACATTAATCTTAGCTGGTGAATTGATGTTTTAGGATCCTCATATAGATTTATTGGGATATGATTTTATTGGATGGTGGATGATGTCCAAGGAGCTTCATATATATTGATTGACACATGATTATCTTTGTTGGTGGAATGATGTCCTAGGAGCCTTATTTATATATTTTTGACACATGATTTTCTTTGGTGGTGGATCAATGACCTAAGAGCCTCATACATATTGATTGGCATTACATTATTCTCTTGGATAGTGGACCAATGTCTTACAAGACTCATACATATTTATTGACATGTGATTATTTTGGTTGGTAGACCAATGTCCTTAGTACCTCATATATATTGATTTGCACAAAACTATAATTTTTGGTGTATCAATGTCTTGGAATCCATATATATGTTGATTTTCATATGATTCTTTAGCTTGATGGACAAATTTTATAGGATCCAATGTATATGGAATAACATGGAATCATGTTGATTAAAACAATCCATGATTAGAATGGTATACCAAGAAGTAAAATAGTATCATGTTTATCTTCTTCTTTAGTAGATTTAGGGTGATGGGATGCATTTTTCCATGCTTTACTTATATATAAGATCCTCTATTTTTTAGATGGCACTAGATATGATGATTCATCATTAGCCAATATGTTTCTAATGATTCAATTTAAGCTCAATATGGCTTAAATCAACTTAAAATAATATCACCATGGATGGATACCTATGATAGTAGGGTGGTTTTTTTTATTATCACCCATCATTATTTTTATAATAATGAATTATACTACCAATGAACACTTGGACTCTCTTGCTCATAGAGAAGAAATTTTGGGTCTCAATGGATTTGGGAATATGCATTTTGTTGTATGATTTACATCAAAGTTAATTTACCTCTTTTTAATATTAAATAAAATTCATATAGCATATTATTGATTGAAAAGACTTAGAACAGTCAATTTTCATTTATAATAATTCACCATCATCCAATGTAACTAGTGAAGTATAGCATGGAAATATAATATGAATGAAGCAAGGCTTGGGTCTAAAATTGGACCATTTTCATCTCTAGTTTAGATATTGTGTTTATGAAAGTAAATTTAAATTCCCCTGATAAAAAATTGAAACATCCTTATGAGATTGGTTTCAAGTATTATCATTATGTTAAAATGTTAGTAATAATTTTACTAGAAGAGTTGTGTAAAGTATATTTTTCAAACAATTACATAACTACTTGCATCTTGAAGATGTGATTCATGACTTGTGATGTGAGTGTGTATTGATTATTTCATCCTTATTCTAATTCCATTAAATGAAAGATGGATTTCATAAAGATCATTTATAGAACCAAACTAATTGGTATCAAAAAGTTAACAATAAA
>JARHVA010003643.1:290000-335000 GCA_037957365.1 Torreya grandis
ATGGCCACAAGAGATTGAGTAAAAGCTAACATGGCCAATTAGCATGCTGAAGTAGCCACATGGAACCTAACTATGTAAGTAACGGTTGAGATTAATTTTGATGACCATCTCAATTTCATAATTAATAACCCTTAGCATAAGCCAATGAATGCATTATTTATCATGTGGCCATTCAAATAGAGATTTTTACTTTTTAACCTATGACATACACCTGTTATCATAACAATTGAAATTAGGAGGAACTTATGTATAATTTATAGTAATTATGAATTTTATTCATACTTATGTTTTATGTTTAATCATATATAAGTAGAGTGCATCGTGTCTATTTTAAATTAAAAATGAGCATGATATAAAGTAGTTATCACAACCTTGAGGGTTAAGAAGAGTAAGGAGAGATTATTTTATATCCACATAATATAAAACTAAAACCTAGAATATTATTTTTTATAACATAATATATTGACTCTATCAATCCGAAAAGAACAAGTGACAATATGAAAAATAAGGATACAAACACTATAAATATTTTTGGTTAGAATTTGTCAACATTAAAATAATAAACACACTCACCAATATGTTTTATCAAATTTGGGATTTGTATGAAAACCCTAGATGATAAAATTACTATGTGAAATCATTAGAATAATATAAAAATGGTAACTTTCACTAATTTTTAACTATTATATTTTATAAACTTACTAAAAATAGCAATGTGTAAGGATAAAATAAATACTTAAGTGGGCATTGTGCCTTTGAGAGGAATTAGGATTTTAAACTTGTTGTGTAGATAGGTTTGGTGACTGGTGTATATACATAATATTTTTAGCTTTTATCAAATATTGATGCTTTACATCTTGTAAGAACCCATCGAGACTCAATCTCTCTAAGTGCATGCCTTAATGGGTACACCAAGAAAGGGGTGGGTATACTTTTAGTGATTTTCATGATTTTTGTCCCTTATTAACATATTATTACCAATCCAAAAACCATTTCTTAATCTATTAATCCTCATTTGCGTAATCCTCCAATTTTTTTCCTCTTTTCATCCCTTTTTTCATCACCTTGATCCATTTTCACCAATTGACTATACTAGGTTAACTAGGTTGACTCTTTATATATTTTAGCCTTTGATTACTATACAGTGTTGACTAGGTCAACCTTGTACTATTTTTGTGTATTTCACTTGAAAGTTTTTTTATCCCTTTAGCTGACCTAGCTCAGTACCTAGTGATTTATCTCCCTAAAACATACAAGGTTAAATAGGTTGACCCCATATAGATAAGATATTTAGAAGGGTGTGGGATAATATCTATCTATAAATACAAGATCATTTCATCAGTATTTCAATATTCAATTAAGAGGTATTATTCACTTGTGATTCTTTACAATTCTCTCTTCCACTATTCTACTTGAGGAGTATTGGCTTAAGGTTTCTACTTGGATAATCTAGTCTTGTGGATAATTCTTAAATGATTTGGTTTTTCTTAGTGATCCTTAAAAACCATAATATACTCTTGTGAATCCCCTTTGGATAAGGGAGAGATTGAGTCTTGATGGGTTCATATTTAGTTAAGTATATTCTAACATTTTTCTCCTCTCTTTAGTAGATAAAAGTGTCATAATTATTGGCTTGAATAATATTAATCTTCACATTCCATGTATTAGGGTCCTACTCATACTTATCTTAATTAAGATTATCCTATACATTTTTTATTTCTTTACTAACCACTCATATTACACCATAAGCTGTGGTGAACACTAGATTAGATTTACTTTCTTTTTATTATATTAGAGTGAACATTAAACCTAAGACTCCTTTAGGGTTGTTTCATGATTGTGTTAGACTATAAACTTTGGAACCCTACCTATCATGGTGTATTGTGACATGTGATCCAATAATTAGGCTAGTGGATCCCCATATTGGTCATGTTCCCACTTAACAAATGTATTCTTTACAGTCTTTCCTTTTATAGTTTGTAGTCTTTAAAACTACCCCTGTATAGTCAACTGAATCGACCCTATCAACCTTGTTCTATGTTATGTTTGTTGTTTGGATAAATAGGTCAACTTTTTTTAACCTATTAATTTTCATACCTTAATTCTATAGTATAAGATTGACCTTGTTGACCCTATTTTGTATTCGATGCATACATTGTTGACTATATGAACATTATACCTTATTTCAAAGTTGGAATTAACCTTATATGCTAGTAATTAGCTCTCTTTTCTTGTTGCTTGCATGCTTAGAATAAATCACATAGCTTAATTAGTTGGTTTTTAATTTACCATTTATTTTCACTATTTTCTATTTTATGCACACACGACTAAATAAAAAAATATAAACAAACATTTTAACATTTTTATACCCAAGGCCAACCTACTTGGATTTATAACCAATGGGGAAGCTACTTGATGTTATTTTCAAGTATAAATCATGGTTAATGGTATATTTTGGCTAAGCACCTGGCACCCTTATCACTTTAATGTGAAAAATTATGGGGTAATCCCCAATACCAAGCTTGTACCATTACCACTATAGATCCCTTTCATCCCAAACTACCTAAAACAATCCTTAGATTGCCTTCTATTTCCTTGCTTATAGGAAAATTTTGATCATATTTAATATCATATTATTAATAATATAATAAACATTCAAGTTGAAAAATTAGTTAGCTCTTTACTTTCCATGTTGATTGTTTTTTTCATTTCTCAATTGTATTTTGTATTGTAAAAACTTGCATTAGCCAGCATTGGTGCAATATTTTATATTGTGTTCTTCAATTGGATTAGCTAATGTTTATCTACTTAACTATTTGTTTCCCTTATATTCTTAATTTTTTAAATTACTTTAAAAAATTATCTTGGTCTAATCTCTTCTAGGCTTTCTAATTTTCTCTATCTTCTATATAAGGTGAACCTAGTCAACCCTATACCTTTTTCTATCCTCTATTTACTATACTAGATCTACCTAATTATCTATGTACTATTTACAAACCCTTTTTACTCTATTTCTATCCTCTATTCATTGTACTAGATCAAACCAATTAACATTGTATTATTTATAGGCCTTATCTTCTATGCTAGGTTGATCTAGTCAACCCTGTACTATTCTCTACCTTCCCTATTTATCATTCTAGTTCTCTATTTCTCATTCTTTGCATTTTTTCATCTCTCTTTAGTCATAATAAAGTCTCAATTAATAATATTATTAGATAGCTTGAATCCATTTAGATACTATATGGGATGTTCATTTCTTCCTCTCTTTTCCACTCAAGAGCACCATCACTCTTAGGGCACCTCTTTTCCTCCTTCATCAATGAATTGTAATATGGTGCAACTAACACCTCAATATTAAGTTCATGGATCTAATCCTTTCTATACTTACTAGGAAACTTTTCATCTTCAAAATATTCAAACTAATGTGGGATTAATTGATACAAGTTTACTTAAAAATCCAATTAAAAATCCTTTTTCTAGTAATCCTCCCCCTAACACCAATTTGGGGAGTGTTTTTACCAACACCAACCCACCTCCTGATACAAATCAAATTTTATCCCAATTTATCCAACAAATGAACATAATGAAAAATTATAACACCATCTAAATGATGCAACTTCAACAACATTTAATAAATGTGGATAATTAACCTCCAATTATCCATCCTCAAGCTAATCTTAATTACATTCATCCACCTCTTCAGGATGCCTTCAGTAATTTAATTCCTCAACCCATAATGAATAAAAAGATGCTTCAAACTATTCAAAATGAGTATTTAGCTCCATAAATTATTTCCATTGATATTGGTAATATATCTCCAATATCAATTATGATGGGATTACATACCCTATCTCATTTATCAAAGGCTTTGGTAACCTTTACAAAGAATGGATCCAAACTAATACCTTCAATACTAATAAAATATTAGTAAAAAACTTCATTGGCAATGTATTAGAATGGTATAATCAACTTTCCCAACATTATAATTGGAAATTTGAAGATTTGGTTAAACATTTTCAACATAATGATATTCCTAAAAATTATCTTAACCACTTCATCAATGCTAAGCAATCTCCTAATGAATCAACTCATGAATTTATCAAAATATGGCAATCATTGGCCCATAAATTTTACCATAACATGATTGATGATAACTTATTCAAACTCTTTATCACCACTTTGACTCATGCTCTTCAATATAATGTTTAAAATTTTGCTCCCTAGACACTTAATCAAGCCCTTGACCAAGCTAATCATCAAGACTTTCTCATGAAGCAATTCAAACCTAATTCTAAACTTCTTAAATAATATTTATAAACATATAATTTTATAATTAATAGTGCTCTATATATCAAACTAAGATTTTCCAAAACCAATATTCCTTCACCTTCTCGTACACCTCTTTTGGTTCAACAAATGAAATAATTTTTACCTCCCTCTAAACCTTTCATATATCCCAATGATCCTCCTAACTAGTATGACCCCAATATAATTTTCTAGTTCCATGCCAACATTAAGCATTCTCTTAAATCTTGTAGAGGGATCACTTAATTTTATGTCTCTTATATGCTTGGTGATTCATTAAACCATGAAGCTATGATCAATCTTCATCATCAAGAATACACCACTACTTCTCAAAAACAACAAGATTCCAAAGCGTCTACCTCTAATAACAAGAAATATTATTCAAATAATCAACCAAATGCTAAATATGATTGTGCCATTGACACTGATTATGACTAATATTTTAACAATTCTCAATATGCCAATACTACTAAGGTTAATTATCATCACAAACTGACTAATAAAGATCCTATTATCAAGCCTAAGAAGCCATATTTTGACAAACAAATTGTTAAAGATACTAACACTACTAATCTTTCTTTAGAAGCCCAAGAGGAACCATTTCTTCCTTTTGATCCTCCAACCACATCTAGTCCTCCAAAGTCTAGTTTACCTTCTAAACCTTGTGTTGGTTATTCTAAGTCACATTAGAACTTTCTTGAAGAACTAAACTCTATGTCTTGTAAGATTCCACTTATGGAGTTGGGTCATACTTCTCCCTATAATCATAAATTTCTTATGTGATGATCCATCCTCCTTAGATGAAGAACCAAATTCTATTGAATCTCAACCTACCTACATAAATACCATTGAAACTATGTGTTCTTCTTCCAATCCCTCTTTTGAATTCCTTGAAGAGGACATGATCAATGATGTAATTATATTTTGTATTGATTATCCACCACTTTTCATCAAAGTATCCATTAATACCACTCTTATCCATAAATTTCTAGTTAATGAGGGTTCTACTATTAATGTGACATATTTATGGCTCATCCAATAACTCAATTATAGCAAGGATCATCTCAAGAAAAACCATCTTACATGTCTTGGTTTTGATAAGACTAATCAAAATCCACTTGGTTGCATTTGGATTCAATTAACCATTGGACCTAAGACTGTTCAAACCAAGCTTATGGTCCTTGATTACCACTATCTTACAACATACTCCTTGGTCATCCATGGAGTCATTTAATGAAGACCATTGCTTCTTCTAATAGCCAATGCATTAATTTCTTGCATAATGGAAAATGGTATAAGCATGAAGCTGATCCCAATCCATGGAGCATTCAACTTCCCAATCCTAAATCACAATATCATATTCCTACCATTCCTAAGATCAATAGTACTCCTTTACCTGAGTCCATCAACATGAATCTTGATTTACAAGTTACTTTTAAAATTTTCAATGATGATGATCCCAATGATTTGCAACATACCTACAATACTACCAAGTTATCTCCCTACATTTTTCAATGGCTTCCTCTTCTATTACCTAGGAATCATACAATTCCTCTTATTGATGATATTACTAATTTTTCCCCTCCATGTAATGCTTAAGATCTTTCTTTACTTTAAGATGCCTTCATTTGTAATGATTTTGGAGTGGCCAAATTATTTCAATATCCTCTCATCATGTCTCCTTTTAAATTTAGTAATACTATAATTTCACTCTCTAAAACTCCCCCTAATTCTCATGCATGTATAATTTTTCCAACATAAGATGATAACTATATAATGGCCCAAGATCAATCTAGAGACTTGGATTTCCAACATTGTAAAAAAACCTTAGCCCAAATTCATGATTTTAATTAGGATGTTCATATCATTTATGTGGATCATAACTTAGAACCTAAGGGTCATGTACCTCCTACCAAGTCTCATCTTATTGATACTCCTTGGGTGGTAAATTAAATTACACCTTTCAAACCTCCATATTTTTATACTTCTCTTTTACCACCTATCAATCCAATAATTGAATATAATATTTATCTCATCATTGAACCCACTAATATTCCAACCCATTCTAATCCATCTACTTCTTCTACTCCTAAAATTACACTAGATGTCAAGGCATCTGATGTTCATCGGATACATTTTGGGTATGCTCACTATGGAAATAAAATTCAATATCTTGAAGCATATGTTGAGTATTATGGTCCTTTTCCTACCTTGCCTTGTGATGAATCTATCCTTGAGTAAATTTATGCTTGAGAACCCCAACATCCTTGATAGCATCATAAACTTGGGAATTTCAAAACTAAAACTCCTTACTTCAACAAATTCATTACTATCATTGATCTTAAAACTAATCCAATTTTTATCTTACCTAATGAACCATACCACTTTCAAGACATAAATTCCATGCTTATTGAAGAAACCACTTGCATTGAATATGGTACTCCATCTTGTCCTCACACAATTACTATCTCTCATGAACTCTCACCTACCAAAAATGATAATTTTATCCTATTCTTTTACAAATATCATAAGGATTTCACTTGGTCATATGAGGGCATGCCTAGCATTGACCCTAAAATTTTGGTGCATAACATGATTACTTATCATGATGCCAAGCCTATACATCAAAAATAAATGAAATTTCCACTTGAAGTTTCCACTTTATGTCAAAATGAAATCATCAAATTACATGATGTTAAATTTATCAAACTAGTGGATTATTTTGAATGGGTTTTTAACATTGTTCCACTTTGGAAGAAGATCACTATGGTCATTCACATTTATATTTATTTCTTTACTATTAATGTTGTTTTTCCCAAGGACAACTTCCCTTTACCTTCAGTAGATGCCATTGCTGATTTTATGATTGGTTATGAAATGTTATATGTTATAGATGGTTTCTTAGGATATAATTAAATTCATATTTCCCTTGAGGACCAACATAAGACAACTTTCACCTTGGAATAGGGCACCTGTTTCTATGTCAAAATTCCCTTCAACCTCAAAAATGGTAGATTCACTTACCAATGAGAAAAGAATCACATATTTAATGATATCATCCATAAAATTGTTGAAACTTATGTTGATGATATCATTACTAAATCCAAAAATCATAAGAATCATCTTTTTGATCTTGTTATCATATTTGACTATCTCCTTCAATATAAAGTTAGACTTAATCATTACAAATGTGTCTTTGGAGTCACATCTTGAAAATTGTTAGGATTCTTGGTCTCTCTCCATAGCATCAATGTTTACCCTACCAAAATTAGTTTTATCATCAACATGCCTATTCCTAACATTTATACTTATTTAGGAAAACTTAAGGAAATTATATGATTCATCACCAAAATGGCATATCGAATTCACTCCATCAATTCACTTCTCAAGAAAGGTAGTGCTTTAGAGTGGATGGATCTACATCAAAAATCCTTTAATAATATGAAAGAGTCATTGCTTCATCCACCTACACTTCATCCTCTTTTCAATTATATACCTTTGATTATATATACTTATTCTAAACCTATTTTAGTTGGGGTGATGATTTCCCAACAAGATGATATAAGAAGAGAGTATTCAATCTCCTAAATTAGTCGAGGTCTCATCGATTATGAGACATGTTATACCAAAGTTAGGTTTGACTGCCTTGCCATCTATTTCATAGTTAAAAAGCTTCATCACTATATGATTTACCAAACTACATATGACATTATTCATTATAAACCCCTTCATTTCTTCTCCAAATCATTTCTTCCTAGAGATAGAATTGGTAAATATATGACCCTCCTTATGTAATTTGATCTCTACATCGTCCCTCAAAAATATATCAAAGGGAAAATCATAGATAATCAATCTATCATAGCTCCCATACCAGCCACTTATTCTCTTTAAGATAATCTTTTAGATAAAAATATCCTTTACATAGAAGGTCTTAATCAATTTATTTATCTCAAATATTATTTTCATAGCTTTACCACTAGTATTGAAGCCAATAATCTTGATTAATCCACTACTCCCTCTAGTACTACTAAATCAAAAGTAGTTATAGAGGAGCTTCTTAAAATTAATGTTAACTTGCATGAGGGTACTTGGGCCCTTCACTTTGATGGTTTTAAATGCCTTTAAGGAGCTAGGGAGGGTTTAATTCTCACAATCACTCTTGGCATGATCATTCCTTTAGCTTTTTGCTTTACCTTTGATGTCACCAATAATATGGTTGAATATGAATCAATAATTTTAGGCATGAGAGTTTCTCTTGATTTAGACATTCAATACCTTCATTTATTAGGTTACTCTCAGCTTATTTTTCATCAAGTCAGTGGTGATTATCAATGTAAAAGTGAGAACCTCAACACAGATCATCAAATTTTAACCACTATTGCTAAGGATTACATTTATTTCACTATTGAGCATATTCTTAGAGATCAAAATTTCATTTCTAATTCTCTTTCCTCTTTATAATCTCTCTTTCATCCCCACTAAGTCTTTTCTAATCTTACTTTTCTTATACAAATTACTTAACCACTAGATTCTCTTATATGTCATATCAAGGCTATTACCATTTGACAAAGTCCATGGTACAAATATATCATTAAATTATTGTAACATAAAAATTATCCTCCTAATTTAGACTCCAATGAAAAGACACATATTCATAAACAAGCATTCAAGTATGTATTTTGACATAATATCCTTTATTATCATAATGCTGAAGGTACCTTTCTCCATTGTGATATGCAATATGAGATCCCTCCTCTTCTTGAACAAGCACATGGGGTAATTTACAGTGGCCACTATATCAGACATGTTACAACCCATAAATGCCTATGTATGAGTTATTTGTGTGCCTCCTCTTGAAAATAATGTAATTGAATATGCTAAAAACTATACTCCTTTTCAACATCATGATGATTTAATTCATTCACCTCTAGTCAAGATTAAAAATATCAAATCTACTTGGTTATTTTCCATATGGGGATTCAATCTCATTTACAAACTACCTCACTCTCAAGATGGGTATGTTTCTATCATCACTGCTACCAAATATTTTACCAAATGGGTAAAAGCCATGCCTCTTGTTAACTTCACTAGACCTACTATTTCCAAATTTATTCTTAATCAAATCATTTTCCACTTTTATGTTCCCCATAATATAGTTTTAGACAATGGTGGTAATTTAGAAAACAAACATGTTAAAAAACTTTGCAACAAATTAAAAATCAATCATAAATTTTCCATGCCTTATCATCTACAATGCAATGGCTATGTTGAGGCCACTAATAAAATTTTCAACAAAATTATCCAAAAATATAATCCTTGAAACCCACATTGATTGGCATATTCATATCTACCCTACACTTTGGTCCTATTGGAATAGCATATGCGCTACCACTAGGGCAATGCCATTCAAATTAGTATATAGTTCTGAGTCAATTCTTAATTTATAATTTTAATTTCCCTCTATCTTCATAGTATTATTCTTGATGAATAAGTACATGAAGCTCATATTCATGCCCTTGATCTACTTGATGAATTTCATCTTTTTACCTTACAACATAACCACCAATATAAGGCTTGCATTGTCAAACAACATAATAAATGTGTTAAAGTCTACACAATCACTATTGGTGATTTATCCTTTAATTAAACTACACTCATGATAAATAAGTTAAATATGGGAACATATTTATTCAAAAAAATTCTTGGTCTAAACACTTAACATATTCAAACCAATGAAAGCCATGTTTTCAAAGATCCCACCAATGCAAAATTTCTCAAAAAGTACTTTGCCTAAACATTTCATTATTTTCATGATTTCTATCCACATATATTTAACACTTTTTTTAGGTTACTTGCATGGGTCTTTCCCTCTGTAGTAAGTTATTTCCTTTCAAAAACCTCTAGTCTTCCCTTTTGGTCTTTTTTTTTCTTAATTTACCATAGTCTTCTTTATCTTCTTGCATTTTCTCTTTTTGACACTCCTTGGGTTTTTATTTTGTGAGTTACTTTGTAAGATCATGGATATGACCTGACACTCCCTAAAAAATTACCATCTCTTACTTATATTTCTCCATAATGTTTTTTAGTTTTCTTTTTGACACCCCTTGGATTTTTATTTTGTGAGTTGCTTCATAAGACCACAAATAGGACCCAACACTCCTCACAAAACTACCATATTTTTTTTTACCTCACTTTATCTTTCACTTATTTTTTAACACCCTCATGGGTTTATCTTTTATGAATTTTTAGTGTAATATCATGGATAGGACCTGACCCTTCTCAAAAAATTACCATATTTTCATCTTTTTACATCCTTATTCTCAAACATTAGCTTTTGCTTCTTTTGTTAGATGGAATTTTCACAACAATATATACTAGCATGTTTTTCTTCCATTTACCTCACTCTTATGATAAGGAATCACTCTTTATTATCATTATAATCCTTTTTTACCTTTTTCACATTTTTTACTATTTGAATTAATTCAAATTATTCCATATGTCACTCCTCTTGACTTCCCCTTTATTTCACTCCACATTAGATAAAACAAGGTTGAAGTCAAGTTAGCACTTTTATTTCACCTAGATTTATGAGACTCTTAGAGCCCATGATCTTTGAAGTTCTCTTTCTTAGAAACCTTGTCCCAAGTATTCAAATGAAATTCATAATTACCACCCATGTTTGGTTTTCCAAATCTATATAGAGGAGGAATAGAAAAAATAATAAATAAAGTTAAAAGCCAAATCATTTTAATAAAAAGGAAATGATATCTAAAAGATAACATACAAATATTAAAATATAAATCACACTAAAAGACATGATTATAAGCACATATCCTATCTATAATTGAAGCTCAAACTCCATAGTTGGCCTCATATAGAGCCAAGGTCTATTAGGGTGCGATAGGCCAATAGGTTAGAATAGAGGAATTCAAAAAACTCTATGGTACTACCTACTTTCTCATGCAAGTACCCAATATTTTTAGTAGAGTTATGGATTTTCAAGGGGTCTTAAGGAATGGGGAACATGTTGTGGGAAGGTTCCATTTTACTTTTCATGCATATAGCCTTAATGTGATGG
The DNA here is from genome assembly GCA_037957365.1 of Torreya grandis. Taxonomy (NCBI): domain Eukaryota; kingdom Viridiplantae; phylum Streptophyta; class Pinopsida; order Cupressales; family Taxaceae; genus Torreya; species Torreya grandis. Next base: position 301,384 of record JARHVA010003643.1, read on the forward strand.
TATATATAATTCATTTGTTAACCTAAGACTTATGTGGCTAATATAAGTTCTTTAGACTATTTAGGTCAAAATTACTCTTATTTTGACAAACCTAATTTGAATGTCTTAACTTTGATAAAGAGTTTTCTACCTTGTTTTTTTATTAATTCTTCCCTCCACCCACTTCATTTTCCCCCTTGATAGACAAGTTATGATTCCAAATATTTTTCCCTTATTCCTTAATTCCTTCTTTTTCACCTCTTAAAAACATGCTATCACTACTTCAATTCAGTTTTATCTATCCTTAGTATGGAATGACATGTTTGAGCAACTATGGATTACTTCTTTCTTTACACCATAAATTTAAATTTCTATACTTGTCTTACTTTCATTTTACCATCTGTCATTTTTTGTACTATCTTGTTATTATAGGCACTTGAGTTCATACCCTTTTTCAATTTTTGAGTGAGGTTGGCTTGTTACTTCCCACTCATTAATGTTTTTTTCCCCTTTTATGCTTCTTTTTTCCATTAATAAGTGAGATAAGGATTATTATTTCTCACTCATCAATGTTTTATTTTACCATTTTGTTTCTTATTTTATCATTGATTTATTCTATCACCATATTTTTTGACATGTGCCCTTGATTTGACTTGGTGAGTTCACCTTTTTTAATTTAGGTATACTTGTTTTATTTTTTTGGTCTTTAATAGCCTTGGCTTTTTAGTTACCTAATTTACTCTTGATTTTGACTTGGTCATTTTGTATAATATAAAACTTGTCACCCTAGCTTGACAAAATTCCCTAGTACATCCCATCCTCATAGCACCAATTATCTTGGCTTATCTTGCATTTGCTTGTTTTTTCTCTTTATTTTTGTATTCTTGGGTTTATCGAGAGCAGTCTCTGTGCCCTCCATAATAAAAACTAACAACGTACTAGATAACCATCCCATGTTAAAGGTATGTTAAGGTACACATCACTTTTACTTTTTATTAATTTACTTTTCAGTCATTTACTTTTAGTTATTTTTTCTCTAAAATAGTATAACTTTTGTTTTAACATTAGCATAATGTGTTACTATGTTCTTTATCGAAGCACCATCCCTTATTACACCTTAGTGACATGTGATTATATTTTATTTGGGAATATATATACAAATAATATTTTCAAATTTTATCAAATATTAACACTTCACATCTTGCAAGAACCTATCAAGACTTCATCTCTCTGAGAGCACACATTAAGGGGTACACTTGGAAATATGTGGGTAGAACTTTGGTGATTTTTCAGATTATTTTACCTTATTTACACATTATCACCAATCCAAATAGATCCTAAAACTATTTCCTAAGCTATTACTCCTCCCTTGTACACTCCTCTAGTCTTTTTCCTTTTTCCATCCCTCTTTTCCTCACCTTGATCCCCTTTCACTAGTTGAATATACTAGGTCAACCTTGTATAATTTTTAGCCTCTAATTAATATATATTTTCAAATAGGTCAACCCTATACTATTTTTGGGTAATTTCACTTGAGATCTTTGTTATCCCTTTGGCTAACCTAGTTTAGGACCTAGTGATTTATCTCTTGAAAACATACAAGGTCAATTGGTTCAACCCCATATAATGACATATTTGAAAGGATTTAGGGTGATATATGTCTATAAATACAATATAATTTCATCATTATTTCAATATGAAATCAAGATTTATTATTCTCTCATGCTTCTTTACAATCTTTCTCTCATGCTTATTTACAATTTTCTCTTCCACTATTCTACTTAAGGAGTCTTAGTTTAGGACTTTTACTTGGAAAATCTAGTCTTGTGGATAAATCTTAGATGATTTAGCCTTTCTTAGTTATCTTTACAAACCAAAAAAACCTCTTGTGAATACCCTTTCGCTAAGGGAGAGATTGAGTCTCAATGGGTTCACATTTAGGTAAGTATATTCTAACTTTGTTCTCCTCTCTTTAGTAGATAGAACTAGCATAATTATTGGTTGCAATAAAATTATTCTTCATATTACATGTATTAGAGTCTTACTCATACTTAGATTAATTGAGATTCTCCTATACATGTTTTTATTGCTTTACTAACCCATCATATTTTTCCACAAGATTTGATGAGCACTATATTAGATTTACTTTCTTGTTATTAGAATAGAATGAACATTAAACCTATGATTATTTTAGGGTTTTTGTGTGATTTTTTTATACTATATCCTTTGGAACCCTTCCTATCATGGTGTATTGTAACAAGTGATCCCCTAATCAGGTCTAACAAATCCCCATATTGTTAATGATCTCACTTAATAACTATATTCCCAATCATAAGTGTAGGTATGCTATATCTTCTCTAAGCCAAGATTTATTTATAAACATGATGCATTTCTAATTGCATACAACTACAATTATTAATTTAGAAATGGATTTAGGCCTAGACAACATTTTTAGTAAGAGGACACTAAAGGGGTGGTCCTCCTATCTAACATAGGGTGATTTTGGCCTCTTTCATTGAGTAAATTAGGGTTTATGGGTTCTATGTACCTTTGTCTATAGAGCCTATGTATGTTGTAGGAGCTTACGATCACTTTTGGAAACTACTATGTGATTTTATTTTATTTCAAATCCATAAATATTTAACTTCAGAAATTAATGCAAATCAATGGGGAAAAAGAGGTCATTAGTTAAATTTGGTTGATACCTTAACACCCCATGTGTTGAGCACTACCTACATACAAATAATCTAAAGTGGGATCAAACTTCATGTAGTTCTATAGTGTTATGGTGGTGTGTGAAGAATCAGTGTAATATATTAGATGCTACTAAAATATTGATGTGATTAGATTCCTTAACCATTAGTTGTGACCTATGAAATATATTTAGACTTGAGATCTAGTATATTATGGTTATATTCAATTATAATTAGGATAAATAGGTATTATGCTCTCAATGTTCAAGTGTGATTCTGGTGATTTTTGGTGTGGAATCCCCTTGTGTGTAAAATGGTTTGAATGTGTTTACATAGTCATATCACTAAAAATCATTCAAATGGGGATCATTAGAGACATAACTTGAAATTAATATAGCTTTTAATTTTATAAATTAGTAATTATTTGGTGGGAAGATAAGATACATCGAAAGAACACTCGAGTAGTGTGATGTATTCTCCTAGGGAACTCTTATCCAATCGATCATTTTACCATGTTGAGGCTTAGATAGGTACTAAAAGGTGTCTAAGGTTGATAGGGATAGGTATCATTTCATTAAAAGTTCATCTATCAACTTATAATAGTGTGAAAGGAAGGTAGTCTAAAGTGATCAAAAGGGGCCCTAATATAGGTCTAGAGTTAATTGTGTAAATGGATGGGCACAAATGCATGGTTTTAGCTAAATGTTAATTTTACATGTATACACGCATGTGGTTACCATAGTATCAATTATAGCATATATGATTCTTTTATATGTTATTGGGATAACCTTAGATACATAAAATTTGTACATTACCTTCCACAATGTGTGGGTGTATTGAATACATGCATACCAATAGGTTAGTCATTATTTTCAAAATTACATATAAACATTAACTTGGAAAAGATAAGTTTATTCCAAGACATATAATTATCAGACCTACCAAAGTTAATCTTCTACTTAAGGTTAATAAACATGAAATCCCCTTTCCTAAGTAGTCCATAATTGAGATGTATTTACACTATGTATATATGATGGATTCTACAAAATCTTCATCTACTCTTATATAGCATACTCAATTACCTAACAAAATTAAACATGTTATGATTATATCTACTCAAAATATATTATAGATTACTCAACTATGGTTTACATGAAACCCTACTCCTTATATTGTTTCTTCACATCCATAAAGTCCTATTATGTATATGTAGAGTACCCTGATTCTATATATCCATTTATGACCCTTATGTATGTTCGTGAGTAGGACCACCAGTTTGATATAGAATATTATGAGTTTGGAGATAATTATGATCATCCCTTGGATAGAATCATATGCTAGTCTTTTATTTCCAAAATATTCCAAAAAATACAAAAAAAAATATTCCAAAAATCCAAAAAAATAAATATTTAAGAAAATATAAAAAAGTTAAAAAAAAAAGAACTATTCAGCATTCCAAGATCTTATTATCTCCTTGGCACCTATGATTTTTATTTTATGTTAGTAGAAAACATATCATTTAATTTCTATATACACATATGTTTCACACATTTTCAAGTGGGATAGAGGCATACCTAGACACATGATCTATACACTTCAAAATGTTGGACCTTTCCTCTACCCACAGCATATAATATACTATAAGAATATACCTATTTGATCATAATTGATATAGGTTACATATCCTTTATGATCACTTCTCCATTATTATTCTTTAGGCTATATACTAATTCTTACACATGTTTATATCCATTATCGTATATTTCAAAGTGTACTTAATATGATATGCTACATAACATTTTTAGCTAATAAATACATGTAGAGACTACTATAATATGCTTAATTTGGTTATTTATACTTCATTTATTCACATTATTACTTCCTTGAGTGTATTAGATTACTTTATATTATCTTACTTATGGAAAATTATAATATATTCCTTTTTTTTGGCCCTTGTGCCATTATATGTTGTTTGGACATTTGAATATGCCATTCAATATTTATTGGAGATTTAAATATGTCATCCCTTTTGATTGTGTGGAATTGGAATATTTCCCTTGTATAAGGCCTCCTTAGACCATCCTTTGCATTATATTGATTTTTCTTGTGGGTGTGCTTCATTATTTGATGATATTATACTATTACTCTCTAAAAATTGCCACAATAGATATCATGCATTTTAGGACTTGATGTGATCACATAGTGTGAACGTAATTGATATATCTACTTCAAAATATTATCCCTATAAGCTACATGATTTATACATAGATTATATATTTACCTTATCCTTTTGAGGTAAGTAACCTTCTAGATTATACTTCTCTCACCTCAAAAATGGGACCTCTAAGTGGAGGCATGTCATATAAGCATGACCTCCACATTTTCAAAGTATCCAAATCTTAGTAGGGGCATGTCATGAAGTTATGATCTCTATGCTTATACACATTCTTAGTATTTATATATTTTAGTTGGGACATTTAATAAATATGTGACCTCCATAGTTCCACACTTATTTAATATCTTCAAATTTTAGTCAGGGCATGTCATAAATGTATGGCCTCCAAACCTACATAATATCCAATTCAATTTCATGAATCAAATATACACTTGGGTTAGAATCCTATCCATTTCACAAATTTTGCATAGATTTGAAATAAAATTTGTCACTTTTATGATACATGTACTGAATATCTATTTTATTACTTTAAGAAATTAGGTGTTTAATTCTAAAATTTAAAAAAATGGTCTGAACAATGTAAATTAGTGAATAATATGCTTTAATTAACCTATTGATTTGTGTAAATAGATAGTATTTTTTTCTTTTCTAAATATATCAAGAAGTGAACTAACATAGAACTTAGCTTATTTTGGTTGATCCAAACTGAGATAGGGCCTAATACTAGAGGAACAAGACTAGAAAATAGGTTGGAATAGGTTCTTGAAATTCATTTCTAGGTTGGATAGGAGCTTCAAAAGTGGACACCTTGTTGTCCAGTGATGTAGTCCTATTCTAGTGTCATTTTCCTAAGGTTAAAAGATTTATAATTTCTATTTAATAGGCCTGTGATACCTTATTTGTGAATTTTTGAGGCCTAGAAACCTATAGAGCTTATTGTGTGTCTGATTTAGTCTTCAAAACCCTTAAGATCTCTTTCTAATTAAAATTGAATGGAAATTTATAAAAGAGAGAGAAGGGGTTAGTGTGTAAAGGATATGTTGGACACACTTCACACCTCATGTGTGGGCATGCTGCCTACATACCAATACTTTGAAGAGGGATCAAGTTAATGTTGTTCTCATTGAAGTGTTTGGTATAATTATGTACGATGTATATAATTAGATATGAAACTAGATGTACTTTGGATGACTTAGGGACTAGTATGAGTGCTTGAATAAGCTTAAAATTCTCTTGTAAGGTTGTATGTAGAGAATAGGGAAGAGTGCTTAAGTGTACTTGATTGTATTCTTGCTTCTTTCTTCTAAATGAGAACCAACACTTCTATATGTATTTTAAATGGCCTTTTATAGGGTAATTAATGATTTTAGGTTAAAGTAACTTGTATTAGGTTGAGAGGAAAAAAGATAAGGATTGAAGAAAATCTGACCATTAGAGGTAAAAATGCACTTGGACAATAATGCAAAAAATAGGACACCCTAAGTTATAGCACTCCTATCCAATTTAGGCACTATTGTTCTAAGGGGATAAGACTTGGGGGATAGATCTAGGCCTAAAAGGGATCCTTATGTTTGAAAGAGCTAATTTTGAAAGGTTACAAATGATTGGGAATTAGTGAAAGAATAGCCTAGAAGGGTTATGTGAGCAAGAAGGAGGACCTATGGGTTGGGTGTCATTAGCCATGCTTATGTCATCTAATTTTGCATTTTATATGACTACATTCCCCTCCCCCTTTATTCAATTGATGTATCAAATAAAAATAATAGGATAAAGGATAGTAAAAAGCATACCTAAATTTACCTATGAGGGAAAAGCTCATGCAGTTATGTGATGTTGGATGTGCATAGAGAGAGCATCTTGTGAAGTGTAAATATGCAAATGAAAAAAATGAAGTAGATCAGTCTCTACTAGATATACTATATCTATATTAATAATGTATGAAATCTAAGTAAGAAGAAGAGAAAGGAACAAATACACCTCATTAAATATGAAAACCAATACAAAACCTATTATGATGTTGGTTTGTGTTGAGTATGTGTGGAATCAAGAATAATATCATGAATGGGGTTGAGTGCTCAATTCCCTAGAGGGTGGCTCAAGAATGCAAAGGTTTTCCACTTAGCTCCATCATCACCAACTAATTAAAGTTAATGAATCATTCATGTGTTAATCAATGTCTGGACTATCTGTCCAATCCCTTTGAATAAGTGGCTCAAGAATACAAAGGCTTGCCCTTTATCTCCATTGTTGCCTTGTGAAGTGAAGCTATGAAGTGATACTAGTATAAAGTAGATATCTAATGAAATGGCTCATGGATCCCATGGATGTGATATAAATATGATAATGTGGCATGGATATCCTAAATGTCTACTAGAAACTAGGCCATTCTTGGCCATTTTAAAAGATGAAGGTTAGGCTTTTAAATCCACTCTAAAACTGATATACTAGGATTATATGAAAGCCAAATCAGGAACTTGAGTACTAAAAAAGTTAAACATGTATGAAATTTCAACTCAAAAATGATTCCAACCACTTGTAGATGGACTAAGGCATGCAACTATTAAGAATGCTTAGATTAAACTAAACTCAAAAAAAAAATAAGATCAATGTAGTACACACATTGCCCCCAATCACTGATGTCTAGAATATGGGTTCTGATCTAAAAGTTATGTCAATTGCCTAACCTAAATTGAAAGTGAGAATCATCATGTTGTGAATGATAAACAATTTTATCTAAGAAAACTTTACTAAAATTTCTAAATCTAACTGATCTAGAAGTATAAAAATTGTCCTTAAACTAAAGTTTTTGCCTATTGTTTCACTAAATTTTGTTTATTATAATTCTAAAGGAAAATATAAAATAATGATGGGGATAAATGATTAGAACTAACCTAGATTGGTTTACACAATGTATCTAGATATTGTGAGCATTTTTCTTTGGTTGGGGAGGACTACCTATAAGTAAGAAAGCACTACCACAAGATGTTTGTTAGTAGTTAAATGAGTGAGCTGCCAAGCTATGTGCTTGTTCTAGGAAGTGTGAAACTCTCTTAGAGATGATATTCCACTTTTGAGAAATAAAAGAATAATAAATAACTAAAAGAGAGGTAAATAGAGAGTGAAAGAGAGATAATACTAGCATTATTCACAACCTGAGTGCAGTAGAGTGTTAGGGTCTAGGTGGTGTAATTTATTTATTTTCTTAGAAGTTGTTTGGGTAGGTTTTGAAAAGGTTAGGGAATCCACAGTCACCAACATCAGTAAGGTAATGACCGATATTGATTATGCTATCAAGGTTGGTGGTGAAGGTGACCGATGTTAGTTAGGTTATCAAGGTTGGTAAGGAAAATAATTGCTTAGAGGATGTTAAAAGGCTTTTTTTGGTCTATTAAATGGTTTTGATTAGGTATGAGAGGTTGGGGAGAGTTATGAGAGAGAGAGAGAGAGTATGGTTTGAGTAGATCTAGTTAGAGCTTATTGTGTCAAGTAAAGGGGAAACAAGTGAGGAAGCTTTGTAACTCCCTTACAAGGTTTTGGTCAGAAGTGCATAAAGTAATGCATAATAGATATAAAGAAAAAAAAGAAAAAATATTTAAAATACCTAAAATATAAGTGACGTACTTAGCTATGGTTATAGATTTATATGTGCTAGATTGATGATCTCTTATAAAGAGTCTAAACCTAAATGCTTGAATAAAGAGAACAAGTGAGTGTTGTTAGTCCTCAAGAGATTAGTTGTTGATCATGATTGAGTTATAAAAGATAAAAGTAAGCCAATATGTCAAAAATAGAATTTCAAGTGCTTGGATGTAAGTAAGAATCAATTTTCTTAATTTTTGCTGACTTGAACCTCAGGTTGGAGTTTGGCTTATATTACTTACATCAATGATCCTACCGATGTCAGATATGGGTTGACCAACATCAATGGCCCTATAATAGGTAAACCTTACTATTTTTTTCCTATTTTATTCATTCCAAGTATGACACCCATTACAAAATGGCCAAAATAAGAGGTTAAGAAGGAGGTAGTTGATTAGGAATTTAGTTTAGAAGTGCGAATAAGTCTTGGGTAGTTAGGATGAGAGGACCAAGTATTAAGGTGACTCATTAGATGATTATTAGTAATAGGGTGAGGTGGCTAGGTAAGGTTGAAAAAAAGAATTTTTAATTAAATTAATTAACTATTTTAAATTAATTAAATATGTGAGGAGTAAAATTATGTGTTAGGGAGGTTAATTGATGTTATTAAAAAAAGGGGTAAAAGGGGTTTTGGCATAGGGAGTTATGCACATGTGTTTGATGTAATTTTGGTGTCTACATTTTGCCCTTTTTGTATTTTAATCTATACTAACAAGTTTTCAGGACAAAAATAGGAGTTAGATGATCCAAGTATTAGATGTGGTATCCCCCCTCAAAATGGGAATTGATGGAGGAGAAACTAGAATCAAGTATTGGTTTGATAATAAGGTAATTGGGTGAATGGTGGATAATTGATTATCCCTCCATATATGTATACTATAATGAGTTATAGTCAAAAAATTCAATAATAAATAAGGTTAAGGAGGACTCAGATAGAAGTAACTAAAACACAGCTTGTAAGTGATAGATGATAGGTCAAAACAATCAAAGTTGTAGCTCTAATGGCCGATGTGTCCCAAGTATCTATGGTAAGAAGTGCCCCTAGGAAACAAAAAAGGGTTCAAGGTGATAGGATAGGCTTTTTTTCCATCTAAAATACACAATATAAATGTGTGTGCACAATAGCCAACTATAGCTAAATAGCATAAGTGGTCAAAACAAGCAATGTGAGGTTGGTAAAAAAAAGGGTCAATGAGTGAGGAGATATTCATGATATCCAAGTAAATTCATCATTGGTGAAGATATAAGTGATCTCCAATGATATTTGTCATGTTTGGGGAGATATATATGATCTCTAGCTACCCCAGTATATGGGTAAAGTTTGAAAAGTTAGGGGTTGCTAGTTGGGGAAAACATTATTAGAATGGTGCCAATGTCAGTAATAAATAGTACTGACATCAATGAACTAGGGAAAAATTTCCAATGTCATTAGGCATAAGCATTAACATCAGTAGATTATCTAAAGAATGCTAATTTTAGTGGTTGAATAAACCTAACAAAAGGGGCTTTGGTGGCCAACCAAACTCATTTACAACTTTGTGATTAGAGAGAGAAAAAAGATCTTGAGAGTGATGTAGATGGTAGAGAAAAGAGGGGACCTAGTAGGAGGTGCACCACCATAAGAGCTAGTTGTGCCAACTAGGAGGAGATGGAAAGATGAGGTAAGAGTCTCTACTATTTGGTTTGAAATTAGATTTGGGTATTTGTAGTTTTTAGCCTAATTTAAAGGTGGGGGTGTAGAAAATGTTAGTAGAGGTGTATAAAATAGTTTAGGTTAGTGTTAGGATAAGTTAGGGGGTTGTTTGGGTAGTTTTTAGCTGAAATTTGGTAATTTTGGGTTTGGGTAATTCAACCTTGGGGTTGAACTAGTCATCAACATCAATGAGGTCCACCAACATTAGCTGATATGGCACTGATGTCAATAGGTGCCTACCGATGTTGACAAATACTTAAGCTTATAAAACATTGATGTCAACATTAATGCTAATATTGATGACTATAAAAAAGTATAAAGATAGGAGAAAAGGTGAGTTTGGATCCCTAATGGAGGTAGTCAACTAGCCTAATGGCCAAGCTAGCCTCAGAAGACCCTATGTCAACTGAGTGTTGCTTACATAGCCTCAAGCTAATGTAGTTCTCCCAGAGCCTAGGGAAAATATCTAAAAAGGTGTGATAGGGGAAATGACTAAAAAGGTAACTTGAGATAGGTTGAGAGGTCTAGGGCTTATAAGATAGGTCATAGTGTCAATAGTTAGGGATATAGGCCATGAGGCCTAGAGTTGTGATAGGCAAGTAGGCCTAGGGTAGAGAGAGCGGTAGTGAAGCCTAGGGTAGAGAGAAAATATTAGGGTAGTTAATGAGGTGGGTACATGGCTAAGCTAACCTTAAAAGACCCCATGTTGACTAAGTGCTACCTACATAGCCCATTTTAGGGCCTCAAACCAATGTATTTCTCCCAAAGAGAAGGGAAAAAGGTAGTGATATATTATATTTAAAAGTCTTTGACTTGAGTTGTGTGTCTATAAATATAGGTGAGGATGGATCTAACATTATGAGATCATCTAGTGAGGCTATTAACATGTATGAGGAGGGATGTCACTCCAAACAAGTGGGAACACATGGCTATCATGGGGTTAGGAGGAGTGTGACACTACTATCATGTTGCTTTGGATGTTTCCCTTATGATAGCATTGATTAAGAGGTGTGATCACACCACCAACACCTTCCATCTATCGACATGAGAGCTGATAATGACTCAAGAGGATGTTTATTAGATTTTATGGCTACCACTCCAAGGTGAGGAGCTCTTCACATGCTTGAGAGATGAGCTTGATATAAAAATGGTCACATGATATGGGGAACATGTTAGTGAGGTGACTTACCTATCTATGAGTTTCACATATGAACCACTTTATATGGCTAATGAGGAGCAACATCATCTAAGCATCCTAATGATGATCAAGATCATGGTGTATGCATTACCAGATGTAGATGGTAGTATATTTTTGATTGCATTGATAGGTGTGCTTTCATAGATGGTTGAGTAGTGGATAATTTCTTCTTAGGGTCTAGTATTTCTAGTATAGATATATAAAGAGCTATAGGGTTTAAGGTTATGATGATGATATAGTTTGTGTGTTTTCCATATAATACCCTATTGGGTGTATGAGCACATCATGGTGACATGACCATTTGGGTTACCTACCGTGATCATAGCTAGCTTTAGGGTTGGATTTAGATGGTGGAGAGAGGGCATGGCATAGACTTGAAGGGATGGCATGGTTTAGGAAATTATCTACTATAGGTTGCATGATTGAGGGCTTGATCCCTATAAATATTTTTTGGAGACCCTACCTGACATACCTAGTTTTTAGAGGATAGACACAACAACTTGTTAGGTTGTAGAGCTCACTATGGGTTAGGGGGAGACAAGATGGTGAGTTAAAGATGGTATTTGTGGCATAGGTCAGGAGGTAATTTGGTCTACTATAGGATATTTCCCCTACCTCCCCTTGTTATATGAGGGATGACATAGAGGTACCCCTACCATTACCCAAGGAGATAAATGGGCTAGATTTTGAGGAGCTATCATTATGTCTAGGTGTTGGAGACCCAAGGTGCATAATGGCCTATACAACTTGGTGGGTAGGGTTACATCTGGTACTAGAGGTCAAGAAACCACCACTAGATTTATAAGGGTTGGTGAGAGAGAGGGATATAATAGTATAGGGTTGATATATAGATATTTAGGCTTGAAATACAAACCAAGCATAGGTTTTAGCCTTATAGGGGTAGGTGGTGATGTTGTAGGGTCACATTAGGGCACTATAGGGTGAGGCTGTAGCAATACAAGGCCAAGTTATAGTTTTATAGGGTTAGGTGACTGCAGTGACAGTAGAGAGATAATCTGAGAGTAACAAGTCAGGTTTCTCCTCCTCTACCACCACCATAGGGACTAGTATAGGCTGGGACATCATCAAGTGCTATGGGACCTCCATATACTATATCTCTAGTGAGATATTTGACTACCCTAGATGAAATTACCTACTATGATAGGTTTATTAGAGAGTTCCCATAGACCTAGAGATATTCAGAGTTTAGAGAGTAGGAGAGATTGATGTCACATGCCATGAATTCTAGCTCATGTAAATGTAGATGAGTATAGAGTGGTGATGACAATAATTCATCATGATCATGTGGAGATCCTCTATGACCTTAAGTGTTAAAGTTTTCTAGTTTTGATTATATATGTTATATGTATACCGTCTTACGAGCTGAAGATGTGAGATGTATATTTTGAGAGAGAGATATGATTTTATGATGATGTAGATGATGATTATTTTGATCATATATATATATATATGAGATGTTCATTTATTTCCATGTTGAGATGTGTTTATTGTGATAAATGATGATATGGATGATGATTATTTTATGCTATGTTAATTTGATGTTAATGTTGATCATGTTAGTTGAGTTAGAATATCCTTTCCCATATTTGTGATGGCATATGCATAGTTGGTTGCTTATTTTCGTCATAGCACTTTTCCATATTTTTGATGGTGTATGCTTAAAATGAAGAAATTGGATATGTTAGTTTATTTCAGCATTTTTCCATATTTGTGATGGTGTATGTGTAAAATAAATTTAGTAGGATTTGTTAGTGTTGGTATGACATTTTTTTTACCTTAATAGAGAGATTGACATGTGATGTAGATGGTAAAATAAAGAGGTAGAATAATCATACATTGAAAAAGACCATAATCAGAACATAAATAGGCTCAGAGCCTCTTTCATGCCTTATATTTGTTAACCATTGTGTTTATTAGAGAAACATCATGTTTACCTTATGTTAAGTGAGATTCATAATCCCTTGAAATATTATGAGGTAAAAAAGCATAAAATGAGTGAAAATGTTTGTGTAGCATAACCTACAAAGTAGGGATGATATGCCCCTTTTGTGGGTGACCCTAGAGCTAATATAGGCAAGTCCATGACATAAATATTTTTTTTGTTTTTGTGTAGGCTGATCAATGTAGGAAGCCTACAATGGTATTTTGTATGGATTAAGGTTATATAAAGATATGAGAAGACTTTTTTAGTTTTTTTTCCCTTTGAGAACAAAGCATGGCTTAGCCATCCTTCAAAGGAGTGGTTTAAGCATTTGTTTTTAATTTTTTATAGCTATCCTTCAAGGGAGTAGTCTATTGATAGTAGCAAAGGGAAGTTATGTAGTTGTCCTTCAAGGGAGAAATCTACATTGAAAATTATGACTTAAGTCTTTATAACTTTGTCTCATATCCCTTTTTTTTTGGTTTTAGTCATAGACAAGACTATAGTGGCTTAGGATTTTTCCACTTTGAGGGAAACCCCATAACATTGCATAAGTTAAATAAATGTATAGGAGGAAGGGTGAAGAGGAAGGGAAATTAATGTCATAGGGATGCTCAAGGGATGAGATCAATTTAAACATGAGGTAAAGCAATGCTTGTTTAACAAAAGAATGGTCATATGTGTATGGCATTTAAAGGCTTGGGTTCTGGCCTTCTTTCAAGAGAATACAAGTGATAAGTTCTTGAGAAATACTTGTGAGTTATGATATAAGGTCCAAGCTAATTAAGAGAAAACTTACCCCATTTGCTTTTCTCCATGTTTGTCACATGTTGATTTTGTTTTAAGATGAGATCTCTTATATTGAAATCTAACACTTTGAGGTTTTTGTTATAAACACATTTGATATGCTCTTAATAGATATGAAGGTGGTTAAGGGCTATGAGATGGTGTTCATCAATAAATTCAAGTTGAGCCAAAAATTATTAGCAAAAGTGATTGTTAATAAGGATGTCTCTGAGAAAAATGCAAAGAGAAGGAATCTAGACCTCAAGAGGCAAAATTTCCTCTATCTCATAGAACAAGGAAAAAGGTGTAACACCCATAGGGGTTTGAATGTTAGTGTGGTAAGCCCATAAAGCAAAAAGAATGTGTGTGTGCCAATCCTTGATTATATCATTGACTACCTTCATTAGAATTTTGGTCAATGTTTTTTTAGAAGCTTCTACCTATCCATTAGCTTATGGATAGTATGGTGTTGAGAAGCTTAATTTGATTCCAAATGTATCACAAAGACTTTAAATAGTCTTATTTTTGAAATACTTATCATTATATGTTATAATAGTATGAAGGACATGAAAATGATAGATGATTTGATGGTTGATGAAGTCAACAATTTTGTCAACCTTAGTGGAGATGAGATGGATGGCCTCAACCCACTTGGTGAAGTATTCAATGGTAGTAATGATAGAATGATGATAGAGGGATGAATGAGGGTTAATCTCTTTGATTAGATCTAAGCCAGATTGGGAAAAGGGCTAAAAGTCTTTAGTGATTTGTAATGCATGACTAGGAATGTGAAAAATGTTAGCATGTTATTGAAACTTGATGCAATACCAAACGTAATCATCATAGTCCTGATGAAGTGTGGGCCCAAAATAGCCAAGTCCAAGGATATCCTTGGTAGCTACGTGACCATTGAAATTCCCACTACAAATCCGATCATGGACTTCCTTCATAGTGAAGGGAACCTCAGTATTAGTGAGGCATTTAAGGAGAATACCATAAAAACCTCACTTATACAGAAGTCCCCCTAATATAGTGTAATGAGTGTCATGTTTCATGAAGGTTCTTTTCCCATTATTGGATATATTATAAGGGGTAATAAATAACGAAAGATAATCCATGAGTTATTTGTACCATAAGTCATGCAGGTTAGATTTTACATTTCCAACAAAGAGGATGTTAGCTGAGACATAAGAGGGTAATGTTAATTGATGCATAGTGACATATATTCTTGAGGAAGAGGATAAAGAGGGTATGTTTGAAGTAAGTGAAGCCATTGTGTTAGAAAATTTATTTGTAGATCAAGGAATAGTTTACAAGAGTTAAGAGTAAAATGATCCCAATAATTTATCTACATGATGTTTATATCACTATAAAATTTCATTTTTTCATAGGTAGGAACCATTAACTTGATTAACTAAAAATCACTAAAAATGGTTATGGATGTGATACCCAAGAAGAGAGTTGTTTGAAGTCCTAGAATCAAAGCCTCATATTCAGCCATAATGTTACTGCATTCAAAATCTAGTTTAAATGAAAAATGAATAGGCTCACCATCTATAGGAATAATAATTACCCCCACACCCCCACCATGTTGGCATTTAGATCCATCAAAAAACATCATCATTTTATATGATATGTCATTGGTGGAGAGCGCTACAGTGTATTTGTCATGGAATTCAAGGTTTAAAGGTTGATTTTTAGGTATAGGGGTAACAACTAAGTAGTTAATTATTCTTTTGCCTTTAATAGAGTTTTGTTAAATGAATTCTAAGTCAAATCAGACAAGAAGCATGAACCATCGAGTTACACATGGGTTGTGATATGGTTTAGAATGCATGTATTTGAGGGGATCTATATGGGTGACCACATAGGTTTTGTGATTTAGGAGATAATGGTGAAGATTGGCGGTAGAAAAGACCAACATAAGAAAAAAAATTTAAGTATGGGTATATCAAGTCTCATAATCAATAAGTGCACAGCTTATGTAGTAAATTGCCTAATCTCGATGTTGGTCATCTCAATATGTAATCATAGCACCTAGAGAATGGTTTGTTACAGAGATGTATAGGTAGAAAGGATGATTTTCCTTAGGTGGAATAAGAACCAATGGGGAAAGGAGATATTGTTTAAGTGCATCAAAAGCCTCTTGGAAATCTTTATTCAAATGGAAGGAGATATCCTTTTTGAGGATATGGTGAAAGGGTTGGAAATGGTCTGATAACTAAGAAATGAATTGATGGATTGACTAAAGTTTCCCTTATAGGCTATGAAGTTGCTTGATATTAATAGGAGGAGGCATCTCTAGGATTTATCTAACCTTAGTAGAATTGACCTCAATACCATGGAAAGAAATGATAAAACCTAAGAGCTTACCAAAAATAACACCAAAGACACATTTCTTTGGGTTTAGTCAAATGTTATATTGGAAAAGATGAGTAAATATGGTTTTGAGAATTGTCAAGTGATCTTGACAAAATTTAGACTTGTCAAGTAAGTAATTCACATAATCTACCATAATTTTTTGTAGGAGATCATGTAAAATTTAATTCATGGCATGTTGGTAAGTTGCACCAACATTCTTCAAGCCAAAAGGCATGACCTGATAACATAATTTACCCCATGGCGTAATAAAGGTTGTCTTATGTTGATCCTGAAGAGTGACCAAGATTTGATTATATCTAGAGAATCCATCCATAAGTGATAGCATCTCATGTCCAGCTATCAAATCAATAAGTTGGTTGATACTTGGCAATGGGAAATCATCTTTTAGACAAGCAAGGATTACATCATGATATTTGGTGTGAATGTATATTCCCATAGTCACTTTTGTGATAAGAACAATATTAGAAATCCATCAAGGAGATTAATTTAAGGATGCATCTTTTAAAGCTTCTACTTAATAGGTTTAACATCTTGATTAGTGACAATGTTATGGGTCAAAATTAAGGGGTCAATACCAAGCATGTCATTATAAGACCAAGAAAATGATTTGCTATCATCAGTAAAAAATGTGGCATAATCAGCTTGCTTAGAGGAATCTAAATATTGACCAATCTTGAGGATGTAGGGGTTATCATGAGAGGGTAGGTTAATGTCAATGGTTTATTCATTTAACATATCTTTTGTTTTATATGGGAGTGATAATTGGATATAGGGATCATCCACACCCATGTATGTGATAATTTTATTATCATCTTGACATTGAATAGTGCTAATAGAGGGAGAGTCTTCATCAATTATTTTAGGATGAATGAGAGGAAGGGACCTTGTTTCCTTACCTTGATGATAGGCGAGAGACCTCAAATGTATGGCATTTATGGAAAAAAAATAGGAGGTATAGATGCCTCTGATTCAATATGTGATGGTGGAGAAGAAGGTGGAAAAGGAGAGACTAGTTCTTCGATAATTGGTTTATGGGAGATTTTAGTGAGTTTATTTGGCTCATCATATCCCACTCCATGCCTCTTTTTGGCATTTTCAATGGTGTTGATAGTAGGATATTCAATAGGTATATGGACACATTATTCATAATGACCCAAACTAAATCCTTTTCAAGCACACCTATAGAGATAGGTGTGAGCAAATCTAGGGTTACTTAGGAAATACAAGTCATAGATAAATGGTTATGGCAAAGAAGATGGATTGCTAATAGCAGGAGCTTGATCAATTCCTTCATATGTGAAATTAGTTTGAAGGTTAGTGGGACCATAAGGGATGACCATCACAATATGTGTATCATAATTTGGGTGCATGTGAAGCCTTGCATACTCTTGTGGAGTATAGAAAATGTCGAGTGTCAACAAATGATATTTTCCAAGTGATAAATGTTGAAAGGTCTACTCTATGGGATTTTTGTCAATAATTTGTGTTGCTTGTATTTGTGTAACCATGGGATTGGAGCTTGTAGAAGATTTAAAAGTATCATGTTAATAATATGATGTTTTCAATGGAATGAGAACATCATTGGGACTATAAATCATGTTTCATGTTTTAAATAGAGGTGGGTTAGTGGGTATAACATGCATTTGTCCATCATTTTCAAACTTGACACAATAGTGTAAAGTTGAGGGTACACATGCCACGGCACATATCCAAGGTCATCCAAGTAGTATGTTATATTGGAAATCTCCTTCCATAACATAGAATATGATAAGAATTATGTGGGGACCTACATAGATATGTAAGACAATAGTGCCCACTATAGTAATTATAGTATCATTAAAGGAATAGAGTACCACATCAGTGTGAGACATGAAATTGTCAGGAAGGGATAGTTGTTTTTAGGCATCGGTGGAAATAATATTAATACTAGCTCCCCCATAGATCATAACTCTCTTGACATGAGTTTGATCAATATATGTGGTAATAAAAACCATAAAATCCTAATCTTTAGGGTGTTGAAGTGAAATTTTTGAATCACTAAAAAAATCAAGGAGATGGAATTAAGGGAGTTGACCAAAGCTAAAAGAGGTTGGGGATCATATGATTTTACCTCAATCACTTGCAAAGCACTAATCAAATTGTTATGGTGTTGGGATGAGTTTTGGATTAACTCATAGAAATACATTTTCATAGGAGTTTGGTGAACTTATTTCACCATTAAACTTTGAATAATGTCTATAGATGTTGTTTTAGGAACACCCAAGATGGAAATCTTAAGATTAGGAGTAGGAGTGTCTTTGGTGAAAGGATGAGCCCAAGGAGTAATGACCTTTTCCTTAACTTTATCTTGTTATTTTTGTGACCGTGTGGCCACATTTACTGTATTGATTTGAAATGTCAATGAAGGAGGTGGTAAAGAGGTTGCAATGACATATTTGGGTTTGAATTTAGGTGGAATAGTAGGAGGCACTTGGATGTGAAAGGTGGAATAATAGGAGGGTGAATGACATTATCACCAAATAGAGTGTCAACATTAAAGTGTTGTTAAATGACTACTATGAGGGATTTATAACTCTCAATATCATGTCTAGGTGAATGATGATATAAACACACTTGGGTATTATTAAACCAAGATGGATTCATTCTAAGAGGACTATAAGGCTTAATGTGAGGAATATTTATTATGGAATAATTCAATAACTAACATAATAAAAAGCTTTGAGAACCTACAAGTGTGCTCACACTTGTTATGCTAATAGGAGTGGACACTTTCTTGTGTTTCAGTGCTAAAAAGCTAATTTTATGTGGTGCTTTGTTTGGTGATGGTAGAGTTACATGTTTTGATATCAATTTATTAGTGTTAAATGTGAGAGGCCTACCAGATGGTAGAGGTAGGAGTAGAGGTAGATTAACCTTTTGTTTGGCTTGGTTAGGTAATATTCTAATTAAAGTAGAGGGGTGTGATCCTAAAATGGATGTTAAAGTTGAAGGTTAAAGAAGGGATCAATGGGATCTAGGGGGATTAACATTCTTCTATAATTTAGGTTGTGAAACTCCAACTTGTGGTTGAGGAGTTAAATCTAATTTCACCTGTGGATGAATCAAATTAGAAATAGGGCATACACCTAATATTTTGATCTACTTCAATGTGGCAGATTCCTATGAAGGTGAGGGTTCTAACATATATGGCTAAACCTTAGGTGATTTTGGTGAAGAAGCTTTAGCTTTGCCAAACACCTTGGGGTAAAGGGTAGTAAATGGATTGATGGTAAAGGTTGACATTTATTGTGTTGAATACAGAGTTTTAAGCTAGTCCTAAAATATTGCATGGTTTAGCTTCATGGAGTCAAGAAATTCTAAAAATTTTACCAAATATGAGAAGGGTCTAGAGGAAGTTGACAGAGGCCTTACAATTATGTCTTTAGAATGTTAAAATTTTTAGGAAAGGGGGAAATTGTTGGTTTTTTCTACTTTGAGCCAAAGAGGAGAAATAACCGCAATGAGGTCCTCTTCATCAGAGATAGGAGAATAAACATGGTCTTCCATGGGTGGAGGGGACATAGGTGAAGAAGGTTCCTCAAGAGGGTAAAGCATAGGTATTATGGATCTCCCAACATGTGGGTGTGGCATGGGTAAAGTATGATCCTCTATAGGTAAAATAAAGGGCAAGAGTGGTAAAATTAAAGTAGGCACAATAGGTCTCTCATCGGTTATGGGAGTAGATAATACTAACTTCTGTAAGTTCAAAGGTGTAGTGGGTGGGGTACTACTCTCTATAGGTGGATGAGAGGTAGGTGAATAAGGTTCCTCAAGATGGTATAATGAAAGAATAATGTTCCCTTCAACATGGGGTTGAGGAATAGGTAGGGTGTGGTCTTCAAGTGGTAAGAGGATAGGTAATATTAGTGAGAAAAAAATTGGCATTCCTCAAGTGGAAAAATAAGTGGTAAAGGAGGATCTTCCTCTTAAGGGAGTGGAATGGATGGAATAGGCTCTTATACATGAGGAAGAATAATAGGAAAAATAAATGCTACTGAATGTGGGGGAGGAGTCAATGAAATGGATGTCTCTTATTGAGGGGAAGGTTAAACTAAAGGTAAAGGAAAGACCCTATTAATTGTATGGATATTATGATCACCTAAGTTATTTATAGACTAGACAATATTTTGATTTGATGAATGGCTAGGAAAAGGGTGTTTTAACACATACATACCTTGATTAGGGGGTGAATTATGATTATCCAAGATGAAATCACCTCTATCAAGCATATCTTGAATAATTTTATTGAGTGTCTTATAGTTATTAGAATTTTGGGCTTTGATGTAATGGTATCCATAAAATTCATCTTCCTTATACCAAGTTGGGATAGGATTGAAAGGGTCAAACTATATAGGAGGTTTGATTTGAGGAAGGTTTATGACACCTTGTTACAATAGTTTTTCCAAGATGGATGTATATGACTCCCTAGTGGGAGTGTATTATCTTTGTTCATACCATTGTTGGAATTTCTTGGTTAGATTTTGGGAAGTCAAGGAATTCAAATGGATTGTGATTATAGAAGAGGCTGACTTAATGAACATTGCATTGGTGGAGCCTTTAGCTTTTTGGTTAGAGGGATATGTTTTAGAAGAGGATTCATTTGATTTGAATTTAGGATTCCTACTATGTAACTTGGAATTGGGGCTAGGAGTATGCTTTGTATTTGAAGTATTCTCCATGATAGGATCAAAAGTGAGAGGGTAAGGTGGAAGTGGTTACCAACTTGCATAATTGGTAAGAATTTTAGCTTCAGATCATGTCAATATTATGCAAGAGGAAGTATAAATAGTCTTACTACCTGTATTAGAAACAAAATAAGGAAAAAACCAAGTTTGAGTCCACGTAAGTGGGTTATTTTAGCTTGCCATTTTGAGTAGATGAAATTACATAGTCACCAATGTTGGTCACTTGATCGATGTTGGTAGAAAAAGTCTATCGATGTCAGTGGTTTAACCGATATTGGTAGGTAAAAGCTATCGATGTTGGTAGGGTTAACCAATGTCAGTCACTATGATATCTTAGGAGATGGAAAATTTGATATTTTAAGAAACCAAAAGTTAAAACTAGGTAAAATGGTGGATGTAAGAAGTCTGTGTAAAAGGAAGAACACTCAAATAACCTGAGATAATATGTTATACAAACTAAGTATTAAGAATAGTACTAATTTTGTGAATCAATAGGAAAACATCCTTACCAACTATAAAATATATAAGGCAATAAATAAGAAGAAAAATAATATACAAATAGTAACTACTAAGTCCTAGAGATTAATTTTTATTCTCACATTGGGTTATGCCTTAATCAGATAGTGAGGAGAGAAGTTGGTTATCAAAGGTACTCAAAATCAATCTAGAGCTAGTTTTAGGTTAGGTTTAGTGCTTAAGAGGAAATTTGTGTTAGACTAGGTATGTGTCTTGTTATAGGAGCTTGCTCTCTGCACTTCATGAACCTAGAGTTGATTCAGCCACTTAGCCAAAATATACCTTCTGTATAGAGTTTATACTTTGTCAGATAATGGAGTGGGTTCTTTGCTTGGTGGTGAAATCCAGGTAGGATAGTTGGGTAGGGTAAGGTGATCCATTAGGTGATGAAATATTGATGGGCCTTTTCTCAAGTGAGTTTAGGTGTTTGTTTATGTCAATGTGATTTGCTTATGTAACATATGTTCACTACAATTTATTCAAAATGCTTGTAATTAACTAGGTGAGCTAATATGCAACAAGCAAATAATGAAATGCAGTAAGTTTTAAACCCAAATTTAAAATGTTTAAATTCAAGTGAAAACAAAGATGAAATATGAAAAGAGTATGAATTTCACTATCCTAATTTGCATGCAATAAGAAGTAAAGAAGAGATTCTTTTTTTTTTAACATTTAAAAAAATATGATAAATTTCTTTTAGAGGCAAAGAGGAAAGAGAAGATTTCAATTTAATGCTTTTAAATAGAAAACAAAATGTTGAATTTTTTGTTTTAAGGTAAAAGAAAAGGAGGAAGTGCAAGAAATGAAATTTTCACTATACTTCACCTATATGAATGCTTAAAACAAGAAATGAACCCATGGAAAATTCCAAAGTCCCACTGGGCATGCCAAAAATATTTCACTAATTTTTTTCTATTTCAAGTCTAAAAGAAAATAGAAAAGAATGATGGGGATAAATGATTAAAAAGAACGTGGATTGGTTTGCATGTTGTATCCAGATGTTTTGCACACTCTTCTTTTTCTAGGGAGGACTACCTACAAGTAAGAAAGTACAACCATAAGATATTTGTTAGTAGTTAAATGAGTTGGCTGCCAATCTATGTGTTTATTCTAGGAAGTGTGAAACTTTATTAGAGATGATAGTCCACTTTTAAGAGATAAAATAAAAATAAATACCTAAAAGAGAGGTAAAGAGAGATACTAATACCATTGTTCACAACCTAAGTGCAACAAAGTGTGTCAAGGTGCAGGTGGTATACTTTTTTTATTTTTTAGAAGTCATTTGGGTAGATTTTGAAAAGGTTAGTGAATCCATAATCACTAACATCGATAGGGGAATGACCGATATCAATTATGCTATCGAGGTCAATGGGGAAGGTGACCAATGTCAGTTAGGTTGTCAAGGTTGATAGGGGAAATAATTGTTTAGAGGATTGCATAAGGCTTTTCTAGGTTTATGAAATAATTTTGATTAGATATGGGAGGTTAGGGAGAGTTATGAGAGAGAGAGAGAGAGAGAGTATGGTTTGAGTAGATCTGATTGGAGGTTTGGTGTGTTAGGTAAAGGCAAAACAAGTGAGGAAGCTTTATAACTCCCTCATGAGGTTTCAGTCAAAAGTGTGTAAAGCAATGTAGCATAGATATAAATAAAGGGTATAATAAATGTTTAAAAGACCTACAAGATAAGTGATGTACTTAGTTATGGTTATTGAATGATATATGCTAGATTAATGATCCCTAGTATGGAGTTTGAACCTGAATGCCTAAATAGAGGGAACAACCAGGTGTTATTAGTCCTTAAGAGCTTAGTTGGTGATCATGATTGACCTATAAAAGATGATAGTAAGCTAGGATGTTGAAAATAGAATGCTCAAAGCTTGAATGAAAGTAAGAATCAATTTTCTTAATATTTTCTGACCTAAACCTTAGGTTGGAGTTTATCTTATATTTTTGATGTAGGTAATCCCATCGATGTCGAGCATGGGTTGACTAATGTTGGTGGCCATAAAATTGGTAAACCTTACAATTTCTGGCATGTTTTTTGTTGTTCTTCATGCCAAGTGTGGCACCTATTGTAAAATGGTAAAAATATGAGGTTAAGAAGCAGGTAGTTGATTAGGAATTTAGTTTAGAAGTGGGAATAAGTCTTGGGTAGTTAGGATGAGGGGACCAGGGCTTGAGGTGACTCATCAAGTGGTGAGGTGGCTAGGTAAGGTGGTAATGGGGGTTTTTTATTAACTTAATTATTTTAAATTAATTAAATTTGTGAGGGGTAATAGTATGGGTTAGGGAGGATAATTGTTATTATTGAAAAAAGGGATAGAAGGGGTTTCAGCATAGGGAGTTACACACATGTGTGTGATGTAATTTTGGTGTCTACACCTATTTCTAGAAAACTTGAGTGTTTTTATACCTAGATAGGAGCACCAAAATGTGTGTAACCCTATGTTTGTCACTACTATGTATTTTTTGTGCTATTGTCTAGTGTGAAAACTGGTTACTAACCTAAAAATGTCACTATTTTTCTACTCTATTTTGACTAGTTTGACCTGTGGATTCTATGAGTGGTCTGAATGTTTTTGTCTCAATTATTAGGAGATTTGGTCTCTATGACAAAACCCCTATTTGATTCCCCCTCTTTTGAGGGTAGGAATGATGAACCTATAATGACTACACACAGAAGAAAATAGTCATGAAAGTGTGTTAACCTATATAGATATATGATATAGCATTTGATATTTGACAATATGTTTCAAGATATAATAATGTTTGTATTAATATATTTTTAGATCAATAGGGGTATGCCTAGATAGATATAACAATGTGAAAGATTAAGGAAAGTACTGAACTAGAAATGTTACATATTAGTGTTCAGTTGTTAGTTGGAGGGATGGAACATGATGTCCATCATGGCAACTAAGAAAGTAAAGGAAATGCATGATATGGATCATGGCATTGCATACATTGAAAATTAAATAAGAAATCAAGAAAACAAATAAGAAGTAAGAAGCACACAAGGATGGCTAAGGGGGCCATGCAAACAAGGGACATGGGCACATGTCACTCAAACTAAAAAATAAGCATGGAAGACATGTCCAAATGCCACATATACATACAAATAAAACAAGCAAAGTCGGCACAAGGTCCATAAGCACATGGAAGAGTAGAAGCAAAGGACATTGGAAAATGTTCTAAGGAAAACACATGAATAGAAGCAAAGTACATTATAAAATGTCCTAAGGCACAAGTAGGAGACAAGATGGAATTGGAAATGTAATCACACAAGCTATGCTAAGCAAGCAGAGAAATCTTGTAATAGTTGGAAAGATACAAACACATCTAACTAATCAAATCAAATGTGAAAGTATGAAAAGAATGTGTAATACAAGACTAGGTATATGCTAAGAGATACATAAGTGCTAGATACTAGTGAAATATTGATATAATATTATGTGTAAGCTATAAAGTAATGTACATCAACATGATACCTTAAAGTGTGTAGTCTAGGAACGACATAACCTAGATGGTGTAGTCATGTAGAAGATGCCCCTAGTGGGTGTGTATATTGATGTGTGTCCCAAATTTAGAAGTAGGAGTGCCCCCTCTATGGGTAGAATGAAGCAATCAAGTAGATGAATGTTACTACACACACTCAAAGAAGATCAAGTGAAGCATGGTAATGTATAAAATTTGATATACAATAGAATGAAGTAGTAAATATAAGTCCAAGCAATGATATAAGTAATGTAAAGCGTGGATCATGCATACAATCAAAACATTTTTGGTATTTTTGATATGTTTTGAATGTTTTTGAATTTTTTTTTTGTATTTTTATATAAGCTATTTATAGGAAATACTAGGAAGAAATAATACTAACCAATGAGTCTCGGATGAGACTCCCTATCATGGTGTCTTGTATTGAACAACTAAATCAGGCATGATCATGAGGCATGAGTGTATATCTAATATTTTGAAGTTCAAAGCTATGTACACTATAACTACTCTAAAATATCTAAATTGGAAATAAAATGTGGGGTCCAGCTGTAACTTTAAGAAGTAGATATAATTGTAGGGCTCTTAGGGAACCATCTATAAGTAGAATGGGATATCTGAATAGGTGCTCTCTACGTAGTTGTATGAGACCTCAATGTCACTTCTCTATGTGTAAATACTATCACTAGAATTTATCTAGAATCTTGAAACTTTGGGGGTATATGAACCCTCTATACTAGTGATGGATGTCACAACTATGGATGGATCTAGAGTGGAAATTATACTAAAATTGGAGTAAAAATTGAAATCAATGGAAGAACTAAAATTGGTGATTATAAGTTGGTAGATGGATCTAAAGTGGGGAGTGGTGGTTCATAAAGAACACCAATTATAATAACTTGATTAATGTGAATGAAATTCATGCATATTTTAATTATAGAAGGTATTGTCTTATATTTTTAAATCTATGATCGACCAACTAATATGTTAAAAACTCTTATGATAAGAACTATAGTGAATGGTGTGGCCACATATGTAGGACCAACCTGTAATAAAAGTATTATCTATCCTAATGAACTCTAAATATGACCACTAAAACCACTAATAACTATGTCTATTGGAGTGATATCCTAATTTGAATAACCCAAATGCTAAAGTAGTGTGAAGGTGCACATGTTAAGACTGGAACCATTGTCAATGAGTAAAATATGAATAGGTTGATTATGAATATGTGATCTAATAAAAAGTGCATTATATCCTATATTATCCTTCATAATCTCCTGATATAAAAAATATATCAAAGGCCTGGCTATAACTCTAGACTCATACATGATTATAATACCTCTCAAAGGATGTGCCTCAATTGAAGGTGCCTAGTATGTAGCTGGTAGAGGATGTGTATGGTATGTATGATGAACACCTGATGTGTCCTCTTTCTCTTATTTTGAATTCTATGGAAATAGATCTAAAAATATTTTCAAAGATTTATCTTGTGTTGGCTTTGTCTTTAGAGGCTCAAATTAAGTTCCCAAATTAAGTATATTATCATCTATCAAGTATTGTATCTTATGTCACAAACTGATGCATCTATTTATGGTGTGTCATAGTGCCCTATTAAAATCACAAAATACATGCTGATCATATCCTCATGAAAGAGGATTTGTTGTATCTACTTCTTCGATAGGAGGGAGAGTGATGATGTTACATTCCAATAACTATTGTAAAACCCTAGTTGGAGAAACTAGTAGATTAGTAAACGCATGATGAGAAGGTATTGATAAAACCACACACTGAGGGGGCTCTAAATTGTATTGACTATTGGTTTATTTTAATTCATTTTATCCATGATTTTGACCTTTTATGGGACTTTGTTATTATTCTTTGTGGTTGTCTGAGATACTTGAATACTTAATTTTACCCATTGAAATTAGCTTGACTTCTCTTCTCTTGAGTGTATGACACAATTCAGTGAAGGAAGAGAATGTTTTGAACATAGTATATTCATGTAATGCTGGTAGAAGGCTCTATTTAAATATGCCATGTATCTCTTAATCATCCATGGAGCTAATTAGTTTAATAAAAATAGTCTTGTATCTAAGAACATAATCTATGAGGGGTTCATTAGACCTTTGTTTCTATTATTCAATCTATGCATATGAAACCTTGTCACCAATGTTGATATTGAAATGTGTTAGGAACATGTTTGATAAAGGATTTAAGGTTGTGAATAACTAATTTGGTAGACTATAAAACCATTTTAAATCATAATCCTTTAAACTCCATGCAAATAGCCTGATATGTAGCTAGTCATTAGCTACAAAATCCAAACATATAGTGTGAAAAACTCTCAAATGTGTCTGTAGATCAACCTTACCATCATATAGAGTTAGCTTGGGTTGAACAAAGCCTTGTGGCATGGATTTTAAAAAAATTGTTATGTGCCAATGGTGTATTTAAAAGAGAAAAATAATCTAAAGCATGCATAGGTCTAGTGGTACCTTACTCAAAATGTTACACCTTGGATTGAAGTGATCTTATCTCTTACATAAGGGCTAAAACATTAGGAGATAGGGATGTACTAGCTATAAATAGTGGCATAGAAGAAGGTTGAACTATTATAGGGGTGGTTGATATAGAATTTCCCTTATAGTGTCATTTACAACTAGCTACTCTGAATGATTGGAAGACTCAACTTGCTTAGACTTTTTGATTTCCATGATAGATTACAAAATTAGGGTATGATCTTTAGGTTGCTCCTTAATTGTTTCTCTAAAATTTTATGAAACCAAATCTTTGTTGAAGATTAATTCATTATCAATAATAGGTAGAATTGGATAGGTTGTCCGATGTGGTGGAGCGAGAGAATTGGTGTGTACATCATCATTGGTATTTTCATAATGCTCATGATCAAAGTTATCCTCATAGAAATTTGTATAATCTAGATGTGTAGAATCTGTAACAAGAATCTGATTTGGTTGTTTATCTATGGTATATAGTTGAGATGAAAGACTCTAAGCAAATTCAGGAGGATTACCGCTAAGTCTCTCACTTCATCTTGAGGGAAGAGATGCAAGGAATATAGGTGGCATAAGGAAAACAACTTGAATAATAGAAAAAAATATTAAGCTAATATAATCTAAATAAGGAACTGGAAATGCATAGAAAGGATACATATCTTTAAAACATGTAAGGTGATACCACAAGAAGCAAAGAGGTGCTAGTATATGAAACTAAAGATTTTTCAAAAATACTTGTGAAAAATAATATGAATTTTTAATGTTGAAATTGATTTTTTGAGTTTGATATGCAACTAAAATTTTAGAAAATGATGTAAAAAGTATTAAAAAATATCTGGGAGTTTAGTTGATGGGACTAGGGTTTTAAATGATTTTTTTCAAAATTAGTGTAATAATTTGAAAACTTTAGACAATATTTGTAGAATTTTTCTTGAAAAATTTAGGAAAAATTAGAAAATATTTCTAAAATTAGCAATATATTTTTCCTAGTGTTTATATGTAAAAGGACCTACTATGTGAAAACTAGGGTTTAAACAAAATATATAATATTTCTACAATTAATTGGTTGGTTTTTTATATTTAAATTTAGGAAAAATTAAGAGATTATGGTAAAAATAAAAAATAATTATCCATAGGATTTCAAGGGATTTTGTGTGAAAATTTGAAGTAATTTGGGTTCACCAAATGTTTTTTTGTTTTAGGAAATTAAGTGCTTAATTATTAAATAATAAATGGGTCTGAGCAATGTAAATCATTGAATAATATGCTTTAATTAACCTACTAATTTTTGTAAAAAGATAGTATTTTTGCATTTTCTAAATATAGTAGGAAGTGAGAGAAAATATAATTTAGCTTATTCTGGTTGATCTAGAATGAGATAGGGCTTGATATTGGAGGAGCAAGACTAGAAAATAAGCTGGAATAGGTTCCTAAAATTCATTTTTGGGTTGGATAGGAACATCAAAAGTGGACACCCTAATTTATAGTGTTGTAGTCTTATTCTGACACTATTATCTTAAGGCTGAAAGCTTTTTGGGTTTTGTTCAGGAGGCTTGTGTTACCCTATCTATGAAATTTTTAGGCCTAGAATTCTACAAATCTCACTGTGTGTCTGATTTATTCTTCAAAACCCGTAGGAGATGTTTATGCTTTAACTCAAATGGAAATTTAGAAAAGAGAGAGAAGGGGTTAGTGTGTAAAGGATACACTAGATGCACTTCACACCCTATGTGTGAGAATGTTGCCTACATACCAATACTCTAAAGAAGGATCAAGCTAATGTAGTTCTCTCATTGAAGTGCTTAGTATAATTGTGTATGATGTATGCAACTCAATGTGAAATTAGATGTACTTTGGATGACTTAGGGACTGGTATGAGTGCTTGAATAGGCTTTAAATGCTCTTGGAAAGCTGTATCTAGAGAATAAGGAAGAGTGATTGAGTGTAATTTCTTGTATTCTTGATTCTTTCCTATAAATGAGTGTCAACCCCTATAAATGGTCTTTGAATGGTATTTTATAGGTTATTTAATGATTTTAGGTTAAATGAACCTGTATTAGGCTAACAATAAAAAAGACAAGGATTTAGGAAAATCTTGTCATTAGAGGTAAAAATACACTTGGACAACATCATCAAAAATAGGACACCCATGGGTTCTAGCACTTTTATCTAATTTGGGTGATGTTGTCCTAAGGGGATAAAACTTAGGGGATAGATATGGGCTTCAAAGGGCTGTTTGGGTCTAAAATATCTAAGTTTGGAAGGCTATGGATGATTGGTAATTAGTGAAAGAATAGCCTAGAAGGGTTGTGTGAGCAAGAAGGAGGACCTATGGGTTGAGTGTCATTAGCCATGCTTAAGTCATCAAATTTCACATTTTATATGATAAAAATATCAAACATATTAAAGGTGTATATTCCATGCTATTTTATAAAATATTTCAAAATTTACAAATCATTCCTCACCATGGTTCATGATCCAGGCATCAATTTAGGCGACAATTCGGGTGACAGTTCCACCCCAATTGATGACGGAACTTCCGAGAGCCATAACTTTTGCACCGTAGCTCCAATTGAATCGCCATTTGAACCGTTGGAAATCTAAGAATGAGGGGAGCATCGTGAAATGGCATTGAGATTTGCTTAATGAAGTTAGACCCCAGAAAACCCAACGGAATTGCCTCAAATTTCAATTTAATAGTGTTGTCTAAAAATAGTAATTCCTAGAAATATGTATTGTTTTAAATATTGGAAGTCATACCACTTCATCTCCCTCGAGATTGGTGACCTTCCACATCCTCCCCATGATTTCAAATTGTGTATAAAAGAAGAGGTAATCCAAAATGTGAAGACAGACATCTCTTCCCAGAGATAAGCATATATTTGTATTGTGATTTTGAGTAATACTACATCTCTTCTTAGAGAATTCATTGTTACTGTGTTATTTCTATGTTATTTTGATATTTATCAACCAAAACTTTTGAGTTTTGGATTAGTTCACCAATTACACCAAGATGTATTGTTACTAAGCTTTTTTAGCTGCATTAGTTTATTCATTTTATAAGTTGAAATGAATATATATATATATATATATATATATATATATATATATATATATATATATATATATATTGGAGTGATTAATTCATCCAATATGATTATATTTATATGTTGATTTTATTAAATCACTCACCTCACTAGATTATATATATTCACACTTAAGTTGTGTGATTTAGATACAATGATCTCAATGGTCATGTCACAACTCATCCTTGCATTGGATTTGGGGTATGATACCTTTCAATATCCCTCTTAAAATATCAAAGGTTAAAGTCTAAACCTCTTCTAACTCAAATTCTTCATAAATAAGAATCTTTACCAAGTCAAATCATCAAGAGGCAATATGGTTGCATTAAAATATGTGTATTCCTTCCTTTATTTAATTATTTTCAATCACTTTAATATTTCAAATTTTAGATTACATTCACTGATTTATGTTGTAAAATGTTCTTGGTTATAGGTCACACACCAACAAAACACTCAAAGTGGGCTCAATCAAAGACAATGTGTGTTGTATGCACCCATGTATGCATTCATTTCCTATAACCTAGTAATTTCATCTTTATACATTACTACATTAAAGGTGGTGTAAAATTAATTACTAGAACTAAATATTTATATCATGTCATTTAAGTATATTTTATAAATATTGATCAGAGCTCTACCCTTCACTTTTAGACCTCCTTATTGCTAAAAAGATTGTATTAACCATCTCATTCTATTTAAATTTCTATCTCTTAGTCTAATACATATCATTTTGATGACCCTAGTCTCTTGTACCACATAAAAATATCAAAACTTGATAAACATCCTTCACTATCAAAACCATCTCATTCTATTTAAATTTCTATCTCTTAGTCTAATACATATCATTTTGATGACCCTAGTCTCTTGTACCACATAAAAATATCAAAACTTGATAAACATCCTTCACTATCAATTTCATATCCATACCTACTTTCTAGCCTTCTAAACACTATCAGACATAGGGGCACTACCATCAATGGTAGTGTCTAGATCCTTATCTAGTGTCTAGCTTCTAATATTGATCTGAATTATAAATGTTTTGAAACTTATGGTCAACCTACTTGTCTTAATGAACCCTACCATGTGATATTTTCAAAAGGTGTAGTATAAAAATAATTCTAAGCCTTCTCATTTATCTTCTAGAAAATACCAAGAAAACACCTACTAAAAATAAATCAATCAACTACACAACCAATCTATTTTACCCTATTTGTCCCTATTTTGATATCAAGCAAAGGACTAGTCATATTATAGGTCTGAAGAATTAAAAAAGTATCCCATGAGTGATATTTGTCAATTTACAAGCTATATCACTACATGCATCATCATATAGCATATTTCACCCTTGCATACACACTCTCCCACACATAATGCAAAACTACATAAGTCTAAGTGTCACATCCTATTCCATTATACAAAAACTACTTAAACATTAGTAGTGGATTATGAATCTAATGATTTATATTTCTAATGTATATGTCTAATCTAGGTATATATGTTGTATGAGTGAAAATCATATTGTTGTTTCATGATAATTTATTATCTTGGAGAATATTTTCATATGTTTATACTATGTTACATAATTATATTGACCGTGATTTCATTTACAAATTTTTTGCATTATATCAATTTATTGATGATTGTAAATATTAACTATTATCATAATCATAGACTAATTACCTATTACTTGATTAAGGTGGTTGTAGGATTGTCCCACCCTCACAGTCAGTACAAATGAAGAGTATCATCAAAGAGGGGGGTGCATATACCAGCATTTGGGATTGAAATAATCAATCCAAACTCTCACACACCACATTTTAATTTATTTCAGTGAAATTAATGTTTCTTGCATTATATGTTCTATTAGTGGATGAGGCATGTTTGCATTATTTGATTTCATCACTTATCATGACTTTCATAGTATGTGAATTATTTAATTTGACTGAATTCTTTTATCAGCATTAAATTTGTGTGGTTATCTTTATTTAATAAAAATATCTTCTTGATTTAGATCATGTTACATTGTGTGTAAAACAAATCAATTTTGTGTTTTACCACTAAAAGAGTGTTGATTGCTTATTTAATCTTGTTTCAATTGGTCACATTATGCCCATTTTTGGGGTTATAGTTAGGGGGTTAAATGCACTCTAGAAAAAGTAAGTAAAATTAAATTTCATGACTTTAAATATATTGTGTTTATTTTTATTGTTAAATTCCATGAAGTTGGAAAGTAATGAAATTTAAGTTATTTGTAAATTTTGAGAAAGGAAATTAGGGTAGTTTTTGTTTTTTTTTATGTTGATAGGAGATAACATCACCATTTTGGAGATTAAGATTTCATGTTGTTTCCATGACTAGAGATAGGTAAATGGTTGAAAGATAATGGTAAAATGGATGAGTTTGAGAATTTACTAATTCAGGTTCCCTGATGGCAAGCTTGAAGGATAGTAGGAGAGTTACCTAGAATTGTAAAATGTGCATGAGTTTTGGGATAAAGAATAAGAAGAGTAAGGGAATAAAATGGGGGTTCATGATTTAAAAAAAAAGGAAAAATAGAGCTTATCCAAATTGGAGTAGAATATAACATTTCAAAAATTAAAATGACAAGCACCATATAACTAGGTTAGTTCATCTTGAATTATAATAATTTATTGTAAATTTAGATTGTAATAAAATGTAGTTTTGATATGGGTTTTATAATATTTTTTTTGAATGTGTGAACTATTATATTTTATACAAAAACATTTACTTTAAATGCTAGGTCTTTAGGTCTATATAGTAGGGGATGGATCCAG
>JARHVA010003643.1:1010000-1035000 GCA_037957365.1 Torreya grandis
ACTAGAATGTCCATGGTATCTACATCCACATTAGTGATTATCATCTCCAAAAAAGTATTAGTATGAAAAGTGTGATTGATCCAATGGAGTGAGAAAATTTTCTAAATTTATATAGAGTATTTAAGAGGAAATTTGATATACATGGTATAAATATTCAATTGTGACACAACCTTCAATGACTGTCATTATATACCCAATCTTGAAGAACTTAGACATACAAGTATAACCAATTTTTGAATATATCACAAATTGTGAGTCGCCTTTACGGTTTACCTTTTTGATATATATAAATTTAAGCATAAAATTAGGCCCAGTTGGTAGGATGTTAGTTCAGTCATGTTAGGATGAACCAATTTAGAATGTTAGGGAAAAAATGTCTAACCTAAAAACTAGGAAAACTAAAATAGAAAATAAGAAAACTAAACTCAAAAGTAGGAAAACTAAACTAGAACTACCTCTATCATGATTTATTCATCAGTCAAGGGTAACATCAAATGGTAAAAGCATGAAATAATATTCCAAAAACTATCCATTGACTAGATATGTACATTCATCACCTTGAAGGTCCCTTAAATGAAATGCATTGTCACCCATGATCTCTAAAATTTGGTATAGTCCGATCCATAGTGGGGAAAATATATCATGCTACCCTTTATTTTCATGGGATTTTTCCCATATAAGCACTAGATTAGGGATCTTAAATGCTTTGAATTTTGCCCTTTTGTTGAACCATCTTTTGACTACATCTTGATGCTTCCAGAAAGTTTATAGGGCCTTCGTCCTTAAGTCTTCCATTTATATTATATCCAGTAATAAATATTTTTCTATCATTTGGTTCCATATATTCCTACATGAATTGATAGGTTAATAACTTCAACATGATTAGGAACACTGGTTATCATCCATACACTAGTATATAGGGTGATGCCTTAAGGGTCTGCTTATATCTTGTTTGGTCTACCCATGAGACATACTTAAGTAGATTATGCAAGTCCCTAGTTTTATCCCTAGATTATTTCTTATTTTTATCTATTAGGTTCTTATTTTTTGATTCATCCAATTTATTTCTCTAAGGATAGTGGTTAAAAGATGGCCTAATGGTGATATGATTTTCAAGATACCATTTAGTGAATTTAGCTAATATGAATTTTGGTCCACTATCACAAATTAGAGATATGGGAGAGTTGAATATAGTTATGATGTGTTCTTCTAATAAGTGAATCACATCTTGTGCTATATAATTCTAGGTGGCCACTACCTCAATCCATTGGGTATAGTAATATATGGTAGTGAGTACAAATTTATGACCTGCTAAAGAGTTTGGGTTAATGACACCAATTAAGTCCAAACCCTACTAAGAAAATGGCCTTCTCTCAATAGTAGGTTACAAGGGCATTATTACATGTAATTTTATTTTTTCTAAAGCTTGGTATTCATGACTTGTCTTTAAATGGGCATGGGTGTCCTTGAAGACTGATGGCTACTAATAGCGCATTATTAGCATTTTGTGAGTTATGGTGTTCCCACTACCTATATTTTAGTGTAGGTTTTCAAAAATATCTTGAGTCTCTTCCATTGATACCAATATGAGGTAGATGCCTTCATAGTTTATTCTATAAATAACTCATTTCTTAATCATGTGGTGAGTGGATTTGAGCCTAAAATATTTTTTCATTATCATTTGAGTTATGGGGAATAAGTACCTATAAGCAGATATTGAATTATGTCAGTATACTATTCCCCTCTAGATAACTAGGCTTCACAAACCTTTTCAATAGTAGTTCATGGTTTAGGCTCTAGATGAAGCCCTGACCTCATAAAATTTTATCAGGCTTGATTTATATATCAAATTATTTTAGCTTTATCATCCATTTGCCTCTACTTTCTCCCAATTCGTTTTGTGATAAGGTAAACCTGACATTAGGGTCAAGTATGAAAGTGATGGTCTTAGTTTTTAGGATGTAGTGGTAATATATATTTATTGCTTTGATAAGAACAAAAAAATTCTTATCTATCATGAAATACCTAATTTTTTCATCCTTCAAATTCATGCTCATGAACACAATGGGATGCTTAGTATGACAT
Source organism: Torreya grandis (assembly GCA_037957365.1). Taxonomy (NCBI): domain Eukaryota; kingdom Viridiplantae; phylum Streptophyta; class Pinopsida; order Cupressales; family Taxaceae; genus Torreya; species Torreya grandis. The sequence goes on from JARHVA010003643.1 coordinate 1,012,086, forward strand.
TTCTTATGCATTATGACAACATCAATTATATGTTTTAAATCAAATGAGTATAAGTCAAATTCCTTTGTGAAATCTTAGCTAATCAGTACTAGGGCCTGGGATATTAAATATTTGATGTCTTTAAACACTTTTGGGCCTCATATGTCCATTCCATTTTAGCATCCTAATTGAGCATTACAATTAGGTATCTCAAAATTTTGATATGAAGTTCCTTAAAATTTTGATTTTTCCAAAGAAAGACTTGAGTTACTTCATACTATTTAGTGGGGTAATATTTGAAATTACATAGATTATATCTAGATCAATATGATCCCTTATTTGGTAATGATATGTACCAAAATCTCTCCCTTAATAACTCCAAATATGCTCTTCTTTGGGTTTAAGGAGTTGCTAAACATTTGGCATCTTTCAAAGATTGAATATAGATGGCCTACATGATCATTCTTATTCTTATAGAAAATAATAAGGTCATCCATATAGATGATTATACATTTACTTGTTAATACTTGAAATGCATGATCCATTATCCACTGAAAGGTGGCTCCTATGTTAGTTAGGCCAAAAAACATCCTTTTATATACATAGGTACCCCACTTTATAGTAAATGTAGTTTTCATTCTATCTTTTGATTGTACTAGTAGTTAATTATAACCTAAAAATCTATCTAAGAATGACATCATTTTAGAGTTGATGACTATTTGAATAACCTCATCTAAGGAGTTTAGTGAATAGTTTTCCTTCTCAAAAGATTTATTCAATTTTTTAAATCAACAAATAATCTAATTTATTTGTTTTCCATTTTGACTAGGACTAAATTGGACACTTAGGTAGAATAATTGATTGAGAATACTATCTTTGCACTTAACAACATTTCTACTTCTATCTGAATGAGAGGTTCTAAGATAAGATTCACTAGTCTTTGTCTTTGTCTAAATGGATTGTGGTATAGTTTTAGTGTAACTATATAGGTGATGACCTTTGGGTCATAAACCTTTAAGTACTCATATGTGCATGAAGTAATGTCTTTGTATTGGGTAAGTAAATATTTCACCCATTGACTCTCTTATAGAGTAGAACTAAGGCCAACGTTGGCATAACATGGTTTATTATCATCCCCTAAATTCTCCATTTTTATATCAAACTAACTAACCTTAAGTTGCCTTTACTACTAAGCTTGAAGATATATATCAAAGGTTATTTATAAGGATACAATTCCAAGTGGGAGATCATTTTATTTGAGCTAGACTATACCTTCCTCACCTGACTCCTCTTGGTAGAGATAACTAACTTATTTATCATCAATTATTTGGGACTCAAATTAATTTAAGTTGGTTACAAACTAAATGATTTATTGGTCATCATCAAAGACTTAGAAATTACCTATGTTTTTAAGAACATAAGGACAAGTTACTAGCTTAATGGAGAATCTCTTTAGCTTAGATTATTGAAGAGGATCTAAATTGGTAGCTAAAGTAGCTAGTGAATGCATGTCTTGGTTTTGCTCCCTAGGAACAACTACTATGTTGTAAAACTCAAAGGATTGAATCAAATCCCATACTTTGTGTTTATATCCTTTTATATATAACAACTTACACTAATATTTGTTCTTAACTTGATTGACCACCAGTTATGAATACTCAAATACCAATAACTACTTGACATTATTTTTGAGGGAAAAGTGCAATCCCAAAATCAATGCTTCATATTTAGATCTTTTGTTGGTACAAGGGAACTATAATATGTATGCTTCTAGGAACTTCTTTCTTTTTAGATCAATTATTTCAATTACTATGCATGTTCCCTAGTTAGATCTAGTGCCATCAAAGTGGAGAGTCTATAATTAGTTAGGGTCATAGGATTCTAGTTCTTGTATTTCATTTCATGTAGTGAAAGTATAAATACCAAGGCTAGGGGATTAATAACTTACCTCTTTAGTTTTGACATTGTAATCTATGATATGATACTTCATCCTTGGATCTTGATCAATCTAGATTTGGTTTGGGAGGCCTCTCCATAGTATCCAAATATGCGAGAAATCTATTGAGAGACATCCATTAAGTGTCTTAGACTAGTACCTACTTAACATTAATCCATAACATTCATGTATATATACCATATGGATTTAGATAGTCACTTATAATCATGGCTTGGATGCTACCTAAATACACACATTAGTCATTTCTCTGATCATCAGTACTACTATTTTATCTAATTATGAGACCATTTTATTTGATGGGCTTGGAGTTAGGCCATGATTTTGATAAATATAAGTAGGAATTAATGTGGATAGCCTCCAAAATTTACTAATAAATTATGAATAATCTTTCCAAATTCCCTAATGGCCATACAAAGGTGAAACCTTTAGTTTGCTTTTGTAAACGATGTTGGTGTTAGAGGAATTTTTTATAGGAGATTTTATATTTTCCACAAGGGCCTTCCCTATGATAGACTTCCATATTAGTTATATATGTTCAGTGATCTGGGCTTATTCATGAAGGGTGATGTTTGCTTTGATTTTTTTCATGTCTCCATCAATATTATACCCTCCTCTATTTTATGCCTCCTTATTCTGAGGCTGATCATTCCATTTCACGGGAGGTAGATTATTATCATCCTTTGAATTTAGTGGAATAGTTGTGTTATTTGAAAGAGTAGATGTTGTAAATGGTTTTCTATTCCTTAGGCTATATCCACTTTTATGATATTACTAGAATGCATGGATCTCATCAGTGTTATCCTCTGGTATGTTATCATCTTCATTTGGGAAAGGAAATTTATGGGTCTCAAAAAACATAGCCATGTTCAAAGAGATAGAGTCCTAATATAATTCCAATGGGTTATACATCAAATCTTATTTTACCACCTCTCTCTAAAATATCTCAAAAGATGCATAAAACTCAACATAGTCAAGTTTACCATGTTGGGACATGTTATGAATTTTACAATAGTTGGGTAAAAATGTCTCTACTATATTAATTTATGGAGGATTTTTGCGATATTTTGTATTATTTTTAGGCCTAATAAAAGGTATATAATACCTTTAAAGTCCAAAATTATTATTAATAGTTAGATCATTAGTGTTGCCTATCTTTTTTTTCATTGCCAAAAGTTCATTGCTTATCTTCTGAACCATTTTTTGTATGGCATCTAGCTCTGATTTAGTAGAGTATGTGCCCTGAATAGAAGAAGTAGAAGATGTAGCTAGATTATAATTATGTTCATAACCTTTTATAGGTGCATGGTTATTTAAGAAACTATAATTTAGATGTGATATCTACATCAAATGAGGTGATGTGTATAGTTATTTTGATTAAATGTGGGGATGTTCTACTTCACATGTGGAACTAGATTCAAAGATGGGAAACCATTGTTGACACTAAGTGTTTTAGGCACCTAAAGATTAAGATTTTTATCAATGTTGATGGTTTCTTCATAGGCCAATGCTAGAGTGTTGATAGTAGTATCCATTCTTAAGAAAACTATAGTAATTAGATCTAGAGCATTATTATACATTTCTAATGCTAAAATTTTTGTTAGTTTATATGTTAGGCTTAACTAGGTAAGCATATTCTAAAATCTTATATTAAAGGCCTATATTGGTTTATCAGGATCCCTCTTCATGTTAGTAAAGTGTTAGTATATCAAGCTAGGGCTGGTGACCTACCCAAAATGCGTAAGAAAAGTAGTTTGACACTGATTTTAGGAAGTAAAGGAATTCTCTTATAAATTAAGGTACTAATAATAAATGTCATCCATTAGTGTTAAAGGAAAAATTATAAATGAAATTTATTTAGTAATAAAATTCATCAATTTTTATGTAACTTTGAGATACTTGATGTGTTCTTCTACAGTTCTTCCTCCTAAAGGAGAGAAGGATGGTATATACTTTTCAGTTTTCATCGATAGGTCATGTACATCCCTTGGGATGGAAATAAAAGATCTAACCAACCAAGGTGGTTAAACCATAAGATGATTAAAAAGGGAAGTATTCCTTATTAAGGATGGGATTTTGGTTTTATTATTGATAGGGGAAGTTGTTATAAATCTAGGCCTTCTATTATTTGACAAGGGTGAGGCTAGAAGACTAGCTTTAGCTCTTAATTTGGTCACTCTCCTGGGTGAATCTAGTGAAACTCAACATAGGGAATAAACTCTCTTATTAGAAAGGATCAAGGCCATCCTTATAACATTATAAATAGTGTTGCACACCAATTCATAATGAGGTAGCCTCTAAAATTTTAGGATCATAATGGAGGTAAACTCCACTCTAGGCATGAGTTATAGCTATGCAATTAAACAACCAAGTGATGGAATAGTAAGTAAGACATGTAGGTTGTTAAAAGGTACCATGTATGGATGAATGGTATCTAAAATAATGCTAAAACTAGGTGAGTTGGTAGATGGGTGGATACTAATTTAAAGTGGATAGGTCTCAGAAATAAACTCCAAAAAAAGGGGAAGGGTATCTCAAAAAATAAGGGGGATCTATAAATTCAAGAATTACCTTTTGGGTTGGTTTATATTTGGATAAGTGTTTTTAGAACTAATTTTTGTTGTTATCAATTTTTGCACACACATAAAAAACCACAGTCAAGTAGTCTATGATAAATTGATATAGGAAACTCAAACATCTAGGCCAAAGGTTGTTCCTTTTGGAGGTGCCATTACACACCCATAATTAGGAGATCAAGACTCAGATAAGAGAGGTATCTAAGGTAGATAAAGTATACACATATAAGGATATATCATTAAAAACACCTATACACACTTATAATGATGAGATAGTGAACCTACTTGTGTATAATCAATAATTATTTACTAACTCTTTAATAGCTACTGTACATTTAAAATCAGCATGTTAATCATAATAAGAGGAATTATTCATAGCTACTACACACTTAGAATTAATAAATCAAATAACTAGAAAGATAAAACCTGATTACATAGAATATGAAAATAAAATACACCAACACATTTGTGACAATTATAAATTGATTTGCTCTTGTATTGATTTTTATAACCTTTAAAAATGAGGCTTATATATATATATATATATATATATATATATATATATATATATATATATATATATATATATATATATATATATATATATATATATATATATATATATATATATATATATATATATATAGAAGCCTCATTTTTAGGGGTTATAAAAATAAATACAAGAGCAAATCAATTTATAATTGTCACAAATGTGTTGGTCATATAAACTTGTAATTACATGGTTTAATTAGAATCTTAGTTTTAATTCTAGTTACAAAATTATAGTTAATGTATACATATAGTTACTTACACTTGTCAAAAATAAAGTTGGCCTTTACAATATGATGTAATGTGCACATGCTTGATGAGCTCAGAATATGGTTCATTATTGACATAATATTTCCCTCAATCCATCTCTCGAAGGATATTATCTTATGCAAATCTTAGATTCTTAGATAGCTATTACATGGAAAATAGATATTTGTCTTGTTTATATAAAACCAAAGACTAAACCTTTAATTTGTCTTTAATGTCTAACATATTGCATATTTTAGTGATAGGATTGTTTCTACGAACTCTGCAAGCTTGTTTCTATAGACTCTATAGGGTTATTTATACAGACTCTGCAGGCTTGTTTCTATGGACTCTACAGGCTTGTTTCTACAGACTCCATAGGCTTATTTCTATGGACTTCATAGGCTCATTTCTTTGGACTCCATAGGATCATTCCTCCCAAATTTGTAGGGTCAATTCTAAGAATTTTGTAAGGACAAAGCCACAAATGAGAAGCTGGAGGCAAGATAGGATAAGAAAGAACCATTCTAGCTGGAATCAAATAAGGAAAATAACCACCAACTATTTTGAAGGACTTTCTTTTCATAAACTTGTATGTAATCAGATTTTAGGACTATTATAGGATAGGATATTTGTTTCATCAAAATAATTGGATCTCTTGGAAATCTAATCTCCTATATTTAGATGAAGGGATCGACCAAGGAGTCCTATTCTTTTGCATCCTATTTTGAGTTGATTATATTAGTAGAAAGTGTAAGACTTTTGACTATAAATATAATAGAAGATATAGAGAAAATAGAGAATCAAGATCATATATTATAAACACTTATAGGTTTCAGCTAGATCGTAATCATTTTATTTCTATGAATTTATACTTTAGTTTCTAGCATTGATTAATCTTTCTTCCTGAGTCCGAGAGGAGCAAGGGCCCACTCTCCTTGGAACCAAGAACTATGTATGGTATTTATGTTCTATTTTATTAATTCATTGTTATAATTAATTAGAATCTTGTTATTGTTTACATTTATTTATAAAAACATCAAAACAAATTCATAGTTTAAAAAGAGAATTTTTTATTTCTTTTCTTTTCTATGCAAAGTATGTTTTCTTTTACAATAGAAGAGTGAAGTAAATTTCCTTTCATAATTAGGAGTGTGAATTTACTTTCCTTACAAACGTAAAATAGGAGTGTAATATTTTACTTCTAGCAAAAGAGTGGATTGATTTGATTTCTTTCTTTTTTTTAGCAAAATCATGAATCACTTAGTTTAGGACACATTCCTTTCTTTAGTCAAAGTTATAATAGGATCAACAAGCACACCCATAAGCAACCTTCTATATCTACCATCCCATACCTTATTGTAGATAGCTTTGGACACCAACCCTGGTTGATAAGACATCAATTGAATATTGATTAAATGAGGAGATAGATGACACTCATCATTTTTAACACCATTATCGGGGAACACAAGGTGTTAGTAACATAGTAATTATTGGTCTAGAGTGAGAAATAGAAAAATTGTAAACAAAAAAAAAAAAAAAATGATGTACCATCCTAGAGATTCTAAAGGATGATTTATTCCAAAGTTTCCACCAAGAACACAAGTAGACACTCCTTCAACATCTGGTGAACTAGAAGATACAAGTGAAACCTATTTGCAAGAATCTTCTGAAACTAGGATAGAAACTAGGCCATTGCCACACGCAAGCCCCATAAGACAAATTCCTCAAGATAAATCTCTTACAAGAAGACATTATTTAGAAATTTCCTAAGTCTTAGAAGAAGAATTTCAAAGATCCATAGCTAAAGAAAATTTTGAGAACTTGGAACAACCCATAAATGAGACCACAAAATTTTAGTGGGAAGATCATCCCAGCTTTGAAATATCATTAGAAGAAGAAATGGATCTCCAAAAAAATCAACAACTCACATAACTAGGAAGGACTTTTTCCTTTCCTATTGTTGTAGATCCTAATGATCAAACCCCCATGAAAAATATTTCACTAGCTAATCTGTCAAATTTCTAGGGATGATCTACAAAAGATCCTGATCAATTCCTATCTGAGTTTAAGGTGCTATGTCAAACCTATGATTACACAACTGATACCCATAAATTAAAGTATTTCCCTCTACACTTAAAGATGTAGCTATGAGATGGTTTATGGGTTTACCTAGCAATTCTATTAGAACATGGGATGACATGGAAATAGAATTCTTGAACAAATACCAAGGTTACTATCGAGTGAGAGAAAGAAAAGAGGATTTCTTCAAAATCAAATAGAATGAGGATGAATCTTTAGAAGATTATTTGGATAGATTCATGTTCACTCATAAAAGAAGCAATTATCTACTCACTGAAGATGTTCAAAAATTGGTTTTCTTGAAAGGATTGGATGAAGACACTAGATATGCCTTAAATATAATGGGTGGAAGAGATATAAATAAGTTGGATTTTGATCAAATTTTTGAGATTTGTACTAATTACTCTCGAATGAAACCTAGAATTAAGAAAGGAAAGTTGGGGAAATCTAATGAAGTGGGTAAAATAATGGAAGAATTTGCTAATCTAAAGACATATATATTGGTTACACTAAATAGTACTTTGGATGGCCTTTAAGATAAAGAAAATGCAACATAACCCTTAGCAATCTACTATCCTAAGTGCAGATAGAAACATGCCCTTAGAGACTACCCCTAGATAGAACCAATGTTTCATCATGTGGGATCTATGATGAAATAGATCATGATACCAAATATTTCACCCTTCTACCTATTTTAATGAATTAAATGAAAACACAATTCCAATCCACTGAAGAAGTAAATTATATTTAGAGACAAAACTTTACCTCACAAAACTAGGCTCAAGGATAGTTTAATGCAAGAAATCTAGTTAATCCATGGATGGCACCATAGAATGTTTCAGTTCCTTCACCATTTTAGAATCAACCTCAAATTCCATCAATTCAAAATCCATGGGAAGGACAAGATTGTATGACAACACCTCCATGGATGGTGTCATAGCCACAACAACAATGGGTACCATAGCCATAATAGATGCCATAGACATATCAACACTGGAATCAGTAGTGGAACCCATAGTCATAATTCACCCAACCAAGCAAACCACTTCAACAAAAAACCATTATGCCACCCATAATTATTTAGTAACAAGGACAAAAGAACCAACCCTCAATGCTTGCACAACCAATAGTAAATCTAAAAAATAAACAACCAGCACCTGCTTATGTTAATGAAGAGGAAGAAACAATAAATGTTGTAGCTATTGAGTGTTCAAACATACATTTGAGATTAGGGAAAACTATTAAAAAACTTCTAGTTCTCACTTTTGAGATACCTGATGAAAACAAAAAGATAGAATCATCTCAATTAAGCACTAGAGAAGATGAATAAAAATAAGCCCTAAAATAAATAAAGGAAACACTAGTACACCAATATTTCCTTTTCCTAAAAGATTAAGAGAAACTGATATTAAACCAGACTCAAACTTGGTCCAAGTTGCAAAAGATCAATATTGAGGTACCCCTTCTACAAGCTATTAGGGATATACTTGAATTAAATAAGATCATCAAAAACCTTTGTATTAAGACACCTAGGAGGAAATTTCAATATCCTAGAACCATTCATATTGATGTAAATGTTGCTAATTTATTAGCAAGATAACTATTAGTTTTAAAATATGCAGATCTGAGAAGCCCATTGATCACAGTTATAATCAGAGGAATAGAAATTTCTAATGTCTTGGTAGATTTGAGAGCAAAAATCAATGCCATAATAACTGATACTCTCCACACATTATCTCTTATGAAAATGCAACCCACAACTACCATTCTTCAAATGGCAGACTAGTTAGTAACAAAACTAGAGGGGACTATAGAAAATGTTGAAGTTCTAATAGAATCTTAGGAATATACAGTAGATTTTATGGTCTTACAACCCAAAACAAAGAATTTAGGATATCCTATAATCTTAGGTAAACCATGGTTGGCTATTGTAGTAGCATTGATTGATTTCAGGTCAGGAGACATGACCATTTCTAATGGGTTAAAATCTAAATGTATCTCCTTGTATCCTCCTAAAAAACCATCAACAAATTACATATAAGAACTTTGGATGGATGAATCAGAAAACACATTGAAAAACATTTCCTCCTTAGCCATGATCATAGTTAAAAAAACACTTGGAAGAAATGAATGGAGAAATATACCTAGAATCTATGGACTCTGCCAGTCTAGAAACTATGGCCTTTGCCAGGCTAGAAGCTACAAACTCTGTCAATCTGAAAGCTATGGACTCGGCTAGTCCAAAAACAATGGACTACCTTAGTTTAAGATTATTAGGTCAATTAGAATATTCTAAAACCTCCACTTCTACTTCTTCTAGTACTTCATCATATAATCATAGATTAATTTAGGAAAGTGTGTGGAAATTAGCAGAACAACAATATACTCATTTCTTAGATGCATTTCATTATTCTTTAGCAAGATAAATTCCTCTTAGAAAAGAGTTTGTTGATAATGTAACTATGTTTCATAATTTAATTCCTCATCCATGTCCCCTAACTCATTAATTAGTGAGTTTAAGCAATTAGAATCCAACTACCTAGGTACAAAACTAATCATGGTATTACCTAGAAAGATTTTGAACATCAATAGTTGGTTAAAAAATGAATAAGAAGATCAACTCTTTAAAGTATTGGAAAGACATGCCAAATCTTTTTTTTGGGACTATACTGACATGAAAATAATTCACCCCAACATATGCACTCATCACATTTACATAGAATCTGTCAAACCAGTCAGACAACCACAAAGAAGAATAAATCCAGCATTAAAGGAAATAGTCAAAACAAAAATCCAAAAGTTGCTAGATGTTGGGTTTATTTACCCCATCTTAGATAACCAGTGAGTGTCACCTCTGGTAATTATGCCCAAGAAAAATAGAAAGTTAAGAGTATGTGTAGATTATAGATAACTAGATAAAGCAACATTAAGAGATTACTTTCCTTTACCTTTCATTGATCAAGTTATTGATAACTTGGTAGGAAAGAAATATTTTTCTTTCCTAGATGGGTTTAGTGGATATAACCAGATAATGGTAGCGGCTGAAGATCAAGATAAAATCATGTTTACCTACCCTTGGGGAACTTTTTCTTACTCAGTACTTCCATTCAAACTCTGTAATGCTCCAACAACCTTCCAAAGAGCAATTTTGGCAATATTCTCTAACCTTACAAATGATTGTGTTGAGATATATATGGATGATTTCACTGTTTATGGTGAAACTTATGAAGAAGCTCTTACCAACCTAGAAATAGTACGAATCATATGTGAGGAACATCAGTTATCTTTGAGCCACGAGAAATATTTTTTGATGATGGATGAAGGAATAGTCCTAGAACACCATATTTCTACAAAAGGCATTCAAGTAGATCCAAATAAAATCAAAATAATCTCCAATTTACCCATTCCACAAACACAAACTAAAGTTAAGAGTTTTTTGGGACATGCTGGTTACTACAAATGCTTCATAGATAAGTTTAGCCAAATAGCTGCCCCTATGTTTGCCTTGCTTACAAAAGATAGTACATTCGAATGGAGTGATAGTTGTCAGTAAGCATTTGAGACCATTAAAGCTAAACTTGTTATTGCTCCAATATTGAGAGGACTAGATTAGACTAAGCCATTCCATATATACATAGATTCTTCCAATACAACACTAAGATTAGTTCTTGGACAAAAGGATGAAGAGGGTAACATGTATGCTATATATTATATTAGAAAAAACATGACACCTGTTGAAAGAAAGTACACCATAATTGAGAGGGAATTCTTAGCTTTAATTTATGTAATTAACAAATTCAGACACTACATAACAAGCTACAAGGTATTTATCTATATAGACCATTCAACTATTAGATATCTTACCAACAAACCAATTGTGGGAGGTAGGATTATTAGATGGTTATTGCTCTTACAAGAATTTCATGTTACTATTATAGACAAATTAGGGAAGTCTAATGTGGTTGCTGATTTCTTGTCAAGAATGAACACTACAGGTGAAGAAGAACTAGTGGAAGATGACTTTCCAGATGAACAATTATTTGCTATTTTCACACAATCTTTGTGGTTTGCTAATATAGCCAATTACCTCGCTATACGAAAGTTTCCTCTATACTTTTCACAAAAAGAAAAGAAATATTCAATCAAAGAAAGTTCTTTTGAATGGATTAATGGAATGTTATTTAAACTTAGACCTAATCATGTATTTCACAGGTGTGTGACAAATGGCAAAGCTTATGATATCATCAAAGCTTTTCATGATGAACTAGGAGGAGGTCATTACTAAGCTCAAAGAACCATACGTAAAATCCTAAGAGTAGGATATTATTGGCCTCATCTTCATCAGCAAGTAAAAAGATATGTCAGACACTATGATGCTTGTCAGTGAATTGGATAGCCTACTCTTTCAATAGAGATGCCTCTACACCCTCATCCTCAATTAGTTTTAGAACCATCTAAGAAATGGGGAATTGATTTTAGTGGTCCATTGGATCTTCCTTCTAGAGGAAAAAATTATCTTCGAGTATGTATAGACTACGTGAACAAGTGGGTAGAAGTGGAAGCATTAACTCATGTAAGAGAGGAGATGGTAGTTGATTTCTTATATTAAAAAATCATGCAAAGATTTGGTGCTCCAAGAGAGATAGTCTTAGATCAAGGACCACAGTTCATGCCAAACATGATAAAGCATTTCATGCAAGTGTATCAAACTCAACACAGAAAAAAATCTCCATACCATCCACAGGTTAATGGACAAGTTGAAGTCACCAATAGAGAATTGGAAACCATTTTAACCAAGGTTGTTATTTATAGTAGAAATAATTGGGTAGATAAGGTACCAGAAGCTATTTGAGCCTATAATACTACTTGGAAAACAACAACTAGATTTTCACCTTATGAATTAGTTTATGGTAAGAAGCCTTTATTCTCTATTGAATTTAAATTACAAACTTTAAAAACAACTATAGAAGTAGGAATTGAATTAGAAAAAATACAAAAAGAAAGACTCCTACAACTTATTCAACTTGATGAAATGACTATGGAAGCACTACAAATAATTGAACTGGTACAACATCAAAGAAAAGTTTGGCATGATGCACAAATCAAGCAATGGAAGTTTCATAAAGGAGATTGGGCACTATTGTTTGATTCTAAATTTCAACAGTTCAAAGGAAAACTACAAACAAGATGGTTGGGACCTTATGAGATTCAAGAGGTCTATGAAAATGGCTCTTTTAAGCTGATACCTATTGATGATAATAGAAGAGCTCTGTCAGTCAATGGACATAGATTGAAGCTCTATCAGAAACCTCTCAATAAAGATGAATTTATTCAAAAAGTAAAGGATCAAGTTGCTATTCTGGAAAGCTTTGCTTCTTCCAGAGAACATTCTCCTTGATAATCTTGAAATTAAAAACAAAAATCATCAATAGTGAAAATCCTTCTAGGGACGCTATTGATAATGCATGCCAAAAAAACTAGTTTGTTGGTTGGCTATGCATTGCGAAAAGAAGGCTTTGGCTAGAAAACTAACAATGGCTAGCCAAAGGGAAAAAATAAAAATTTATAAGAAAATATCATCATGACACTATGATTAGTCATCTCCATGCAATAAACTAACACATGCAAACCTATTTGTGTAGGACACATGGTGAACCAAGGATAACATCTAAGGTTAAAGTAAGTAAGACATATTTTATTTATCTATGTTTAGTTAACTAATTATCTTTAATTTAATGAAGACACTATTCTCTAGAGATGACCCAAATTTGAATCTTCCAAAATAGAATGACATAGGCCATAATGAAAAATCATGCAACCAAGCCACCAAAGGTGTATGGATAAGTGTGCAGCTTTGATATCATCAATTGAGTCATCAAGTATCATAATGATGAGACATCATAAAAAGGGGGTTTAAATGAAATAATGAGTCACTTTCACCATCAATATGACACATCATCATTTCACATAAATTATATTGATGAGACAAAATAGCTGGCACACTCTGTAGAAACGTCCAGTGCATAACTGTATCAAATCATCATACCAAACTATGGACTCATGCAACTATAGCATTTTAAATAAACCATTTCCTTTCGATAGACTTCAATATAATCTGGTCTACCAATCCTTAATGACTATTGCCTACCTACTTCAACACAAGATTGGTCTACACCTTAATTAGAGTTAAAGGAATCGAGTTGATTGTAAATTTACATAGAAATGGGATAGAAGACAAGATTAGAGCCAAATGATCTAGCAAAGTTTCATAAAGACAAAGCTTCTATAGAAGTGTTTAGAGCTAATGGTTGGCTACCTTTCATTGAAAAGTTCTAAGGTTTCAATGAAACAATAGTAAGTGAATTCATTACCAATCTCACCCTTGAATTTTTAATTGTGAAATGCATTATTATTCCTATTACTACTCAAATTATAAGCCAAATTATACAAGTTCCAGAAGAGAGAATGAGAGCTACAAGTAGAGTTTCATTTACTGATTTAATTAGTTAGTTTAATGGTAATAAGCAAATCAAAACTTCATGTTTTGTAGATTCCAAGGAAAAATCAAAAGGGATTAAAAGAAATTCACTTCCTAAACCTTAGAAATCTGTATCTAAGTGGGTACTTAAATATATCATTTGTGAAGGGCAACAGAGTCTTTTAGGGAGAGATGCCATGAAAATGTTAATACATCTTAAGCATGGGAGACAAAACCCTTAGTAAAAAATTAACCTCCCATCTTTCTTATATGGTTCTATGCAAGTTATGTCTACAACCCCTAATGCTACTCTTAGGCATCATGGCCTTATTTAACTTATTATCCAACATCATTTCCTTCAGCAAGGTCAACAGGTCTGGGAGGAATTTTAAAATAGTATAACACAACAAATTCCATATTTTCCTACACAAGAAACCCCAAATTCACCACAAGAATGCTCATCTCCACTTGCTATATCAGCTAAGAAAATAACACCAAGGAAGAAATCATAGATTGTAGTCCCAACAAAAAATCATTCTTCTTCTTCTTCTTTAAGAAGAATCACAAGGTCTCAAAATCCTAAAGTTTCAAGGTCCCCACAAGAACGTCATGAGTCTATTTTATAACTAGTTCCCTTGTCAGGAGAAAGAAAATTAAGATGGAAGGTTGCTACCGAACATGACAAGACCAAGGGTTTGGTAGTTGAGAAGAAAAGTCAACCAAGTGTAGCTTAAAGAGTAACTAAAAGGAGAAGGCTCATTTTAATAGAAGAAGAATATTTAGATATTTTAGATAGTATTAAAATGGTGTCTCATTTCCCCATACATAATAATATTCCTATACCTATAGATATTGAAGAAATTCCTTTCGAAAGGAACTCTCTAATCATAATTAAGGAGCCAAATCTAGAGGAAGAGCCACACACAGTAGAGGAATTAAGTATGGTAGGATAACCACCTATTCTAGTTGAAACTAAAATGAATAAAGAGAAAATTATATGTACCAATGAGAAAGGTGAATCATCTAATCTAAATAATCCTATTATGTAGCTAAATTTGTAGCTTTCTCAAGCTCAAGGTCTTGAATAACAATAGACAGCTAACATTTATGACTTGATCAGTTAATTTCAAAATAAGGATCATCTCAACTCATCTTTGGTGTAGAAATAGATACAGTGTCTATTGATCATACAACATAAATTCACAAATTAGAGAAAATAATAAAAGAACATGAAGCTAAATAGATCGATCTTTGGATGTATGCGAAAAGTCTAAAGAAGGAAAATAGGAGATTATAGAATTTGGTAAACTCTTTTAAAGCACCTATTATTGCACCTTCTCCTCCTCAAGTATTTGTTCACCATGGTTGTTAAACAAGTGATCCAGGTATTCCTCCTTTGCAAATACTATATCTAATAGAAGAAGAATATTTTGTACTTAAATAGAAATAAAAAGATGCAAATTCTTCAAACAAACTCTTGGAAAATGAAAAGAAAGAATTTAAAGCTAAAGTCCAAAAGTTAGAATAATATTTATAGGATGCATGCAAATTAGGGGAAACTCTTTACGCTTGTAGGAATCCTTCTCCTACATACATTTTGTTTTTATTTGAATAATTTTATAGATTTTAGCTTCTATGGATCTCTTGTCATCTTCCTTACAAAGTTTTGTAGCCATCAGCATTTTTAGAAATTTTTTGTAGTGTTGAACTTGATTAGTAGGATTTGCTTTGTGAATTTTATTTACATGACTTGATTATAGGAGATCATGATCATAATAATTTTTTTATAACTTCATATAAGAGAAGTTCAACTAAGAGCATTACATTCTAAATTCAAAAATCAAATAGCATGGAAAGGTAGATCTGAGGACTATACAAATCATGTTAAGACTACATGATTATGTGTCAGACTAGCCTTTCCTATTCGTAGATTGATCAAACAAAATTTTAACTATGCTTTGTTAAATGATGAGGTTAAAACACATTATTTATAGGCTCTATATGATTGTGCTTTTTCTTTTGATTTATTTTCAAGGTAGAGTTTTGATTCAGTAGTAGCTGTAAGTGTAAACAGATGGGACCAAATTTTAGTGCCTCTTAAAAGGTGATAGGCCATGTCCCAAAATAACTTAAGATGGAGTATGAGGAGAGCATCATCAATTCTATAAATTTTAATAGAGCTAATAAACTTTGGGGGAGAACAAAAATTGATTGGCATGAGATATAGACCCCCTTTGTTGATCATACCTATTCCAAGATGGTAGAGCTAGGTTCCATAGTCAGAGGAGTAATTTAGTATATGGAAATAGATGATTCAAACACATCATGGATTTACAAGAAATTGAGATAGACATATAACAGATGAATTTGATGAATATGACTTGAGTTAGAGTATGGAAAGTAGAAGCCAGAGTTATGAATGAAACTAAATGTTTACAATGGGACTTGTAAAAGGTAAAGCTTGGGGGAAATGATGAGTTTAGAATATGGCTCATTATTGACATAATATTTCCCTCAATCTATCTCTCAAAAGATGTTATCTTATGCATATCTTAGATTCTTAGATAGCTATTACATGGAAAATAAATATTTGTCTTGTTTATATTAAACCAAAGACTAAACCTTTACTTTATCATTAATGTCTAATACATAACATGTTTTAGTGATCTTTGCTATGAAGAATGCTTAGGAAAAAGACACAGGATTGTTTTTATAGACTCTACAAGCTTGTTTCTATGACCTCCATGAGCTTATTTCTACAAACTCTATAGGCTTGTTTCTATAGATTCTATAGGCTTGTTTCTATGGACTACACAAGCTTATTTCTATAGACTTCATAGGATCATTTCTATGGACTCCATAAGATCATTCCTCCCAAATTTATAGGGTCAATTCTAATAATTTTGTAAGGACAAATCCATAAATGAGAAGCTGGAGGCAAGATAGGATAAGAAAGAACCATTCCTACTGGAATCAAATAAGGAAAATAACCACCTACTATTTTGAAGGACTTGATTTTCATAAACTTGTATGTAATCATATTTTAGGACTATTATAGGATAGGATATTTGTTTCATCAAAATAATTGGATCTCTTGGAAATCTAATCTCCTATATTTAGATGAAGGGATCGACCAAGGAGTCCTATTCTTTTGCATCTTATTTTGAGTTGATTGTATTAGTAGAATGTGTAAGACTTTTGACTATAAATATAATAGAAGATATAGAGAAAATAGAGAATCAAGAATTAGATATTATAAAAACTTATAGGTTTCAGGTAGATTGTAATCATTTTATTTCTATGAATTAATACTTTAGTTTCTAGCACTGATTAATCTTTCTTCCTGAGTTTGAGAGGAGCAAAGGCCTACTCTCCTTGGAACCAAGAACTATGTACAGTATTTATGTTCTATTTTATTAATTTGTTGTTATAATTAATTAGAATCTTGTTATGGTTTACATTTATTTATAAAAACATCAAAATAAATTCATAGTTTAAAAAGAACATTTTCTTATTTCATTTCTTTTCTATGCAAATTATGTTTTCTTTTACAATAGAAGAGTGAAGCAAATTTCCTTTCATAAGTAGGAGTGTGAATTTACTTTCCTTGTAAATGTAAAATAGGAGTGTGATCTTTTATTTCCAGCAAAAGAGTTGATTAATTTGATTTCTTTCTTTTTTTAGCAAAATCGTGAATCACTTAGTTTAGGACACATTCTTTCTTTATTCAAAGTTAGAATAGGATCAACAAGCACCCCCATAAGTAGCCTTCTAGATCTACCATCCCATACCTTATTGTAGATAGCTTTGGACACCAGCCTTGGTTGATAAGACATCAATTGAATATTGATTAAATGAGGAGATAGACAACACTCATCAATCCTTACAAATAATTTCAACAAATTTTATACTTATGTTCTAACAAAATCATACTAAGAGTATAAATCTAACACTTTTGTATTAGTACACATAAAATTGAAAATTTCGAACTAAGGCTAAGTGGATGCTTTCATGGACTTGATAATTGTTGGAGACATCAGTATAGATACTTGTGTTAAACTACAAGTTACAAAATTAGTCTTTTTCTTTGACTCCAACTCTAGCTATCACTTATGTCCCACATCATGCTATTGTCTAATGATGTCCATGTTGAGTAACAATGGTTTGTGCACCCTATTAACCTTCATGAGTAGATTTTCATTCTCTACCTTAGTGGTATAGAAGTTTATCTTGAATATTTTAACTTTTATCACATTATTTCTATCAAAAATTAACTCGGATTCAATGTCTTCAATTATTAATCCTTATAGGCTCTACTTGAAATTTTTGGATGCATTTTGAAGGAGTTGATCAAATTTGATTCTACTGATAAGCTTGCCTATACTATCCCTTACCTTAGATAGTTTCAATTCTTATATGTTTTTCAAAATGAGAGCTTCATGTTCTTAGAACTTAGGCATCACTACTCCACATGTTGTAATCCACTCTCTAGGCTCATGAGTTCTGATCACCACTAAGTTGAGGTTGTTTTAAGCCTCTAATGGTGTCATTAAATCAATGTGGATATATGCCTTATTTCTAGTATATATAATCAATAGCTTAAATTTATTTTCTTCCTATTTCAAAGAATTAAATAATTTGTGAGTCTCTATAATATGGGGATCCAATTCTTCCCTCATTACCTCAATTTCTTGAAGAGTAATGTAGCACTTTAATGTAGACTACTAAAAATCAGTGTCAATCTCTTGAGGGATATAGACTATTTATTGTTGATCCTTTATTTAATCTAGCTCCTACTCAATATCTTACCTAGCCATCTCTATCCCCTCATGTAATGCTATCATAATATCCTTATGAGTTTCTATAAGGGAATTCAAATATTCTATATATGGGGATTACCCTATTTTCCTATTATTCCTTTTTTCTAATGCAAAAACTTCTTGCCTTTCCTAAAAAAGGATTTATCTCCCTACTTTATCCCTTATTTTCCTCTTTATGATCCTTTGGATGCTTCTTGAGGATTTATCAAACTTGAAACTTATAAAAGGTAACTCTGTGATTTTGAAATTTGGTTTCTAAGAAGCCTTTTAATTTAAGATCAACTACCCATGGAGGGATGACTAGCTATGATGGGTTTATTAGATTTTTATCCTTAGTATCTATTGTTTCAATTGATTGATCCTATTTTTATTGTTCTAAAGTACCTTTGAGGATTGAGTTAGGAAGGGAGAGACATATAATCTTAAACCAATCCATACCTCCATATTAAGGTAGTGGGTGGAATATATATACTTGTTTCCCCCTCTTACCCTTCCCTGATGATGTTATAGTGGTATCTTGTTAAGGGTTGGTGGAAGGCATTGGTAAGATTATTTGGGTAGATGAGACATGAAGCTGGGAGCTTTCCAATGCTATGTTAATCTTCTTAATGGCCCTTTTTCTAGTCTTAGGTTGGACTTAAGTATTCCTAGAGGGAATTTTAGTAGAAATGGAAAAAATATATATGGTTAGCTTTATTGGGGGTCAAAAATAATATGGTTATAAGCATCATCCTATATATTTGGTGTAAGCAGGGTTATTTTTTCCATGGCACTAAGGGGAACTAAATCAAATAAAATTTTGGAAGAAGGTAATAAAGGTTGAGCCTTCTTAGTTGATTGGTCATCTTTAATTGGTCTTTTCCATTTATCCTTTATAAGTTTTAGTGCCTTTGTTCTTTCTAATTCTTCCTCTTCCTCCAATTCTTATTCTACTACTACTTATTATTGAAATGAAGGTGTTTCTACTTATATTTCATTATTAACTATGTTATATATGAAGGGAGGATCCCTTGACTTCTTATTATAGTATATTTTATCCTTTTTAGCTAAGGAGGAGGCTCACTAAACTAAGGTAATAAAAACCTCTTTACCTCTAGATTTTTTTAGTGATGGTACAACTAGGTGACCTTGGCCTCCTATATCAGAGGATTCCAAGTAATTTAGATCTTATTGAGCCCCTATATGCTCAATTTACCTCAAACCAAGCTCTATATTCATAGCCTTAAATACTTGGAGAGCTTATTGAGAAGGCTCCTCTTGTTCCTCTATTTATTGTAGGGGTCTATTGACCTAGAAATCTAAAGTAGTCCATCCTCTAGGGGTGGAATTCTTGTATGCATATCCTAAACTAAAATTTTAGGTTATCCTTAGATAATCTTTAAATTTTATTATCTTAGTCCCACAATTTGTGACCTTTCCATTACTTGGGCATCATCTTTTTCATTTAAAAATAAAAAAGCATGTTCATAGGGAATGTGTTGGTATGGAAAACTAAAGCTTGGGATATACCATGAGGGTTCCAATCCCTATGAGGTAGTGTGGCCAACTAATAATGTTTCTTATTTTTGCCTAAATCCCTAAAATACTTCTTGATTATATACCACATTAGGCCTATGATCATGTAGGACCTATAGAACATGATTTTATTCTACTTTATCAGATCTTTTTCCACATTCTATGAAAGATGGAATTAAATTTATTTCTCTACAAGCTAATCATGCACATATTTTGGGAGGTGAAGGTGGTGGACTTTATTTATAATTACCATGATTACCATATAGTCTAAGTATATCCACTAGTCACCTTGAGGTGCCAATGTATCTACTATACTCTTGGACATCCTAGGTAGTCAAGCCTCATGGATAGATTGCCATATTTGAGGATACACATCCTCTATAATTTAGGTGATATTATTTTTATATGTGTATATGTGAATGAATTGAAAATAATCATAGATGTGATTTTTTATATAGTTTATGGCTGGGCTCCTAAGCTCCCCAAAGTCCCTATACATTGTTCCCATTAATACATCTAGGAAGTATAACATCATGTAAATATAGCCTACTAAATTATGCCATTTAACTTTATGTATAATTTTTTTTCCCTTAGATTAAATCTAATAATCTCTCCTAGGGTAAAATTCATGTTAGAGGTCATCAGTGTGTCTAGTAGTAGCACCCAATCTAGGTGGAGAAAATGGATATTTGGCATGGTGTATAGTCTATTCAACAAGGCCATCCCAATGTGAAACCCCATTATAAATTTGTTAATTTGTGGGGGATTTTCCATTCAATACCATAGACTACCTAAGAATAAGCCATGAACTCATAACTTTTTCAATTGAAATATTCTTGTTTTATGTTATCACCTTATACATATAAAATATGACATCTAGAATTGACAAAGATAATTACCTCTTGAAATCATGACTAGAGATGTAATCCATGACCATATTATGATCTATGTGATAAAGGAGTATGTCTTGTGTCACCTTGCTATAAAATAACAAGTTCTATAATAGGTCTATCTAGGGCATACATTTGGGCTTGGTTACTATGAAGTGCAGTCCTTATCTCTTAAAATAGAGTAGGTCTATCACTAATTAGCACAGTGATGTGGATAAATCTCCTTCATGATAAAATACATCAACATCATCCCATAATTTTAAGTATTTATCATACCTTTCATTGAGTATTATTTCATTGAACATCATGTTAGTATACCCTATATAATCCTTAATGGAAAATTGGGATGGTGGTAGTAATCCTCTAAAAATTGAGATGATGAAGCCATTGAAATTATTTGGTTTTCTAAAAATTAGTTTCTTGCACTTTGAAAAAACCTTTTTGCTTGTTACTTCTTTGTAATGGATTTGTTGGTTGCTAGGGATTTGTTCGTAGATTAGTAATTGAGCTTAGAATTCACTTGTGGTCAATGAGCACATCAATAAGACCAAGTAACTGATATAAAATTTGGTATTGAATTTTGAGTTCATGCACTTTTAATGTCCTACATTCATATTCTTGATTTATTTACATAATTCAAATCTCATTAGTTTAGTTGGTGGGGAATCAATGTCTTTACATTCTTTGGCAAGTGTCATGAAATATTTCTACTTTGTTGGCTAAGCCTAGTGGGCTTTAGATAGTCAAGAGTTAGGATTTGGGTTTCATGTTGGGACCAAGCCAATAATTCTTATGAACTAAAGGCTCTAAACACAAACCTTGAATAAATATTTTGAAGATCAAATCCTTCAGAATAACATTTGAAAAAAATGTCTAAATAAAACCTTTGAAACCAAAAATGCTGACAAAAGAGTTTTGAATAAAATAATCTATAAATAAGGAAATTCTTGAACATAATTCACAAACAAAGGTTTTGACAAATAAGTCTCAAATACAAGCCTTGATGAACAAGTATTGAACACAATCTCTAAATACAAATCCTAAAAAATATGTCCCAAACATAATCTTTGAATATAAACCTCGATGACCAAATCCTTTGAAATAATTTTCAAACAAAATTCCTAAAAAATATCCCGATGAAGAAGTCTGAAACAATTTCTATGAATACTTAATTCAAAAAAAAATTCCAATGAAAATATGTGATGAAGAAATTACAAACTTAAGAATTTCTAAACAAAAGGTCTAAACAAAACTTGTATAAATATAAAAACTCATGAAAGGCATTAATAAGTTAGTCTAAAATATAAAACACGCTTGTTTATATTTCCAAGTGTTAAGATTAAGGAGTAATCCAATTAAACTTATACAAAATGAAGAGGACAGGTTAACAAAATAGGGCCAAATCAAAAAATAAAAGTGGGTCCCCATTATTTTTAATTGAATAAGGGAATGTTGGGTACACCAATGTTCTTACACACTTCTCTATCAAAATTACTAAAAAGTTTTCCTATGCCCAAATTTCAATAATTAAACATGGAACCAATGAACCTATAAATGAATATGTCTTAAGTTACAAGACAATGTTGGCTAAAATGACTATTCCAATGGCAAATAAAGACCTTTAAGACATTCAAAAAAAGTTTGCTTGCCCCATTACATGAGTCCATTATTTTTAGAAAGTTCAAATCTTTCGATGACTTTTGGATATTATTCATGATCAAGAAATGAGGCTTATCTCAATGAAAAAATTTAAGTATGTAGAGAACACATTGACTACATATAATTACAAGTTTATTACCAAACCAAGTTATAAGGTTAAACCTACA
>JARHVA010003643.1:1045000-1302500 GCA_037957365.1 Torreya grandis
CATTATGTTAGTTACATAACTAAATATTAACACTCAACTAATGCCTTGGACATTGAATTTCATAATTACACCTTTATATTTTATGAAAACCATACCACTTCATTAAATAACTCAAAATGTGACCTTAGATGACATAAAATGACACTAAGGACAAACGATAAATATGAACAAGGAAAAAAACACATTAGGTGACCTCATAAATGACCACTTTAACCTAAGAGACCCTATAACATGTTTTAAATATATAGGGGTTTGAAATAATTTGACTTGGGGTCAAACTAATCAACATACCCTTTAAATGATTTTTTCATAAACAGGTTAATGGGCTCACATGTCAAGCTAACCCCAAATACCCCTATGTTAATGGGTGATACCTACATAACTCATACTCTAAGTATGGCCTCAGACTTATATGTTTATCCCATATGTGTGGGAAAGTGTGTACATAATGGTTTATTATACTATATGATGATGCATATAGTTATTTAACTTGTAATTTGAAAAATAAAACTCATGGGATACTATTTGAATGGTTTAGACTTGTAATATGACTACTCATATGCTTGATATGAAAATAGGGATGAAGAGGTCATAATAAATTCATTATGTAATTGATTGATTTAGATTTAATGGGTATTTAATTGCTATTATATAGATGAGTAATGAAAAGGTTTAGATTTGTATTTATACCACACCTTTTGAAAAAATCTCGTGGTAGGTTTAGTAAGACAAATATGGTGACCCATAGCTTTGAAAAAATTATGATTTGGATGATTTTTAGACACTAGACACTAGATAAATATCTAAACACTACTATCAGTGGTAGTTTGCCTCTATGTCTAGTAGTGTTTAGAAGGTTAAAAAACATGTATTGATATAAAATTGAAAGTGAAGGATGTTTATCAAGTTTTAAGATTTCTATGTAGTATAGAAAACTTGGGTCATTGTAATGATATGGATTAGACTAGGAGATAAAAATTTAGGAAAAATGAGATGATGAATACATTCCTTTAAATAGGTATAGATATTAAGCGTATAACACTAATTTATATTTCTCAAATTTAAAATATTGAGGTGTTATAAATGATATATTTTAATATTTACATTTTCCCTCTCTTTAATCAAGTAATGTATAAGGATGAAATTACTAGGATAGAGGAAAGAAATGTGTACCTAGGCATGTAAAACACACCATACCTTTGATTTATCCCACTTTAAATGATTTTATGCTGTATGACCTATAACCATGATCATATTATAGTATAAATCATCACATATAATCTAAAATTTAAAATAATTTAAATTCTTGAAATAAAAGAGAGAGAGAATGGAGTATACCTGTGTGTCGATGCAACCATGTAGCCTCTTAATGCTTTGACTTGGTAAATATGCTTCCTTATGAATTTTTAGATCTAAAAATTCTGAAATGAACCTTGGAGAATAGAAGAGGGATATTGGAAGGTATTATGTACCTAATCTAGTGCAAGGATGAGTTGTGACATGACCAATGAGATCATTATACCTCAATCACACACTCAAGTATGACCATATATAGTTTGGTGAGGGTGAGTGATTTAATAAAATAATACTATAAATATTTTTAGATTTTATGTTTAATCAATACAATATATAAATATTTTGAGGTTGAATTATTTAATCACTTCAACTTATAAAATGAACAAATTGATGTTATAGAAAAAGATCGATAACATTACATCATGATGTAATTGGTGCATCATGATGAGTAGTATAATTGGTATTTCTTTTTTTATTTTTGTTGAATTAACATGGAATATGAACATATAATATGTCTAATATAGAGTATATGTGTCATAAATCTGAACTTTTTTGTTTCAAATGTATGCCAAATCGGTGCAATGTATAGAATTCTAACCCAAGTATATATCTGAATCATGAAACTTAACTTGAGATTGTGCAAGTTTGGAGATCATGCATTTATGTCATTGCCAAACCAAAATATGAATATATTTATTATATTTTTAAGTGTGTAGGTCACTTTTATATTACATTCCCCCATTTTAAGGTGAGGGAAATATAATATGGAAGGTACTTTACCTTAAAAGGATAAGGTAGTTGAATAATTTATGTATGAATCATGTATAATATAAGGATAACATTTCAAATTAGATATATAAATTAATATTGAATTAGGTGATCATATCAATTCCGAATATGAGTGATATAAATCATGGAAATGTCTAGATATTAGCTATACAAGCTCAATAAAAAATCAATCACACATATAAAAGTACTCAATACAATGCAAAGGAATGGTCCAAGGAGACTAAATAAATGAGGCATCTTCAAAAGCCACACAATCTAAAGTGATGACATATTTAAATGTCTAATCAACATGGAATGACAAATTAAAATTTCCAAACAACATGCAATGTCACAAGGGCCAAAAATCAAGGAACATATTCAAATGTTCCACAAGCAAGATTGTGAGAAGAAATGTTTGAGAAATTTATTAGAGATGTGAAATTATATCAAAATCACTCAAATTAATAATTTAATCTATAATTGGAAACCATTATATCAAAATTAAATTAAATAAACATTTAAAATAACATTATAATCTAACTCCAAATCAAGATAAAGATAAGAAAAAGACTAAGTGATTATGGATTGCTTACAAATGGACTCAAATTTTCTCATGATATTAACTTGATCAAAAGACTTGGTTAGAATGGATTCATGGATTTATTGGACTATGGATATCTATTAGATTTGTGATTAATTTAATCATTGGATTCTAAATGGATGAGTGAAGGTTGTTAAATAGAATGAATGAGGGATAATTAAAAGGAATTAAAAATTCCTTGGAATCCTTTAAAACTAGAGGATTCTAGAGAAGAGGGCTAAGATAAAGAAGACTGTAGAACTAGAGAATTATAGAATGCATTAGGATGGGTTAATGATTATTAAAAGGATATTATGTATGTGATTAGGTAAGTGTTAGGTAATTAGGGAGTAGGATTGTAGAAAAGGATTATCATAGGTGAGGGTAGGTGGAAGGGAATTTAAAATTTCCAATTATTAGATAAGATAAGATTTGTCAGTGGATAATGGGGACTTAGGTAAATTAATTAGACATGGGATGTTATAAGGTTAATATATGAATAATGAATAAGGGGGATATGAAAATGACTAGAAGGGGTGATATTAGGAATAAATTAGATGGAATTAGATAAGATTAGGTAAGATGGATAATCAATAGATGAAATTAGTGTCAACTAATAATAATATTAGTGATGATAAATGAAGAAATAAAATTTAGGTGCATATATTTCCCCCTCTTTAAAATGACATTATGAATGAACGAAGTAAAATGAGTAATGGTCTTTTAGATAATAAATAGACTCATGGATGAATGTTTAGAAATGATGTTGGTAGATGTTGGTAGACACATGATTCCCACTTGAAGGTACATGCAAGTAGGAAGGAGATGGATGGACATTTGAAAGAGGAAACAAAGGGTGGAATGTGTAAAGAGATAATGGTTTAGGATGCTAGATGGGGGTTCTATGATGAAGAGGATGAAATTGACATGAGAAGTGAGATATAAAGTGATGATTCCATTAGAAAAGACCTATGTATATAGAGAATAAATGACCATGTCATAGTTTTTGACACATCCTAAGGGGGAATAAATTGTAACATGATGATGATAATATAAAAAGACACAAAATTTTGATGTCTCCTAGACAAGGACACATGTCGGGGAAAGATGAAGACCAAGATGATTGATAGATAAGGAAATGAGCTATTAACATATCTAAAGTAAGGATTCATGTTGGGATAGAATTAAACTAAAATAATATAATGAATTTATAATATTTATGATGAGTGTAACTCAAATATAAAGTTGAGTGATATGATGAAGGAGATGAGAGAGAAGAAATGATATATTTGAGTGACCAAAATATGAAGGGGAAGAATTGGACCATATTGTATCAAATAAATGAGATAAATTATGATTGATAGTGATAATGCCCCTAATAAGGATAGATACCAAGGAACAAAAGATGATAATAAAGTTACAGACCTGATCATGATCTAATTAAGGAGGAAATCATAAACTTTAAATGTTGAATCAACCAATTAGTGTAAATGGATGATTAATGGAATAAAATATGGATGTTGTGATTTTTTGAGCCCAATCAATAGGTGTAGGTTATTTAATGGTAATATTTTGGAGATTATTATGGGGATGGTGATTAATTAATAGATTGATCTAATGATATATTATAGCTCAAGGAGTTAATTGATGTAAGATACAAGGATGAGGAAGGACAAAATAGATGTGATGAATTATGGTGAAAGATGAAAGAGTGAACAACATGAACCTAGACATGTTATGTGATTGAGTGATGCCTATATAATTTGAAAAGACCTCAAGCCAATATAGTTTAGATTAGATGATAGATGACAAGATATACTAGAGAAGGAAGATGCCAATGACTGTTATACATGTTAGTTGTTAGATTAGGGATGATTTGACTTATATGTTAGATACCAATAATAGGAGAAGTAATTATGAGACATTTAGATGTTATGATTTGTTTTTTGGTTAGATGATTGGAGATAGATGATCAAATTGATGATGTGATGAATATGATTAGACAATTAGAAGAAATGATTAGTGCAGTCCATTATTAATCCATCATTGTTGTAACATGTAGCATCATAGTCTAAGTAATCTAATGTAAATCTAGAACTAAGAATATTTCCACATGATATAATTATGAACAAGAGGACTTTGTGCCAAAGTTCATGGTTATAAAAGTGGAAAATGATTAACTCTACATAGGGCACCCAAAAACATTATTATAGATTTTTTTGTTCTATCATAACATCTTCATTCATTATATCCTTGATGAAAGAGACATGATGAAAGAATAATTAAAATATTGATAAAATAAGACAAAAAAATACCATGAAGCAAACATATGTATATATGTATACATGAAAATAATTCAAACAATAAAAATTAGACAATTAACACACACAAGTATCTAAATGCAGTGTCATTATGTCTCATCTAATTATCTTGATGAGAGTTAATGGGAAGAATGATTAGGTGATGATTTGTACCAAATAAGTAATTATTATCATGATGTGAATTTGGATTAACTATAATAAGTTGGACAAGGTGTGGAATCTGAGTAAAATATTGACTTGGATTAGGATAAGATTATGTATATGGACTTGGGTGCTAAGATTAGGACGTAGGACAAGACAAGATGAAAAAATAATAAAACCATTAATATATAAGATAAGTCAAGATGATAATATGATAATATGACTAATACATTGGATAATATGTATATGATATGGACAATCTAGGACATAGAATAAGATGAATAGGATAATCAATATATTAAACAAGATAACTTAGATGTATTGTAATTTTGTGGATTTTATAATTTTTAAGGTTTTTGAAATATTTTAATTCTTAGGGATTTTTAGAATATGTATGTGCACTATATAAAGGGGGTTACTCATAAAGTGAATACCAAACCTAGAAACCAAGATAATTATGGATGTAATGTTGAATGAGATGATAAAATGATAAAGGTGACACTGAAAAGGGGATGAGCAAGGAAGAAGGGACTAGGGATCTCTAATGACTTCATCATTAAGGAAAAAGATATTTAGTTGCTTGAGTTTCCATTAGAAGATATGCCAAGATTACTACAAAAAAAATCCTAAAACATCTTCCACTACCTTATAAAGGTCAAGATTAGAAGATATGATGGATATAATAGGATGTAAGATATGATGGTAGATGATGGTTAGGAACAATGAATAGAGGGATATGAAATGTATGGGATTGAAAAGGGATAGATTTTCCCATAATTATTGAGATAAAACACATATAATATATTATTTTACTATGATGCTAGAAATCAAATTTCATCATGGTACTTGACCAAAGCACTATAAGACTAGTTTTCACCATAAGAAGAATGATTTTTTTGTTTGATTTTTCAACTTTTGGCATCTCAATTTATTGGATATGGTTGTGATATTTAGGAATTATGACACTTTGTTTATCTTCAAAAAACACCTATTTTAAAGAGATGATCAGATCAGATCATGTTTTCACTACTGTATATATTGTTTTCCTTGTGACCTATATTAAATCTTGATTTAGACCCCTCAAGAAATCTAGATGAGGTGTCTTCATCACCACTATGAGAGATAATGCTTTCCAAGCTTGTGAGGTATAACATAGATAGATTTAGTGTTTGGATTGATGGTGAAGTATAAGAATTGAACATATAATAAAATCATTATAGGGAGGTGTGATAGGTTATTAAGAGGTGGGACTAGTAGTCACACACATCATTGGACATGTTGGATGTTTTGAAGTTAATTGGTGTCATATGAAAAAAGACTTTAATATATCTAAGACATTTTAACTTTGTGGTTATTTTTATATCCAATTATTTGAAGGATTATCAGACATATTGATACTAATTTTGATGTTGTTTTGATTTTTAAACTTGATTATATCTCAACTTCCCCTGGTGCTTGAATTTTGGATTCACTAGAAGAGATTGATATTTGACTTGATATATGAAGATTATTTTAATTTTGATGGTCCCCTAGTGCCTCAAAAAGGGTTTCACTAGGGAAAGACACTTTTTGATTAGGATGATGATGTGAATTTTCTTGATTTTGACTCTTTAGATCAAAGGTGATTTGATCATCATGTATGAATTTTTTGAATATGATATTAGACCTTTGTATTTTAAACACATGTTATATGACTTGGGGAAGAGTCCAATGATGTATGTTTTTATGAATACCTATAGAGGAAGGTTATTAAATGATAATTAAAGGAAAGAAAAGTATTCACGATGGATGAAGGTGAGGGAGATGGTATAATGATATCAATGATTGGTGATGGGAAATATGGTCATCATAGGGTTTCATAAGAGACCCAATTTTGACATTAGAGAAAATATCCTCAAGATAAATAAAAGGATCACTAGGACTATTGTAGTACACACATCTAAGGTAGGATCAAATTCACTCTAAAAATATTCAATATATAAATCTTGTAATAATTATATTACGACTTTACCATCCTAACTAGGATCAAAATATATGCCTTGTGATTGGTTGACATATGAATTGGATTTATCCTAAAAAATTACAAGTACAATCATCATATGATGTAATATATTTGAGGGATGATGTTTCTAATTAGGAATATAATATATATATTATTATTGAAAATGATCCTAATGTATATAAGATTGATGTTAACTCAAATATTGTATTTAATGTATAATATGTAATGATACTGACAGAGGCTTCTTTTTTCACAAGTGACCTTTCTAAATGGGGTCTTTGATGTGATGATGGGGAGACAATGGATTTGGAAAGGATAGGGCCATATAATAAGTACTCATGAGAGAAGGTATGACTAGGTTCCTAAGAAAAAAACTCATATTTGAAGGAGGATTTTTTGAATACGGGGGGACCATAGAAGATGGATATGGTGTCTTGAACATTACTTGGAAAGGGAAGGTTTTGATCATGATCAGAAAAAAGAATCTTAGCATACCACTTCTTATTCACCATTAGATGTAGAACCATATTATTCACTATTGATTTTGATATCACCATGGTTAATGAGGTATTAAACATAGTTTGGATATAGTGACATCAATTATTGGTATTCCCCCAAGTTCGGTGATATAAATAGTATTAGTTATATCTATATAAAAAGGGCTTAGGCTTAGTGAGATTAAGATGTTGTATGGGTGGATAGACCATCATGTTAGTGGAAAAGGGTTATTTAAAGAGGGATTATAGGGATATAGGAAGAGGATTACAGGGCATATCTTAGGGAATATATTCAATTCTTAACTTAGATGTGGAAGAATTAGACTTTATATTAGATGGGTATTGTTGAAATTGGGTGGGTAGACTAGTAGTAGATAAATTGTCCAAGATTGGATTCCATTTGCTAATATAGGAAGAGGTAGATGAATAGATATGATTAGTGGATGGAGGATTTGAATGGGACTATATATAATAGAGGATATGAGTATATGAACATGAATAGGCTCATACTAGAGGTAATGTGTCAAAGTCTATAGGAATTTGAGTGCTTATTTCAAGGAGTCATGAAAGGAGCATATCATTATTGGACGTGAGGCATTTATCAATTAGGGTATTGACCAAATATATTTTAGATGCCATGGATCAATATGGGAGAAAGTATATATGATGTGGTTTTTCTAGCCCCAATTGGTAAGTATAGGAGATTGAATGGAAAGATTAAGGGATGAAGATGAGATGTGGAAAAATTTGGACAAAGGTTTGCTTTAGTTTAATCTCAATATTGGTTGTATATTTTGATGTGATATGATGTTGGATAGGGTAGGACAAGATCAATTCAACCAAATTATGATGTGAGTTATAATTTAATGATTTAGACTTGATTTGACTAAGTGAGCTACAACAAGATTTAAGATTTGATAAGCAAATAGACTATTCTAAGAGACTAATTTTGATTATGGATTGATTGGATTAAAACTAACTCAAGACTAATATGATTGAATTAAGTATGATTATATGATGACATGATTGGATTCAAAATTTATTGAACATATTCAAGTTGATGATAAGGACCCTAATGTAAAAATAATTTTTTGCTAATGTAGGTGAAGACTAACGTTTAACTATAGACTTGATGGGATGACTAGTATTCATAAAGATGACAAAGTAAGGATAAGTTAGACTATGAATAGGCTAGGTTACAAGGGATAAAGTGGTTGATAAGGTGATTAGGCTAGACAAAATCAACATAAGTGACAAGGTGTCAACTAAGGTGATGAGCCCCAAAAATGTCATGTTCTTGTCCTCATCTATCACACTCATCTTTCTTGTTTACCATGCTTTCCCAAAAAGTTCCCTTCCTCAAATATCTATAATATTATAAATAGTATTATGATTCCATACTCTTTAGATAGTTATAATTATGTATTAGAGTTAAATATATGATAGTTATCTTCTATTATAGGACACTTTTTATATAATCTATTTTTAAGATGTTTTGGAGAAATAGGTATATAGCATGAAACATCCTATAATAAAGAAATCTCATCACATAGACATATCCTAGAGCCACTACATGACCAAAGCCATGTACAAACCAATTTTGATTCCTCTTTCAACTGACTTGTAGAAAAAACCATAACCTCCATAGAGACTAATAAGGATGTGGTTGAATAATGAAACAATTTTATTTGTCCTACAATAATATTTTAGAATTCACATGAAAAGTGACTTTAGAAAAAATAGCCAATTTTGGTTATCTTAAGTTGAATGTTTCTTATATTAGATATATATTATTTTGTATAAGACAATTTACTCTATGTTATATATATATATATATATATATATATATATATATATATATATATATATATATATATATATATATATATATATACATATGTATATATATATATATATATATAAATAGATTTGAGAGGCAGTAGATATTGATTGGAGAATTATTAGTAGTACATTTTGTCAAGCAGTTGTTATTGTAAATTCTTGTAGCAATTCATTGTTTCATTTTTGATTAATATGTAAAAGTATTTTTTAGTTCAATTTAGTTTTGTGAGAGGAAGGAATGAAGATAGATTTGAAAGAAGGAAGAGCCCCCTTTGGAATCCTTGAAACAACAATCTAACCCATTTAATAGATAAGCATGTTATTTAATTTCTTTATGTATTATGTGTTTTATTTCTAAATTATGTGATTTATATTCTTACTTAGAATTGTTTAATGAGTCTTCCAATGTTTAATAATTTATTTAATAGTATTATGTTCATGTTTAATTACAAGAATTACATTACTACATGACTTTAATATCTTACATTACAATTAATAGAAGATCAAATTAGAAGATTGAGTGCACACATATAGTGATGTCATCCTATCAAGTATACATCCTCAGGTTGACATTTAAATGAAGTAAAAGGTGGAAGTATATGGAAACTCTCCTTATTGATTTTTTTCAAGAGAATTATATCTGATTGTTAATGAACTACTATTAATTTTTGGATCCATTGTAAGGGAAGGGTGTCACACACTTATAATATTCAAGCTTGATAGTAATTATTTCTAGATGTTTATTATTTTTATTTCCAAAGCCTATTGTTTTTTAGATTAAATATTTCATATTTTCATAGTTTAAATTTCCCTTTTTATAAGTAGGATAGTAGAAAATTTCAAAAACCCCCATATTACTAACATTATGCAGGCAAGGTGGGATAAAAGTTTTAAAAAATGTGGTTAATGTACATGTAAAGTGAAGGGGTCTATATAGGGATATTACTATATAAATCATTAAAAAATGATACAATATTATAAATTAATCCTACATCAACTAAGGAAC
This sequence comes from Torreya grandis, assembly GCA_037957365.1. Lineage (NCBI taxonomy): Eukaryota > Viridiplantae > Streptophyta > Pinopsida > Cupressales > Taxaceae > Torreya > Torreya grandis. The sequence goes on from JARHVA010003643.1 coordinate 1,055,454, forward strand.
ATGAAATAATTCCTAAGGACCACTCACAATTGTCAATAGAAGAGGTAGAGAAGGAGGAATTTTTAGATGGATTGGTAGCACAAGCTGGACACCTTAAAGAGGTTCATACCCCTAGAAGAGACCCACATGTACCACCTTTGAGAATTCCCACCTTATTACCTGATAGTTATTAATATAAAGTTTACTTCTTTCCATCACCCAAATTTCTTGCTAAGGAGGTATTCAAGGTCATTCTTGCTCCTAGAAGAAATACCAGGCTAATAGAATATTTCAATTTAGAAAGACTCTTTGATAAGATACAAACTAAATCTTCTAAGACCTCCACACCATCCCCATTGTATAAGTATCCATACATTCCTAAGATAAAATATAAAACCTCCATCTTCTACACCTCAAGAAATAAAAGAATTGATAGGAATTTTGAGTGGTGGGTAGTAACAACTTTCAGTCTACCAACACAAAGAGTATTCATGGGGGATCATCAGGAAGGAGTCTACTAATTTAAAATATATTATCCTTACTCCTAATTTACATTCACCCATAAATAATATTCCTCACTCTACCCCCCCTACTTTTGGGGGAAAAACATTTGAAGATCTAAACATATTTATTTTCAAGTTTGACATCTTATGTTTTAGCTATAATTATAATCAAGATGCTCATAAAAAGAAATTATTTTTAGCAAAACTCAAGGATGCATCACTTAAATAGTTCATGGGACTTGGAAATTATTCCATCTCTACTTGAGAAGAAATTAATTAGAGGTTTCTAACTAAATACTAAGACTATTTTAGAGGAAGAAACTACAAGAGAGATGGCACATTTTGAATGACACAAGTTGAAGATGAGTCATTAGAAGAATATATGGAAAGATTTTTGTTTAGCTTGTAAAAATCCAAATAGACTATAATGGATAAAGAATCAATCTAGCTAATATTCTTGGAAAGGATTACTGATGATTGTTTGGAGCACTAGATATAATGTCTAGTGGTGATGTTTCTACACTATGCTTTGATGAACTAATAGTTCTATGTACAAACTACTCTAGATCAACCATGAATAAAAATAAGGGTAGAATAATTCCTACAACATATATAATAAGACTGTCTAAAGGTAAAGTTATAAACATACTCTAGGATATTAAAGAAGGACATTATCAACCACTTAGCTACTCAAATTGATACATTACATACATAGAGGAAGCAAGAAGAAATTGAGAAAGCTTTAGCCACATATTGCCCTAAATGCAAAAAGAAAAAGGTAGATTACACATGTCATTCTATGAAATATCAAGTATCCATAATAAGTAAGTTTAATCCTAAAATATTGGAGCTACATGATATAGGAGAAGATGAGAATCAAGTTTTGTTTTGGCTCAATGGAAACCATGGGTACAAAGATCAGGTTTGCCATCAAACTCTATGATTGAAAACAATCAATTCCTAAATAATTCTTAGTATGGTACTTAGATGAATATACCCAATCAAAATTTGTCCCAAATAAATTGGTAGCTGCCCAAAATTTAGTTATGGATACACTATAATAGACAACCTCAACCTAGGTAATTCCAAAACTAGTAATGGTTCTTTCCCTCTAATCTATGGCAACAATAATGGAGAGGTAATCAAGGCTTTCCAAAACAAATGAAATAACTATAAAAACAATAATAGGCCTTAATTCCAAACACTTAGTAACCTATTTAAACCACTCAATTACCCACATCGTCCATCCCAAATCCTACCAATAAGTTCATTTTACCAACACAATCCATTGAAATAATGTTATATCCAACATACACTTTGGCTATTAATCAAATTTGAATTTGCTTAGGTCAAGTTCTTCCATAACCATCTCTCCCATAATCATAGAACACTTTGAACCAAACCCACTCCATATTAATCTATAACCACCCATAGCCAATCTTGAGCCAAGTCCATCTAAAAATCAAAAGGAATATGATAATTCTCCTTTTTTGGAGAGATTGAACATATCACATCCTGAATCAGAGCCCAAATTTGATATCTTAGGACAACTCAAGATTGTGTGCATAAAAAATCACTCTTTTAAGAAATAAAGGATGTTCCTATCTACAATAAGGCTATTAGAGAGATATGTTTGAAAAACTTGAGAATAAATAAGTAGGATCCTAAAATAATCTTGGTCATTAGCCAACTAGTAGATATTATGTTGGGAAATATAGTTCCCTTAAATTATTCTAATCTCAAAAGTTTTATAGTTAATGTTAACATCTATGGCCAATAAATCTCTATTACTTTAATTATTTGGGTGTAAACATTGATGTGATGACCATGGAGACCATGCAATAACTAAAACTCACAACTCTCCATCCAACACCCATCATCCTCTAGATGGCCAATAGATCAACTGTTAAGCTTGAGGGGATTATTGAGGACCTCATTATCATAGTGGAATCCTAGAAATATCTAGTAGAATTTATTATCTTGTAGCCAAAAAACAACTTGGGGGTTATACTCTCATCTTTGGCCACCCATGGTTGGCCACCATTGATGCTTTTATTGTCTATAGGTCAAAAAAATGCTAATGTACAACAAAAATGATACCAATAAATTGGTTCTGTATCTACCAACCCAACCTTCCTAGAATGATGGTAAAACCCCTTGGATTGACAACTTTGAGGAAGCTATCTCCTTGAAAAATATCTACATAATTGATTGGAGTCTAGCTCTGTAGGCAAAAGAATAAGACACTATCTTTACTAGTGTCCTAAAAAATACCTATTGATAGGATCGTTTAGCCACAAACATGTTATAATGTACACCATATACTCTTTAGAATAGTTTTCCTAAGAATGATCTTACTAAAATTGCAAGAGACATATAGACATTCCATCAATTACTTACCCATTAATGTAGTTATGATCCTTTAATTTCCAATTTAGAAACCATGTTTTTTTCTAACAAATCAAGTAGACATTTTACTAAAAAAACCTCTCAACATCAACACCTCCTTAACACCCCAGGAAGAAAATTAGTTACTTACAATGCTGAGAAAACACACAATAATATTTTCTTGGGATTGCCATGACATGAGAAGAATACTAACATATTTATGCACACACCATATTTACATTAAAGAAGAATGAAAACCTATTAGCCAATCCCAATGATGAATGAATCATGTAGTTAAATATATTGTCAAAATTGAGCTGAAAAAACTCTTGGATGTAGGATTTTTTAGTCTAGTTTGGATAGCTAGTGGATCTTTCCCCTAGCCATTATCCCTAAGAAAGGAGTAAAATGGCATATTTTTGTTGACTACTAGGAATTTAATGATGCTACTAGGAAGGATCACTTTACCCTTTTATTTTATTTATTGATCAAGTTTTGGATACATTAGAAGGGGATAAATTATTTTTCCTTCCTAGATGGCTATAGTGGTTATAATTAGATATGAATTATTCCACAAGACTAAAATAACCCCACTTTTACTTTTCCTTGGGAAACCTATGCTTATGTCATCTTGCCATTTGGACTTTTTAATGCCCCAACTACTTTTTAAAGGTCTATTTTGAGCATATTTTCTTCTCTCTAATGATGGTGTTGAAATCTAAATGGATGATTTCACTATCTATGGGCATTCATTTGAATAAATGTTGATCAACTTAGAGAAATTTATTTAATTATTTTAGAACCACCAATTGTCTTGAAGAAATAAAAAAAATTATATGCTAATGACTAAAGGGATTGTGTTAGGACATCACATATCCCCTACTAGAATTCAAGTTGACCTAGAAAAGATAGGTATCATTAAGGATATTCCCACACAAAAGAAGAAAAAATATGTTAGAAACTTTTTAGGACATGTTGGTTATTATAGATGATTCATCAGATGTTTTAGTAAAATTGCCACCCCATTATTTGGATTGATTACTAAGCATGTTAAATTTACATGGACTAATGATTGTCAAAATTGATTTTTAGAAACTTAAAGACCTTATCATAAAAACTCATATTCTAAGAGGGTTTGATTGGAATAATCCTTTTGACATCCACATAGATGCATCTTCTCCCTTTTCACCCCCCCTATTATACAACTATATACCTGTATTAGCATTTTTGGAACAACTCAGATGCATCAAAGGGAGCTAGCCCTTACCTAGAGACTCTCCCCTCCAGCTTTGCCAGTCACACAGGTGAGAGGGGAGTTTCCATTTTGATGTGTGGAAGGCAGGAGCTCAGCCTCCTACCCTAGGTGCAATCCACTACATCAACAATACCAACATATGGGAAAACCCACTTTCTCTGATGAAATGCCATTATAGCTAGAACTAGTTTTGGAACCCTTTGATAAATGAGGACTAGATTTTGGAGGTCCCATTGATCTTAAATCCAATGACAAGGAATATATACTAGTGTGCACTGATTATGTCATAAAAATGGCTGAGGTCAAGGCCTTAACCCATGCGTAAAAAGAGAATGTATATGAGTTCTTGTATGAATAAATCTTCATGTAATATAGAGTACTAAGATAAATAGTCACAAACCAAGGCCTAAAGTTCATGTGACCATATGATTGTAATAGAGGGAGATTAGTATTATGTTAGTGAATAAAATAAATCATTCAAAAACACACTAAACGAACACCCTAAGCCTATCTCAAAGAAGGAGCTTAGTTAATAAAACAAAAATGGAAAACACAACTAAAACATAAAAAGACCTTCCTTCACCTTCCTTGGATGCTACAAAATGATTGTTGTAGTGGCTAACTTAATTTGTGCTCATGAAGTTTGCATCAATGAAGTGTGGCTACCTCCATCTCTCCTTGGCACCTTGTTTGGATTTGACTTGGATTGGCTTGGATCAACGTCTGGGAATTATAAAACTAAGATGCAATGATTTTGAATGCATTTGGACATTATAAGTGTGGCATAAAAGGGCTTAAAAATCAATATATGAGGCCTCCTATTTATAGATTTTTGAAATGTTTTAGGATCAACCATGATAGTCCATCTAAAGATTAAGATGTATGGCTTTGAATTAATCTAAATTATGTAATTAACTTCATAAATATCCACCATAAATATTTGGAAAGAAGGGGAATTTAAGAGGCATGGAAAGCATTGATGAGGCATGAGAGGGTCTTAATGAGGCATCAGGTGGCTTGATGAGATATTTTATGCATTTATAGTCTATGGATGTCTTTCCAAGAAATGATGTCATTTGATGATGTAGATATTAAATATTAGTTTATAAAAAGAAATATTCAAAAATTTCCATGGAAAATTAACTTAAGCTCTTGATTTGGTTTAATTATCCTTAAACATGATTAGTCAGCTTTGATGCAAAACCTTCACAATTTGTGCACAAATTAATCAAATTGGTCAAAATTTTGTATTATTGGCTCAAAATTTGATTGTATTAGAATTGGAAATATATGTTAGATGTGCTGGAACCATATTCCCATTTAGGATGTTTCCAACACAAAATAACAAAGGCATGTGTCTCGTGCAAGAAATTTGATAGAAAAGAGCAATCTAGAGCACTTAGGTGTAAAATTAGTATTTTGACTCGAAATGATTTGATCAAAGTTATCTATCCCATAAATTGCATTATCCAATTTAGTAATACTTTGGCCAAAATTAGCACTTGAATATTCTATTTTCAAATCTTTTAATGTGTTTTAGTGTTTTAGGCCAAATTGTGCATTTTGGTAAGAATTAGACAAAAAGCTTGCTTGAAGGTTATTAGTGGCTATATTTAGGCGTTTATGATTCACATAAAACCTCATAACCATCTTGATAAAATAATATGAAATCAAACAATAAAGTCTACCCCTTACCATCCTCAATCAAATAGTTAGGTGGAAGTGACAAATAGTGAATTAGAAAATATCCTCACTTAGATTTTTATCCTGTATAAAAAAGATTGATCAACTTATCTTCTAAAAGTAATCTAGGCCTATAGAATCACCTAGAAAACCACAAATGGTCTCACTCCATATGAAATAGTTTATGGTAATAAGTTGGTTCTACCCATTGAGTTTGAGTATAAAACATTACGTATAACACTAGAGTTGGGCTTAGATCTTTTCCAAGATCAACAAGATAGGATCATGAAGTTAAATTCACTTGATGAACTAAGAAGGAAGCACCTAAGAACACTAAAATAGTGGAAACACAATATGTGGGCTAGAATGACAGGAATGTCAAGACTAAGAATTCCCAACTTGATGATTGGGCACTCCTTTTTTACTCTAAATATAAGGATAATAAAGGAATATTATAATACCAATGTATTGGGCCTTATTAGATCAAATGATTTTTTAATAAATGGAGTTGTAAAGCTCATGACTATTGACTATATTTTTGTCTAACTACTTGTTAATGGCCATAGGCTCAAGCTGTATAAGAAACCATTTTCTAAGAAAACTCTCACTTGCCAACTTCTTAAAGAACAACATCCATCTCTTTTTCATGAAGCAAATCAACATATTCTTGTAACCAAGAACAATTCATTCACAATGGTTTGTTTTAGGTTGAATAAAATCCTACATCCTATATTTTTTAAATTCTAGTTGAGTTGGGACCACAAAATCTTAAAAAAAATCAGAAAATTTAGCAATGAAAACCTTTGGGCATTGCTAATGGATGTTGTCTCAAAAAACTATGGTATAGGCTGATCAACATTTGTTATTAAAAAAGAAAGGGCAATACTGCAATATAACATTTTTTGTTTTCATTTATTTTCAGTTGTAGATTCATTCCCTTAGAGTAGAAATATATTTTGTTCTTTAGTATAGGATGAAAAACTTAATACTGTAGGATATAACTTGTTGCTATAGGAAACATTTCTTGATACATGATTTATTCTTATCAATCCATCCTATAATACATTCTCATAAAGAATTTTGATCCCAATCAAATGACAAGACATGGTAAATCACCACTTAAAATCATCATTTGTGAATTAATGAAAGGTATTCTTACAATTAATAAGGTAATTATTTTATATTTATTTTATGTCATACTTTTTAATTATTACTAAGATAATGGGATTTAATGTTATTACCATGTAACCATATCTTCTCCTTATCACACCAACTCACCTTATATTCTCCTTCACCAATTGATGTGACCAAAGAAGCACTACTTCTAATACCCTTTGCTCTTACCATGAGCCATTTGTGCATGTCGACTTCATCCCTTGATGACAAGTGACATTTTAAGTTAGGGAGGAGATTTTCCATAATTCAAATGGATTATTTTAATCCCAAATCCAAAGTCACAAACATTTCACCCAAAGCCACAAAACACTTATTGAAAGAGCATAGACTTGTAAATCAAATTTTCTCACAATATGGAAGGGGACTTAATCAAACATAAACCACTTGATATCACTCCTCTAACCAATAACCTAAACATCCTCATCCTATTATAGGAAGTAGGATGGAAAAAATATTTTGAGAGGATACAAGCTATAGATCAAATAATTGTAGATGAATTTGCTAGCTCATTACATAATAACCTTGGAATAATAAGAGGAATGGAAATCAAGTTTACATAAATCATCACTAGTATAGTAATGGGATTACCATAAATAGGGGACACATGGTAAGAAAAAATTGATGCCTAAGTAAAGGCAAAAATTCATCAAAGGAAATGAAATATTGGAAACTTTAGAGTAGGGCACTACATTATTATCTTTACTAGGAATATGGTCCAAAGATATTGAGTTCATCTATAGATATTTCACTTGTGGAAGGAGGTATTCCACATTTCATGGCATTCACTTCAAATTCATGAATCATTTATGACATGAAATAGATATAAATGTCCCCATATTCCTACTCCACATGATCAAAAAAATGGTGAAGGCATTTAAAAAAGGTAATATCAGGTCTCTTTCCCATCATTATTTAATCCATTTGATTGTTTAAGACTATTTATAAAGGACTAGACCTAACATAAGTTGGGAAGATATTTTCCAAGTACTAAGAAATGTAGAAAGTGATAGAGAAGGAAATGAAATATAAGATGAAATAGAGGTATAATAAGTATGGATAGAAGAAGCCTTTCCTATAGCTCCACAAGAACCTATAACATAAAACCCTCCTACATCTCCACAAGAACATACAATAGAAAACACTCATATAGATCCATAAGAACCTATAGAAGGAGACCTTCCTATAGCCACAAAATAACTTGTAAAATAAGTTCTTCCTATATTAACACAAGAACTGATAGTAAGGACTAAAGAAATGACTTCCATAATCAAGGAATCCCAAAGAAAAAATAAGAAACTTATTCTCCAACCTGACTCAAAGGAATCTAAGGAGAAACTTCTACCTTATTCTAAAAAGGTTAAGGTAACTTCTACTTCTTGTAGATCCCACATATTGAGAAGAAAAATGAGAACTAAATATTCTTATATTATTATAATTAATGAAGAATATGCGTAAAAATAGTCTTCTAATAGTAATGAATCTATAGAGGTTGAAACAAACAAGGATGAATGTTCTCCAAAATACAACTAGGAAGTAGAACAAGTATAAAATAGTCTTGAGGAGTTAAAAGAAGAAACAATACTATAAAAAGTATAGAAAATGGAGTAACCTACCATAGAAATGGAATTTCTCACTCTACAATAGGCCCTATAAGAAATTAAGCTACTAAAAAAGAATCTACAAGATCATTGTGGAGAAGGACTGGATGAACTTACTATAGTAGCTTTCAGCTCCATCCCTCTACTAAAAACCATCCTAAGGTCATTATATCATAACCTTCTATAGATTAAAAGTACTAAGGAAAAATGATAGCTACCCAAGAAGTCAGGTATCATTCTTCATTTTTAGTATCTTCTAAATTGATGAATTAGATGGATAATCATTCTAAAAATTTTAAGGCATTAAAAAAGGAAACCAAGAAATTGAAATAAGAGTTTAGGATCAAGGAAGAAAAAATATCCAAATTGTATTTTAAAATTAAAGATATGGATTATATATACCCAAGAGCTCATTTATTGTAGGCCTCTTGCAAGAGTATATTCATTTTATCTTAAGGAGTAATGGAATAAGTATAAATTTATGTTAATTTAATATGATATGTCTCATGAATTAATTGATTACCTATCCTTATTTTTAAATTTATAAAGAGAGCTCATAGGAAGAACAAGCACAATTGTGCAAGTTCTATCTTCATAACTATGTTGTGCCTTATGACAAAGAATGGAACCCTAACCTATATGTTGGAGATTTCCTTCAAAAGGCATTTTCATCATATTTTTCAAATTATAAAAGAAGAGGAAGAGAAGTATTAGAATATAGGGAAAAGGAAATTAAAATCTAGTAGCTTATCAGAGGAGATTCAATGGCACCCAATGTTGTATTAGTAGAATAGGATAATATCATGCTCAAAAAAGAAGTCAGATCTTGGTTTTCTAAGAATTTTGATGAATCCCAAGATTTTCACTTAGGATTGGGAAATATTTTTGGTCTTCTAGCCATAGATTCTTAAATTAAATGATGGAATTATCTCACTCCCACACTAAGAAAGAGAGAGAGATATTCCCTTTTTAACTTAAAGATAACATTTAACAAGATCATAAAATATATTGTATTTGTAGGAGAAATGAGATCTCAATTGTTGAGCCTCTATTCTAGTATCTTGTTCTAGATTGGTAGGATAAATCACCATTGGATGATGCTAGGGAGGTCAAAAATTGGAAACTATTTGAATAAATGCATGGATTTTATGCTCATCTTGCTAGTGGTTCCATAGATCCTTTAAATTTTAGAGTTCTTTGTGAATTAGAAATAGACAAGTTTGTTTCTTGAGGTTGAGTAAGATCTTAATTTAGAGGGTGTGATGATATGTAGAAATATCTTCTTGTTTTCATCTATCACACTCATCCTTATTATTTACCTTGCTTTCCCGTAGAGTTTCCTTCCTCAAATAGCCATAATCTTGTAAATAGCATTATGTTTCCATACTCTTTGAATATTTAGAATTATGTAATAGAATTAAATATATGATAGTTATATTTTTCTATAGGATGTTTTTCTTACAATGTTTTCTAATATTTTTTGGATAAATAGGTATATAGCACAAAACATCCTGCAACAAAAGAATCTCATCACACAGACATATCCTGTAGCTAGTACATGATGAAATTCATAGACAAACCAATTTTGATTTCTCTTTCAATTGACACATAGAAACAACCAAAACCTCCATGGATCTCAATAAGGATGTAGTTTATTAATGAAATAATTTTTTTATCCTACAATAATGTTGTAGGATTCAAATGAAAAGTGACTTTAGCAAAAGGAGCCAATTTTGGTTATCTTAAGTTCAATGTTTCTTAGATTAGAATATATATTATTTTGTATAAAACAATATCATGTATGGTGTATATATATATATATATATATATATATATATAGACTTGAGAGGTAGTAGATATTTATTATATAATTATCAAAAGTACATTTGATCAAGAAACTATTACTATAATTTCTTTAAATCAATTCATTGTTACATTTTTGATTAATATGAATAAGCATTTATGAGTTCAATTTAGTGTTGTGAGAGGAGGATTGAATCTATAGTTATAAGAAGGAATGTCCCCCTTTAGAATCCTTGAATCATCAATCCAACCCATTTAAATAGCTAAGCATGTTATTTGGTTTCTTTATGTATTGTGTGTGTTATTTCTAAATTGTGTGATTTACATTCTTGCTTAGAATTATTTAAGGGAACTTCCAATGTGTAATCATTAATTTCATAGTATTATGTTAATTTTTCCAAACATTACATTATTGCATGACTTCAACATCTTATATCACAATTAGCATAATGTTAAACTAGAAGATTAAGTGTGAAAATGTAGTGACATCATCTTATCAAGTCAAAATCCTTGGGTTGACATTTAAATGAAGTAGAAGGTATAGGTCTATGTTAACTCTCCTTGTTAATTTTGGTCAAGAGAAGTATATATGATTATGAATCAACTTCTAGTCATAAGGCAAGATGAGTTTTGTGATGGGTAATATGGTTTGGACTAAGGATTTAAGGATGATTAGGCCAAAAAGATGTGATGATATGGTGATAAAAAGGAATATGATGCGACCTAGATCAGTTATGGATAAGGTGGATTTTATTCTTAAATGATAAATATGACACTAGGTAAACTTAATGCTAATGATCATTAAAGAGCATGAGGTTAGACTATGATAAGGTACGATGGATGGATGCCAAGAATAGATTAAGGTATGTAAGGGATGGGGGTATGACTAGTTTTATATGGATAAGAACATCTAGGATGTGAATAAAATGAGATGGGTGAGGAGAGGTAGGACAATATGCAAGATGAGATAAGTTAAAATGATGTACACACATGTATAAAGCAAATATTCACAAGAGGATATATAGGATGATATGATGTTGAGACAAGAATATACAAGATGATGATATATAAAGGAGGCCTATATAGGTGTATATAGACTTGGGTAAAAAGATGAATTGACTCAAAAATAACACTGATCTAACACACCACTCACAAAATCAAGTAACCCAAAAACCTATCACTAGTAAACTAATTTGTGAGTGTAACTTGATGACTACACTATCTAATGGATTTGTGGGTGAGGTTATAGGATGGTGACCTATTAAAAAATTTCCCAAACCCTCTCAACCCCATTTTTAATTAAATTTCAATTGATATTTGATCTTAACTCTAAAAGCAAGTCACCTATTATGGTTGAAGGTTCTATTCTAAGCTATATATGCTCTTTAAGGGCATCCCTAATGTACACTAGGTGTGTGGGCCTTGACTCTATATAGGGTAATTTCTAATTCTTGGGTTAAATAATTAACTCCTCACCTTAATATGATCATATCTGGGGTATCTTTATTCACCTAATGATAACTCTCCCTCTTGTTTAGACATTTCCAAAACATAGAGTGTGGATTTATGTGTGGTGGTGAAATCCAAAGTCACAATCCTCCTAAGACCTATGCTTGGAAATAACTTCCACATCATGTTTCCTATTTAAAAAATGGTAGGGTTTGTTATTATTATTTTATCATGTAATACACATTGATAAGATGTAGGTATGGGAGCATATACCACTATAGCCCTCATATGACACTCAATCAAGAAAAAAAATTATTAAATAATTAATTATGCTATATATAAAATATATACAAGATATTTTTTTAAATGTCAAAATATTTGACATGTGCCCTAAAAAGGAAGTGATTACTAGTTTAAATTTATCAATCTACAAGATAATATGTTATTCAAAAGATGTGACCTACAAGACAAGATTTTAGACAAAGGCCTACAAGATAAGATGTTAGTAGTCTTAAACAAGACAAAATTACAACTAATTTTACCTCTTTAAAAATCCAAATAAAATTTTAGCCTAATAATCCCTAATAATAAAACTAAGAATATCATGTGTTTTACATGATAATATTTTTAAATGAGGAGTTTGGATGTAGGGGTCTAGTGGTAGTAGCCCCTAGTGGGGTTAAGGGGTAGCACCCCTTATAGAATCTGAATTGACTCAAAATTCATGAAAATGATCATAAAAATACACTTAATAAAGATAATTTGAAGACAAAATTAAATGGAAAAAATTTAATATAGTAATAAAAATCATATATACATAGCCAATATTAATTTAAAATCACTTCCAGAGAGTCAAAATTATGAACAAACAATCCATAGAGGAGAGGTTAGTCTTATATTAGTCCATTACAACCAAATCAAATTAACACATTAGACACTTAACACCTCTAGCCTAGACTCTAAGGGGAGCATAGGTAACAAGCATACAATGAAAACACAACTAGAACACAAAACAAATCATTCTTATACCTTATTTAGAGATTCAAATGGCTTATTGTAGTGGATTGCTCAGTTTATGCCTAATAAATCTTCATCAATGGAAATTCATTTGCTTTACCTTTCCTTGGCACCTTGACTTGGCTTACTAGATTAGGAATTTAGCATGGTAACATTAAATTAATGAATCTTATGGGGGAAATATTTCATAATAAGACTCGCTATCAAATCCTAAAGATCAATAAGTATAACCTTGTATTTGTAATCTCAAAAGCTAACTTTCACCCAGGGTGAGTTAAGGTTGAGTTTAAACATGGAATGAGTTCAATATAACCCTAGGTTAGTTGAGTATAACTATAATTGAGTTAAAATTTGTCATATAATTGTGATTTTCAATTACTATGCATGACTCTTAAATTAGATATTTTTAGATATTTTGGAAGAGCTTGACAACTCATAAAGGCAATGATGAAAAGGCTTGATATTTTTATTTTTAGAATTTCTATTTTTATATATTCATTAATTATAAATGGATAATTTAACTAATAATTTAATTTGGCTTTATTAGATGATTCATATTGATTATAATTTTATCTCTTTTTAAGAATTGATCAAGTGCCACATTTAATAGGTCCATAGGCTAAACTACTAGTTCTTAGATTTCAAGGTGATTGGAGATGAATTTATGAGAGGTTATTATTAAGTATGATATTATAACCTAAATAGGTATGTCTCAACATGATTCTAAGTATTGATGAATGATACATGGCTAAAATTGTGGTGTTCAATGATTTCTAGTCTTAATTTGTAAAGTTTGGTATAAACCAATCTGAAGTCTAGTCAAAATCTAGTTGTGGACAAAATGGGGTGTCTACAATTCACCCCTATTCGGTAATGCATTATAATTTTTAATAACATTAACATATTTTAAATGAATTAATAGGTCATGTATGCCTAATACCCCAATAGGCAATGGATGAGCCCTAGATTCCCCCTTGAGGGAGTGGTCAGCAAAGAAGGTTGGTGATCGATCCCTCAAAATAAGGAAAATGATTAAACTAAAAGGTAAAGGTATGTGGAAAATAATAATTTTCCCACATTCATTTATAATTAGTGGCATATCATGGTGCCCATGTTGGGAAAATAAAATGGATGATATGTCTAAAGGAAGTTATAATCATCAAGGTAAAAAGACAATGATTTGACCAAAGGTAGTTATATCATTAGCAAAAGGAAAACGTACAATGATAATGATTTTTAAAAATTTGGTTATAATAATTATCTGATGAAAACATACCCTAGTTGGGTAGTTAGAAATAATGATTTATCCAAAGATGTTTATAATCATTAACTAAATTAAAACATGTCCGAGTTGGGAAAATAGAGATAATTATTTTTTAAAAGGAAGTTATAATCATTAAATAAATAAAAACATGTCCCAATTGTGTGAGATAATGATAATGATTTTCCAAAGGTGATTATAATAATTAACATCCAAATATGGTGAAACATAATGATTTACTAAAAGGTAGTTATAATCATTGGTATGACACTTTAGAACAATATTGCTAATTAGAAAAGGAGGATTATGTATTGAATCCATATGCAAAAATTAAGATTAATTTGGGACAAAGGAGAAAGATGAATTTGGGATAGTTTATAATATGGAGATGTGCATCCTAAATATAAAGGATGAAAATTCTTTCATGATTTATGTAATCTATATTTGGGAAATGATTTGGATAGATTAGGAATTTTTAGGTAACCAAGCAAAAATATAGTGACATCATTGCTTCTAAGATTCCCTGACCTAATTTTTTCTATACCATGTGATGGTATGCATCATGATATAGAAAAATATGATAAATTACCCAAAATATACATAAGTACTAACATGTGATCCAATAAACAATTAAAAATAATGTAGAAATGAAAAAATATATGATGAAAATGTTGATGTATGAATATGGATGGACTTAAGTATAGTTCACAAGAATCACCCAATGAACACATGTATACTAAGTCAAGGCACAATAATTAAAGAAAATAAATAGGCAAATAAATACATAAAAAAGAAGGAAAAACACAAAAAAATAAAAATCTTGACAAGACATCAAAAAACAAAAATAAAGACAATCAATGAAAACAAAATGAAATAAATACAAACAATGGTTAAACACAATGTTAGTGCAAACAAAAAAATAAATGATATAAGGTTGACCCTAGTCTATATGGAAACAACAATGCATAAGATGACAAATATTAACCCTAGGCTATAGTAGACAATGAAACAAACAAATGAAATGGGAGAATAGAAGAAAAAGAACGGGTAGCTAAACTAACTCTAGATACACTAGACAAGTGGATGTTGCCTACATAGTTCCATGGATGTAAGATCCAACATGAGCTTTAGGCCAAATGTATTTATCTTAGGAAATGGGATAGAATAAAATTGATGATAATAAAACATGTTTGATGTTGTAGAGGAATATAGGAATTGTCTCACAAAACAACAAGAACATTGAGATGAAGCCTAGCAGTCATTAATGTATTAAAGTTGAATACATAATGCACAAAATAGAAACTCACAAAATATTGAGAGCATAAGGATTACACCAAATAAGTATGGGGAAACTAAATTACAAGTGGTTACTCATGAAATAGCTAGGAGTCACAACATACTTAAGGGGCAAAGAAGTTGTCAAAAATAAAGGAAGGTATGGCCAAGCTAGCCTAAGATACCCAATGTATCTTAGTGTTACCTACATAGGTCATGCACACCTTACACCAATTTAGTTCTTCAAAAAATTAGAGTAAAAAGACCAAGATGGTCTAAAAATAACTTAAATAAAGATGATGGCCCATCCTAAATTTTTTTGATGATGTTAGATCTCATGTTGAGATTCTAAGTCAATTTTCATGATTTTAGGTTTTTTAGGATCTAAGATATTTTAAAAATGTTTTTGAATTTTTTGAAGAATCTCAACTCAATTGAAAATGATGAGATTATAAATATTCTAACTTTAAAAATTGTGTGATTGTTCAAACTTTAAATTTCTTGCAAAACATAGAGAACATGGCAAAGGGGTGACTAAGGTTACCTAAACATGAATGGATCACTACCTACATAGTCCCATTAGGACCTTAAGTCACTATATTTTATACATTCAACATAGGAATTTTATTAGGTAAAAATGAATTCATGAATTAGGCAAATGGTATAGTATGTCAAGGTGAATCGACAATAAATGATATAGGTGTTGTTCCTAATTTACCTATAGGTGGTTAACATTATGAAAAATGGCATAAGTTAATGATATTAATTTTCCCAAATGTGGTTATAATTATTATCATAGAGTGGAAAAATGATTTTCCTAAAGGCATTTATATTTAGGAACAGTCATAATGAAAGGAAATAAAAAATAAAGGATACAACAACTAAACCTCTATCATACTGGTCCAAGATACAACATCTATCTACAATACTCAACCAACTACTAAAAATTGATCTAAATCCCCTCATTCAAGGCTCTTGAAGAACCAATGGGATAAAACCAAGGTCAAAGGGTTGGGTAAGGAGGGTAAGAACAAGTATGGTCAATAGGGAAGGTATGTTCAAATAATATAGTGTATGGTACAAAGAAGATGATAATATTATAGTAAAATGAAAATGTGCCTCATAAACAATACTTTCAGTCTCTCAAGTGAAATAATACTTGAGGTTTATAATGTTCATTGGTTCATCAATTTCATCTCTATCTAGTGTAGTGAGCATATATTCTTTAGATCCATAGTTAGCAACAATGATATACAGGCCTATCCAGTTATGTTTGAACTTGCCCTTCTTTTTCTTCTTGGTCATGGTGTTATTTTGATTTTCTTTGAGAACAAGATCACCAAGATCAAACTATGTATTTTTGAACTAATGGTTATAGTGGCCATACATTTCTATTTTAGTATGGTTAAAGGATGTTGACAGTGGACATGCATTTTTTATCAATTAAATCTAGCTCTTATAGGTGAGCTATTCTATAATATTCATCATCTAGAAGATGATTCAATGAGATACATAGATAAAGTGACTCAAATGAAATAGGAATAACAGCCTTAGTACCATAAAATATATAATATGGATTTTCTCGTATTGGAGTATAATAATTACTAGCGTATGCTAGAGGGTGCAAAATATTTGGACGTGTCAATCATGGCCATCATCATTGACAATATTTTAAAGGATATTGAAAATGGTTTTGTTTGATGCCTCTACTTGGCCATTACCTTTTGGGTTATATGTTTTATAAAATTATTGAGTGATGTTTTACTTGGCATAAATAATTTTGACATCCTTGTTTTTAAGTGATCTATTATTATCAGATATAATATCAGATGGGATACCATGGTGACATATGAGATGATTGAAGATGAACTTGTAAATATATTTTATAGATAGGTAAGTGAGGGGTATAGATTAAACCCACTTAGTGAAATATTAGGTAGAGGTAATGATGTGTTTATAGGAATTAGATGAGGTAAGGTTATTATTCCTAATGAGATCAATGCCCCATGTTGTAAATGGTCATAGTATAAGGATAAATTTTAGTATTTTTCATGGGGCATGAATTATATAGGCATGAATTTGACATTTTTCATATATTTTGACATAATTAGTTTCTTTTTTTATTCAAATTTAAAGGTTATAAGTCTCCTTCTCATCATTATCTGGTTCAAAACTTAACTGGTCGCATTCTCATATTATGCTTTGTCATGGTGTCCTCATCACTAACCCAACCTTTTACTTGTAAAATAGGTTTTAAAAACTTCTTCTTGTATATCTATTCATTTTTAAATTTTATAAAATTCTATATTAAAATATTCCTTTCTCATGATATTCTCATTGATACTCTAACTTAGGGCATTATTCCTTCACTAGCTTCTCAACTAGGCTATCCATCCTTAGGTTTCAACTACCAATATGTAAATACATTATAATTAATAAAAATCCTTTCATGTATGGTATTAAATTATCTTATCATACTTGTCTTATCCTTTTCTAACTGCTTAATCACCCTTAAACACCTCTTTCCACAAAACATACTTATCATGACCCCTCTAGGCTTGTAGCCTTTTTTCTTTCAATTTCAACTTGGTTTGACCAAAATAGGCACTAGTTTCAATAATTAATCACATTTTCAGAACCTTATATCCTCATTCATTTGTGTGTCAAGTTTCAAGGTCTAAATTCATTTCTAGCTATCATTTCCTTCATTAGCCTCCTCTCAATTAGGCCTAATTAGCCCTTAGGCACACCCATAGGTCTAAACACTATACTATAAAAGATACAATAAAACTAAAACCTATTTATTTAGTTTAAACACATATATTATATAAATATTACAAATTTTTAATATTTTTTATGATTAAAACTCTCCAAAACACCAAAATCCTAGTCTAGGGTTTTCATTACCCTGCATAGGTCTAAGAGCCTAATAAATTACATAAATTGAGTTATAAAACATTTAAAAGGAAAAAATTACCTTTATCAGGTATATTTAAACTTCATTCACATTTTTCATTAGGTTATAATACTTATTTCACTCATTCCATGCTTAAAACAACAAGAACTCAATCAACTGTGTTTTTTTTACTATGCAAGGGTTTTACTAAGACTATTGACCTTCAATTACCTTTTTAACCTCACTTGGGTAATTAATCAAGGATAATAAACCTTATATAATATAAAAATAACCTATCATAATCTCCATACACTATCTATTGATCAATTAACTCCTCCCTATTCATTGACTATACAAACAAGGGTCTAAATTATGTCAAATACATAGGGTACATAGACTGTGTGATTATTTGAAATCTAATTATATTTACAAGGTAATATTTATAATATCATACCATATATTCCACTTATATTTTTTTCACTAATAACTCAGTAATCCCATGATCATTTCCTTATCCAAATGCATGATCTTTCATAATCTTCTAAAATAGAGTTTGGAGACTATGCACTTAAGTATTGTATAATAACTTCTGGATAGATACAGACCAAATATAATGTTCTCTTATCAATTATTCCTTTCAAAATATCATCACATATGTTTCAAATAACATTGGTCACTCAACTTTGTACCCTACTTTCTTAAGCAAGTGTAAGGTTTTTGAATAGTAGTTTCTTTACATGAGTTGGCAATGTTTAAGAATGTTGAATCCATCCTAATAGGATCCATATGATCTTATGACCTTTCAAATAAAAATTTGTAGTGTAACCTTCATTTGGATAACTTGAAGTCACCTCAATAATCCTTATCAAACTGTAACCTATAGCCTTTTTCTAAACCTATAACTTAACACAAATATCAACATATTTATGGCCTCAATTGTCATAATTGTCACTAGTTCTCAATCATTGGCAAAAGAGATAATTATCTTGGACCTTTATTTGAGTTCCATTTGAAGGATGCTAATCTAAAATATCAATAGGTTATTCTCACAACTTATAAAATAAGGCATGTATAGTTTTGGGAAAATGGTGCATATATTTGATGAAATAGCCTTTGTATTTATACACATGCACATGTTGAATAACTTTTAAAAAGTCTAACTTAAATTCATAACTATAAAAATAATCTTATATAATTTTAGACCATATTTAGAACTTAGGTTCTAACTATCATATGTAATAACCTTGCATGAACTTGGTGGATGAAGTGACCCCTTCCCCAAGTCTATATAAATAATTGTAATCCAACTTGAATTTTTGTCAAAAAAATTTGAATATAGGAGAAGCATCAATTTGATCATCATTGAATGTGTTTGAGTATTTTATTTCTTATTTATTTATAATTAATTATTAATTTTTTGTATTTATATTTCAATAATCTTTAGTGTGCAATAGTTGAGAATAGATTCTTGACTATCCTGATTGATTTATTAATATGTAGATGTGTAATAGCTATTGAAATATTGGTGAAATATATTTATTAAGATAATTAAGTTGATTGAGTCATAATTTTTAATGTGCATGATTTCTTTCTTTGATGTGGTGTTTTGTGTTTGTGCAATAGCTACATCTAATACTTCACTAGCCCAAGCCATAATATTCTGAGTAAGACTGTGCAATAGCCACTATAAAAAGAGTAACCTTTATCTGAGGCCTATGAATTTATTACATTATTATCTCCTTAGAATTTTTAACTATTTTTTATTTTATTCATGTAATTATTTCTAGCAATAGGCATAGGTTCTAATAGCACATGTCTATTTAAAAACCAACCAGGGAAATAGTTCTTGAAAACCATAGAGCCTTAATTTTTCAATCAACTATACTAGGCTCCTATGATGGTGACACTTGCCACTCTCTTAGGGCTCCATAGGGCTTTGCCATTTCAACATTGCTATCGCTTCATTATATTTTTGATGGATGAGTTAATGTGTACTATTAGATCATGATCCATATGGTTGATTGAGATCAGTTTTACTGATTAAAATCTTTAACTTATTAAACTTTATATCATACCATTGGATTAACTTCACCTTAGTAAACATGGGTAATTGATTATGATCTGGAGAGTTGAATGCGATTAGATTTGCTCCTATAAACCAAAATAAACTAAGCTTTGGAAATGTAAAGGACTTAGAGTAAAGTCTTAGACTAATCTTAAACTATAATAAAGGGGGACCATTGTAATAAAAGGACCATGCATAAAGATTCTAGCCTAAGTTTTGAGTTGTATTAATAAATACGATTAAGACCTAGGATTAGAATATATATAAAAGAGCCTGTACATTAACTTTGACCATGTGTCAATCATCAGATATAAAAAGGACCAAGCATATATATTTTTAGCCTAAGGTCTTAGTATTAATAAAATACAATTATGACATAGGCTAAAATATTAAATTAAGTCCATAATATAATAAAATATCTCTCTAATAATTTTGACCCTACATTAAAAAAATTAAATATTTTAAAAACAAATTTAGGCTAAACAAATTATCCTAAGGTTTATACATGATTTTAATCAAAAACTCAATTTAATAAATAAGAGACCAATGGTTACAACAAATATTCAATTTAGCATTAAGGTGTAAAACCCTAGGTAGTGTTCACACAAATGGACTACATTAATCTTGTAGCTTGAAAACATAAGAATCCAAGGTTAGATAATTTAGACAAGATCAAAATAGAATCATGTGTAAGTATGGCAACCTAATCATGGTATGGATTGTCTTCAAATAAATATAATGTGTAAAACACTATAATGGTACTTTGATTAAATGAATTATGAATTTAAAGCACAAATTTGAAAGAAGGTCCCTATTTTTAGAAATGGGGGTGTGTTGGGTACAACAAAGGGAAATATAAGATTAAAAAAAATTACATATTGTGAAAGAATAAAAATATATAGAATTAATTCGTTCTTTATTCATTAAAACACCAAATCATTACATGTTTGGTCCATTACATGACTCTATCACCCATTTTTTTAGGAGTCTCATATAATTTTTTCATTCTCAGATTCTCCTCCCTCTTCTTGGAGATCTCTCTCTCTCTTCTCCTCTCTCTATGCCATACAACTACTACAATGACTTTTCTCTCAACTTCAACTTAAGTTTAGTTGGTGGTTATACCAAGATGATTTTACACTTATTTATATGACTTAACTTAAGATCTAAACATGAAATGTATGTAAACCTCCTTGTCATGACTTGAGTGGACCCCTAAACCAAATTTTCTCACCTAACCACTTTAATACATGTATTTGGACCTCTTAACCTTGTTACAATATATGAATTTTTTAAATTCCCTATTTTGGAGGGAAAACTTCTAGAAGCTATTTAACACACCTTGAGGACTCCAAATGGAATTTAAGACAAAAATGGACATTAAAAGGTCTTAAACTCACATTGACTCAAAATTTGACCAACTTTGACCTCTTATTTGCAAAAACACATTAAAAATGGTGTTCTTATATCTTGATTCTCCTACATTAATCTATGTCTATAGTTGGCCAATAATAGATGCTACATATAAGATTTTTGGCTAGGATGGCCTCATTGATTTTTTCTACACATAATCCTTCATGAACATCCTATAACTCTAACATTGAATTTAGCAAATTTAAATAATGAAGCATAGTTCCATTAAAGTTGTAGTGGTAAAGGGTTGAGCCAAAGAAGGTATAACATAAGGCTTGATGGTTAAAGGACTTTAGTTGTTTACATAATAGGTCTAGTGGCATGATATGATCATGAAGGAAAATAAATAGGTCTAAATACCATATGGAATTGGGACCAATAATATCATAAATCATGATGATGGTTGAAGGTTCATGAGTAGGCATTAGAAGATTTTTAACAAGGAATTGATATTCTTTTTCCTTATCTATGTGGTGGACAAAAGAGATAATGGTGGTCATGAAATCCATTATTTTGTTACTGGTTTGTGGTATGTGTTTAAACTATATGTTGGTAATCTACTATTTGAGAATGTCAATCATGGCCTTGTATGGTAGTCATATTTGGTCTAAAATTGATATGTATCTTGATTGATGATTAATTGAGAATCACCATAAACCTTAAGATGTTGAATATTCCATCATACCACCTATAGAATCCCTAAAATAAGTTCTTTGTATTCTACCATGTTATTATTACAAATAAAGTTGATACAACATGATTTAGGGATAAGATCCCCCTATGTTGTAATAAATAATAATCCTTCCATAAATCCATGTGCTATGAATGATCCATAAAAATACATATTTTAGTGCTACTCCTTAGGAGGTGTTTCAATAATGGTCATGATGGAATCATCTAGGAATTGAAAGGTGAGAGGTTTAGTATCTACACTGGGAGCTTTAACAAGTTGATATACAAGTACTTATCCATTTAAATATTTTTGATTGACATACTAAATTTAAAAATCACTCAAAATTATGGTCCATTTATCCATGCGGCCTTGTAAAGTTATCTTGGATAGTAGATACTTGAGCAGATCTACTTTAGAAATAACCATGGTCTTGTTGTTGACCATGTAATGCCATAACTTCTAGGATGTAAAGACCATATCTAAACAAGATTTTTATAATGGTGTATAGTTGTGTTCATATGTGACCATTGTATGGCTTAGATAGTATACAAAATGTTATTTTTCATTATCTTCATGTTGAGCTAAAAGTTCCCCTAGGGCTTTGTTCATGGTAGATAGATATAACAGGAATGACTTTCTTAACATTAGCGATAATAAAATAGGTGGATTTCCAAGATATTCATTCATGTGTTGAAAGTCTTTGTGTTAGTATTCATCCTAAATAAATGTGACACCTTTCTTTAGTAAGTGTGTAAATGAATGGCATTTTTCATATAATTATGAGATGAATCATTTGATAGATTGAATTTTGCCTTGGAATATTTTGAACTGGCTTATACTTTGGTAGGGTCAACTTCAATGCTTTGATGAGAGATTATAAAGCCTATAAATTTTACTAAATTAACACCAAATATTCACTTCTTAGGATTGAGTCTGACCTTGTATTCATTAAGTCTCTCAAATATTATTTGTAGTGCAGCTAGATGGTCAGCATAGGTCTTTCCTTTACCCAATACTCCATCAACATATTATTAAAAAATGTTATGGATCATGTCATGAAATATGATGGTCATGTCTATTTGGTATGTGGCCCCATCATTTTTAAGACCAAATGGCATAACCTAATAGCACAATGTTCCACATAGAATTGTAAATGTTATCTTGTGTTGGTCTTCTATGTGATTTGGATTTGATTGTATCCTAAAAATCCATCCATAAGTGAAAGAATTTCATACCCTATTATGGTGTTAACTATCATGTTGATATTTCATAGAGGAAAGTAATATTTTGGGCAGGCCTTGTTTATATCTCAAAATCAGTATAAATTATAAATCCTTTTAGATTCTTAATGACAAGCACAATATTTGATATCTACTATGAGTTTTCAATAGATTAGATGCATCTTGATTCTAAGAGTTTTTCTATCCCTTTATTTATTATTACATCAATATGAGGATGTATTTTTCAAATACAATTCTTCACAAGTTTGGCATCAGGATGTATAACAAGGTGGTGCACAACCAAGGTAGGGTCCAAACTAAGGCCCAAGAAAATATGTCAATAAACTCCTTCAAAAGAGATGTAAGTATTTTACATTCCTCTTCATTTAGGTAAGTGCCTAATTTTATCTATTTCTTACTCATCTAGAGTCCCAATATTGACTTCTATAGTATCTTCTATTAGGAGTGTACATCAATATTCCAGAATGGTTGGTAATGATTTTGATTCACCTACAATTGCAAAGTCATCTATTTAGACATGTTCTTCAAGTTCACTTAAAAAAACATGAATATAAATATCCAAATGGTAGGGATGTCCATGTTACAAACACTATAGAATTTTTTAGGGTAATTCAGTCAAAGTCATGTTATTCTACAGAACTAAAATTAGACCCAAAATCAAGTTCATTGTCAAGATCTTGCTCTACCAATTAGAGCACATATGATTACTTTTTGTATTAGCAACTAAACACAGAATTTAACCAGAATCAATAAGTAACTAGAAATATGAAACAACACAGGAATTGAGAGACAATACACAATTGTATTAATAATCACTCAAAAGAATATACAATAAAGAAGATGCCACTTCTTCCACCTCAAAGGTTTGCCACACCTCAAGACCTTCTTCCCTCTCTCTCTTGGTCACAACAATCAATTCCAATATAGAATTGATGTTCACCTCTCCAACTAGTTAGTAACACACTGCCAGTTCACTAAGTACACAACTATACTTCAAGTAGATCACTTGCTCTCTGCTGCTACCTACAAATAACTAGATCATACTCACCATGTAGATGTCTTTCTACACACCTGAAGAACCCTTGTCCTTGCCTCACCAAGTCCTTATGATTCTTCAACCATTACCCCGGTGGATCTTCTCCAAGAACTTGCACAACCTGCAACTCTCTCTGATCATACACTCTCAGTACTCCTATTTGGTAACTAAGAGGAACTACACTAGCTCTCTCTACAAGCCCAATGGCTTTCTAGCACAAGTTTACAATACAGCCCATGCATTCATATATAGATCTCATGCTTACAATAATTAGACTAACCTAATTACAATAATTAGACTCGTAACTCAAGACTACAACTAGCCTTCAACATGCAAACTAACATTCTCAAAATAGACTCTCCCAGATTCAACATGCAAACTGCCTATTCTTGCACAGGCTACCGACATAGGCTCCTTCATGGCCAATGTCGACCGACTAGTGATCGACACTGGTTGCTTCCTCTTTGCTGTCTGATCAACGTCAGTTGATCAAACTGATGCCAGTTTCCTTGCAACTAATTCTATAACTCCCTTTAACTCTGAATCCTCCATAACTTCTCCTATTTGCATCCTGGTGAAGCTTTTAGCTCCACAACTTAATAATCTCCCACTTGGAGATAAATAGCTATACCTGTACCTGTATCTGTACACCATCTAAATTATTCCCTGGCTTGTATTCCTCTTCAAGATCAACCCTGAAGACCAACCACCACACAACCTGTGATGCTACACCTGTCATTCAAGTAACCTACCACATCCGAACCTACATATCCATGTAGTGAAGAACTTGACCCTGCATAACAAGAAACCCTGCTGCTAGTCCCACTGAACTGCCCTCTAGTACATCTTCCCTAAATTGGCTCCATACTTTCTGACAACCCCCACTGCTTGGGAAAACTCAGGTCTACACTAGACCTCATGTGATTTCGAACCCTATTTTAAGCTAAGCTTGAACTGTCTAGCCCTTGGTGTGCTTTCTGATTCTGCATCCTACATCATGATCCCTGCCAACACCATCTTCACATCAGCTCCCACTGGAGATCAAATCTCCATGTCTCTTATGCTAAAGAATTTTGCTACTCCAAATTCTTCATGACAAACCACTAAACTAATCTTACCCCTTAGCTCAACAACACCCTATATGTATAATCTTGCTAGCAAACATACCATCCACATACAGCAACAGAATGATGTCATGACTCATCATCCACTTGGTAAGACAAAACCACAATAGTTACACTGACATTGACTAAAGCCATGCTTAGTCATCCACCTATCAAAACCTATACCACTATCCTGCAACTTCTTCAAGACCATATGCCTTAGCCTTCTGTCTCTTGTATCCATCCACTCTTTTCTTTAACTTGGGAATCTATTATGTCTCTCAGTGCTTGCTTCTAGATGACAACTCTACCAACAGATCTTGTTTGGTTCTTTCTAAGGACTCACACTCCTCATCCATGCCAAGTTCCCACTGTATCTGGATTCTACCTGCATTACTTCTTCCATCTTCCTAGTTCTTGTCCATCAATAAGCAATATAAAGAAGGTGAACAATGAATATGAGGTTCACTTACCCTTTCTAACCTCGACATGAGCATTTTAGACTTGTTTTCTACCCACTATCCGTACCAGTGACCAATCTTGGCCATCTCCTAGTCTATTTTTGACCGATGTCGGCTCCTTGTACTGACCCTAACTATCGACATTGTTTCCCTGGCTGACGCTGGTGTCCCTCCTACCGACGTCAGTTCCTTATGACTAATGTCAGTCTTACTGTTGCTGATGTTGATTACTGTCTGATCGATGTCGGTACCTGTGTTTGTCTATGAGTGATAACTTTTTATCCACAAGCTCTCCATGGATCAAAATCCTAATCAAATCAACCCTGCTCTACTTAGAATAATTCAGTTCCCTCACCTGATCTCTGTCCATCATCTCCTCTATTAGCACCAAGGCTTTCTAGTTCTTTAGCTTATTAAAGACCTCTGACTTTCACTTCAGAACCTGCATTCTCATCCTACATATGTGACTAAGCCTATGAAGCCACATCTCTACAACAGAAGGTGAATCAGCAATATAAGTAGATAGATAAAAGATACCTACTTTCTTACCACCATCTAATTTAAGTATATTCGCTGTGAGAGTTACAATGCATCTCTCATCACCCAATTTTCCTGAAGAAATTAGACTAATCTCCAAGACTGGTACTTGCATGACTTCCTTCAACCACTATGTGTCATTCATCTACAATTTTAGCTTAACTTCCCCTTCGTCAATCATCTGAAAAGGCTCTCCAACCCCTAAATAAATCTCTCCAAAGTCTCCATAGGCATACCCATGAAAAGATGCTCTATTTCGGGCTACATGGAAAGAGGCAAAAGAATCTGTAAACAAAGATTCCACTTTATCCAAAACATCCTGTGCAATATTACCTGCAACATATGCTTCCACAAGCTAATCTTCTACCGACCAATGATCTCTTTTTACCTGCTCTTTCTTTCCATCAATCAGACCATTCGTGCTATTCAGTTTCTCCATTCGTAGCTTACTTTCTTCTGTTGTTGCTATACTCCCACTCAATCTGAAACCCCTGTGAGTGACTTGTAACCAAAAACACTACCAGATCTAAAACCACCTGCTAGTCAACCCAACCAAAAGCTCTAATACCACTTGTCAAGATCTTGCTCTACCAATTAGAGCACATATGATTACTTCTTGTATTAGCAACTAAACACAGAATTTAACCAGAATCAATAAGTAACTAGAAATATGAAACAACATAGGAATTGAGAGATAATACACAATTGTATTTATAATCACTCAGAAGAATATACAATATAGAAGATGCCACTTCTTCTTCCACCTCAAAGGTTTGCCACACCTCAAGACCTTCTTCCCTCTCTCTCTTGGTCAAAACAATCAATTCCAATATAGAATTGATGTTCACCTCTCCAACCAATCAGTAACATGCTACCAATTCACCAAGTACACAACTGTACTTCAAGTAGATCACCTACTCTCTGCTGTTACCAACAAATAACTAGATCATACTCACCATGTAGATGTCTTTCTACACACTTGAAGAACCCTTGTCCTTGCCTCACCAAGTCCTTATGATTCTTCAACCAGTACCCTGGTGGATCTTCTCCAAGAACTTGCACAACCTGTAACTCTCTCTAATCATACACTCTCAGTACCCCTATTTGGTAACTAGGAGGAACTACACTAGCTCTCTCTACAAGCCCAATGGCTTTCTAGCACAAGTTTACAATACAGCCCATGAGTCCATATATAGATCTCATGCTTACAATAATTAGACTAACCTAATTACAATAATTAGACTCGTAACTTAAGACTACGACTAGCCTTCAACATGCAAACTAACAGTCTTAAAATAGACTCTCCCAGATTCAACATGCAAACTGCTTGTTCTCGCACAGGCTGCCGACATCGGCTCCTCCATGACCGATGTCAGCTGACTGGTGACTGACGCCAGTTGCTTCCTCTTTGCTATCTGACCAATGTCGATTGATCAGACCGACGCCGATTTCCCTACAACTGATTCTGCAACTCCCCGCAACTCTACATCCTCTGTAACTTCTCTTGTTTACATCCTGGTGAAGCTTTTAGCTCCACAACTTAACATTCATCAGTAGTGGTCTTTTGAGCTTCATTCAGGGAAAGGTGAACACTCTTATCTACTGGTGAATGAAATAGGTTTTCACCAAGTGACTGGCCCTTTTCTTTACTTTCACCCTAATCCAAAATCACCTCAAAGAGGTTTTCACTTTAAGACCTCAATGTTCTATTCCTCTATTTTTGTGTCTAAGGGTGTTCCCCCTTTCTCCAAAATATGTTGCAAGATCTAGTTTGATAGAGAACCCTTGTTTGTGGTTTCCCAATATAATATTATCTATTAAGCCCAAAAAATTATAAAAGGACTCATCATTTTAAAAATCATTTATAAGCACTCTAGATTCTTGTTTTTCTAAGGCTATAAATTGATGGTGATATAGAGTAAGTGGGTTATGGAAAATAATTGGGTTAATGGTACAAATAATATACATGTCAAATAAGTTGGTATTACAAAATTATTCATAAATGCTATGATGAGACTCTATTTCACTATCTTCATCATCATAATCACTAGACATTGGCATTTGAACATGAATAAGATATGTGAGGTTACCCTTGGGAAATTTAAATCTAAGACCATAGGTTCCTTTATATAAATTTATAGAAAATGGCTCCAAAGTTCCTTTTTGATTTCACCTGAGGCCTCTACCTTCATAGGATTGGTTCTTTATAATCTAGTTAAGAATGGGATACTTGTAATTTTTTTAGTAATTGGCCAATTTGTCATTATAAAACCATGCTTCATCATTAGGAAGTAGGTCCTCTTCTTTGCTTGTAGATGGTGTGAAAATTATAAGAGCTAGACTATGAGGTTTACCCTTTCTTTTTCATTACCATTCTATGTAAGGTGATTTAGCTTGAGGTCTTCCATCATATTTGGGGTTCTATGGAAGCTTGGAAATTTGAACTATGTCATAGATAAAATACTCTTTGGGTCATTGGCCAAGATGGTAAAATGATTAAACATTTCAGTATGAGGCATGTGGGAAGATCAATCAAGGGTAGCTCAGTCTAAATAATTATCTTTAATAAATTCAACAAGTATTTATTTATCATTATCCTTTTTTGGAACTAGATTTAGGCCAAAGAAGTAGTTATAACTTTGTTACTCAGCCTTTAAATGTATTCAATGTTCATAGGACTACAAATATCCATTAATAGTGACCTCCAAACCTAAGTATAAGAACTTGAAACACTAGTGTAATGTTGATAGGATCACATGAATTTCATGTATCCAAGTTCAAACCAAGTTCAAATTATATGATAGTTCTAGGTCTAACACATGTCAAAGTGTATCATAAGTCAAGGGCCCAATGATAACTATCAAGCTTATGGTGCCTTGTGCTTCTCATTCTTCATTATCATAGGCCTTGATAATAATTTTTTTTATTATAGATCAGCTATTGTATATCTGAGATACTTGATGAGATTTAGATACACAATATTCAAGGCTAATCCATTATCTATGAAGAAACATTTGACTTTGTGTTTCATAATGACAACTTAAATGTACAACAAATTGTTATGGAGAGGGCCAAAGGGTGGCATATCACTTTGGTCAAAGGTCAACTGCTAGCATGGGGCTAGATTTCTAACCAAAGCTTGGAATTTTTTTGGGGTTATGTCATTGGGGACTTGGGATTCACCTAATAATTCTATTGATATGTTATTATGGATATGATACATATTCAACAAATCCAAAATGGATATTTGTACGGGTGTCTTCTAAAGTTGTTCTACAATGTTGTATATTTTTTCCTTATTAGTTGTATATGGCTTATTCCTAACTATCACAATGGGTTAGATTAATTTAGTGGTAGAATATTATGGGGTAAGAATGGTAATATTTGACCATCAAGTTGTGATCTCATAATTAGGATTAGATATAGGACCTTTAATGCTAGAAAATGATGATAGAGATGGGCTAGATAAGATAAGTCTCAATCATCGGTGTACTTGGTTATGATCATAGGGTAATGAATTTTTATTAGTATAAGGTCTATGAATAGTAATACCTATTTATTTTGAGTATTTTATGTGTTCTTAGGTTGAGGAAGGATCACCAAAATATATGGGTTGATTGGAATTATTTAGTAATGGTACTATTCTATTACTACATAGTCTAGGATTAATGGTGATGGTTAAAATGTGACCTTATACAATATGACCTAAAAATTTTCAATAGTCATGTACAACTACAAGCTAAGTTTGTTGGTTGTTAGAATCATTATAGCCTTAGTTATTCCCATTCAGTTGATATTATGGTTATTGTTGTGATCATGGTTATTATTGATAATGTTATTGTTGTTGCTCTAGCCTTCATTGTTTCTATTGTTGATTGTTATTATTATGTTTCAAGAAAGGGTTTTGATAGATTCCAAGGTTGTGATTAGATATATATGCTCTATTATCCAATGTAATCTCCCCATTTTCCAACATATATTAGATGACGTGTTTTTTCTTTACATAATGACATAGATAATTTCCATGAACATTATGGTACTCAGATAACTCATTTTCTCTATAGTAGTCTAAATATAGAATACCCTCAGGATAATGTTTAAGAATTGGTCAACTAATCATGTCATCTACAAAAATATTTAAAAACACTACTTAGATAGATTCTCCAATGTCATTTAAGACTTGAGGAATGGTTTTCCATCATCTAGGAGGAGTTTGAAAAGGTAGTGGTTTATGTATTTATGGAGCTGGTCTAGGTTACTATGAAGGTTGTGCTTGATGAATATGCTACCAATGAGTAAGGTAAATTTATGTCATAGGGGACACATATGATTTTTGAACCATTTAGACATGATGTTACTCAGTTAATCCATTTCCAATAACATTATTATTATAGTTGTATGGCTTGGATTTTTCATAGGTACTAGCCTAGGCTAGAGCCAATGCTTGCAGTTGGACTTAATTTTGGTTCTAATTTTAGTATATTCCTTGGTTTTGTTTGATTTTCATTTGAAGTGGTTAACTTGATAATCCCTTTATTAATAAGTTCATTTTCAATTAGTAAACCTTTGCCAATGCTTTCATTGAAATTATCCACATACTAAAGCTCCAGATGATAGGATATTTCATTGTGAAAATTTTTAGTAAACATAGTGGCCAATTGTTTATCTAGTAAGCTATGGGTGAACTAACTAAAAATTACTCTCCATATATATATAAGAAAGTTTTCACTAAATTTTTATTTGGCTTGAGTGAAATCTACCAATGAAATCTCATATTCAAGATCATGGGATAAATATTCCACAAATTTGTGT
The DNA here is from genome assembly GCA_037957365.1 of Torreya grandis. Lineage (NCBI taxonomy): Eukaryota > Viridiplantae > Streptophyta > Pinopsida > Cupressales > Taxaceae > Torreya > Torreya grandis. The sequence continues at coordinate 1,087,078 of JARHVA010003643.1, forward strand.
GAGAGGTCGTCAAAACTAAATAAAAAATTATTTGGTAATTTGAGGAACCACTCTAAAGCCTATCCTATTAGACTTTGTGGAAATAATAGAAGTAAATGTCACTATAATCCACTAGCTAGAAAGAAATAAGTAATTTTATCAAATGGGCCTTAGGGTCTCCTTTACCTTGTATTTATTAAATTTTTGTGGTTGATACCCTGGAGTAAATGGTATTTGTAGATAATCTATGTTTAATTGGTGTGAACACATGCAATCTAACATAAATTTCTTGGTTTTCTTCCCTAATTTAATGGATACAATTTCATCCTTCATTTGTTGTTATTTTTGGGATAAGAAATTGGATGGAACATTTGGCTGAGGTGGAGGCTAGGAGGTCAAAGGTGGATTACCTTAATTAGGATATAATGGAAGTATGGTTTTTTTGGAATGTTGGTTTGGTGTGTGAACTGACTAGGAATATGCATCCATAGATTGGGATGTAGTGAAAATTATACACATTTTTGGGCTATATTCTACTTTAGATTCAATATATAGCCTTGGATTTGAGATAATTAGGGTTGTGATGGAAGGATATAGCTCTATGTAAATTACTATGCCCATTGAGGTTAAGTAGGGAACTATTGTCAATTAGTCAGAACTAAATGAATAAGGGGAATTTATTGTGAACCAAAGCCCTATCTTTGTATATATGGCATGTGTTGAGAAAAAGGCAATTACTACCTAATTGGTGCTTGTTGGATATTGGTACCTCTTGGTTGCATAAACACATGTTTTGAACTAAATTATTGTTAGGTGTTCAAAAATTTTATTTTACCAATAAACATGCATTATTGATTAGACAACATTTATGATTAAAAAGGTATAGTTGTCAATGATTGTAGAAGTACATTTACCATTACTTATCAAGGTGAAGCATTTGTTTCCACCTATTGATGTGTCATAGTGTTCTTCTTCTGCTACAATGGTATATTAGAATATGCCTATTTTTATGGAATGTTAGTAATCACCTATTGAGGTGGAGTATCATTTGTCACTTATTTTTGAGGCAAGTCACTAGTTGGCACTTTATTACTTAGTCCTTAGGGTTATATTCTTGATTAATTAACTGGTTGAGGATTAAAGGTAGATTATTATGGTTGGGATGTAGGAGTTCCTTCCCCCTACTATTATAAACCACTTATGGTATTAACTAAAATAACTTATTATTGTGGACTATTTATTAATGTAGTTAAGCCAATTTTTCCTAGATTGGAACACTTGTGTATTATCCACTATGTTTGGTGTTGATGGTTAAAATTGTGCTTGTTTCTAACACCAATAATGGGAAGTTTCAAGATGTGGGACTTGAGACTTGAAACAACCTCTAAATTTTTGAGAAGCTGGTCTCTTCTTTATATCAAGTGTATACTAGGAAAAGGGATAGGAATTTTAACAGAAACACAAATGCAAGAAAGAAAATATAACTATGGCGATGCGCTTGAATGTAATTCAACCTTAATCTTGAGCATAGTGAGACTATATGTAATATTCAATTACATTTAAGAGCAAACAAGGCATGATCAATGTAAAAGATGAAAACAATAGAAATAGAGGCTCATAGCATAGACTAATTTTGCAGTGATACATAAAATATCAACAAAGGCACATGGTCCAATCTTCTTATTTGAATTATCTAGTCACAAAAGAGGCATAGAAACATGCACAGTTACATAAAATTTAAAACTCAAGAAAATAGAACAAATGCAAATGATATTGCTAATCAAAGCTCTAGAAAGTCTAAAACTCTTGACAACATAGCTTAGACTACTTTTGCAATGAAACAAAAAATATCAACAAAGGCACAGGATTCAATCTTATAATTAATTCTCTAGTCACATAAGAGGCATAGAAACATGCATAGTTACATAAACTTTCCAACTTAAGAAAATAGAACAAAGGCAAATGATATTCCTAATCACAACTCCAAAAAGTCTAAACTCTTGACAATAATTCTCTTAGAAAATTCTCTCTAGTATCTGATCATGATCCTTTTGGTGACCTCTAAACCTCTATTTATATCCTTCAATTCACTCTAGATTGTTTGTGTATTCCCAATCTAACGGCCCAACTAAAATCTAACTAAACTTGAAGTGTCTAACAGAAGATATCTCTTAGATTGTGAAATGCTCTGTCTTTCGGCAGTTTATTAGCTGAAATAGATCACATGATGCTCCCTTATTTTAAATGGAAGAGGACACTTGGTTTGTTACTCAAAACCTTTTTATTACTGGAGAATGACACTTGGCATGTTTTGCAATACTTACTGAAGACACGTGACACTTTCCACATAACTTATACTTTTTATGTCTTTGCTCAGGAGTGTTTTGCCTTTGACACCTATCACAATCCACTTCTTCAAAATTTTAACAAATTAAATAAAAAATAAGACTCATAGCATTTATAACCCTAGTAGCTTTTAAAAGGCATAGGGATAGGTGGTGATTTCTACTTGCCTCAACAAAGGACACATGGCAATCTCTGCTTTACTTAACTGGGGATATGTGGTGATCTCTGCTACTTTTAGCTACCTTTTGAGAAACCTATGGAAGCTGAAACATAGTGATTTCCACATTGATCTATCTATATTATAGAAACAATTGGGCCTTATTTCATATTTACGTGGACAGTGACACTTGACAGCTTCTACTTGCTTTAAAAACAAAACTTGAGACCCACCATGGTTATTATTATATCGGTGAAGCAAAATTTAGATAATTTGGATCTCAAAACATGGTGACTTTTGCTCTCTTTAGATGAGATATGTGGTCTCTTCTGTCACTTTTAGAAAATCAAATTGAAACCTTCCATGATTACCACTTGGTGCTTTCCACTTGATCCTGATACTTGGCTTGTTGAAACCTTCTGCTGAAAAGAGATTTGAAATGCGGATGATGATATGCAATACAGATGCTGACACTTGTCATATTCTACTAATTTTCTATGAGATACATGGAAATTTCACTTTACTTATAAAAATTGTGAAAGGTGCCTTGGCTGATGACACTTGGTAGCTTTCACTTGACTTCAACACTTAGACAAAAAATGAATTAAAAGGAAATTAGAGTTTGCACTCTATTTCAAAACTTCACCATCTTGAGCCAAAGTATGTGGGAATAAAATTTTGTAGTGTGCAATTAAAAATAAGATTGAAACATAGAGTAATTTTTTACTCTACAGTTATTAGTGACCCCAAGGACTTTTGAGCCTGCTAAAAAATAAACCACAACTCTCGCTAGATCAAAATTTTAAAATTACAGCTTCAGCAATGTTGTTTGGTAGGCAAACCACTCATCATCAGATAACCCCTGCTTATTCTACAATTCATTGAAGGTTAAATCAAGGTTAATAATATCCTTGTGTGAAAAATTCTACAAAATCTGAATCGTAGCCTTTAATTTGAATTCAAGCTAGGAAATAGGAACCAAGATAGCTTTTACTTCAAGGACTGACGAATCATCCCTTAAATCCTAAAAAACTATTTGATCATTCTTTTTGGCCAACAGCAAAGGTTCAATTTCATCAACCATTAGCAACATGTTATCATCAAGAAATGGAGAAGGAAGACCTTATCTCACTAGATCTTCAATATGATGTTTCATTTCACTGATTCCTTCTTTCATGACATCTAGGAGCTCTTTACAACTGATGGCTATGGAATTACAACTGAGAACCTCATTCACTCACTTAGCAGTGATCATTCTATTCCCAATTCTTTCCACTGACAACATTGCATCTATTGCATCATAAAGCTTTTGCAACAACATTTCAGAGTCCATTACTCTCCCAAAAACTATATCCAGAGTGTTTGCAGCTGAATCCTCCACCTTTTTGCACAATTTTTGTGCATTTAGTAGGAAGGTGAGAGAAGGCCCGAGATAAATAATATCTAAGGAGATTATTTTTGACATGGATTCATAGAGATCCTTCCCCAAACTTAACACTCTAACATTCCTTGGCCTATTAGCCAACTCCAATGTCAATTGTGCTGCTCTCTATTGCTCTGCTTAAAATTGGGCTTGTATAGCTGTAGTATTATTCTATTTGATCAGTAGTTATATTGTAATTGAGTAACCTACAATAGGTGTTCCTCACATTTTTCTTGCAATGCTAATTTCTCCCACCTTAGGGTCATCACTACCTCCTTTACCTACATTAGCCCTACCTTTAATGAATCATTTTGGGCCTGGACTACTTAGTGAGTCTAAAGAGAAACAATATCTTACAACTATTTATTCAGATTCTCTATTTCATTATCTTTCTTATTGATTTCTATGGTCAAACTATTACAGTTTGCCTTTTCCTTGGCTAAATCAGCCTCCATCTTCTATAGCCTCCTTGATGTCTTCAAGTAGTCTTCAGCAACTATAGAAGTGGATTCAGTTAGCAGCTCAATTTTGTCTTGTGGCCTGAAGAGGGACATGTCGATGGCCACTACATTCATCATGTAGTCCTCTGGCTACATCTACTCAGTTGGCTTTATTACATTTGATGAAAAATGAGTCACTATCAATTGCTACTGAATGGGATCAAATTGTGACTGCAGATGGGGTGTAGCCAAGGCTTTATTTTCCTTGATCTTCTTTTTCTCTCTTCAAGCTTCCCTTGCCTTCCTAGTAGCATCTACTTGGGTCTGGAAGGTAGAAGGAGAGGCAATGTGCCCACTCGCAAAAGGATGTCCCTGTGGCAAACCATACTGAATAGCCAATTGTTGGTTATGGGAAATCTGAGGGGAATGTTTCTTGGGAATAGAAGGGGAAAAATGAGGTAATGTTAAATCTTAAGGTGGTATAGATGGAGCAAAGTGAAAAATGGGAATGACAGAGGTGGTAGGGGATGTCATCTAGCTAGATGGAATCATCATGCCAATAGGAGAAGAAAGAGTTTGAGAAAGAGAAGAAGGAATAATACTTATCTGAGGAGTAATTACAGTACTCTATAATTGGCACTATGAAGGTTCTACTTCCTCATTTGAATCAAACTAAAACTGTACCCTCTTTCACTTCTTGGGTGACTCTTCTTTTGGCTATGTTCTTTTTCCTTCCACGTCTACTACTACTGTCAGTGATGCTTGTGGAGAACTAGGAACTTCAATAATTACCACTAATGGGGAAGCTTTTAGTGGTGAAGACATTGTAGACACCAAAATTGTGTCAACTCCCCTTGGTCCCTTACACACATTATTAATTTAAAATAAAATACTTATTTTAATTAATCACATCACCCTAGGACACCTCACCTTGGACACCTCACCTCTAAGACCATTTCCTACCCTATGACTCAGCCCAAGACTAAGTCATCCAAATCATAACCACCTAAGACCCATTCCAACCTCCTAACTAACCCTCATGCTTATTAACCCCATCATTTGACCATTCCCCAACTAACAAGTGCACTTGGTAGATATAGAATGGGCTTCTTAGCCTGTTTACTCATTCTTCAACCATTGACATCGATCAACTGTCAGTCGATGTTGGCGAGATAGCTGATATCAGTTACATAAACCAACATCTAATGTTGAGTTACACCCCAGAAACACTAAGATGAACTAGATCTTGGACTCTCAAATCTCTCTCTTTCCCTCTCCCACACATTGAGACATCACCAGGCATCAAACTTCGACTAATGCTCCCTGGGCCACAGAGACTCTATGCAAGTGACTCTGAATTGAATTGGAATATTACACAAGGTCTTCAGCATCAAGCCACAATAGGTACAAACATTCAACACCTTGGTTCTTCATCTTACCAAAGCTAAGTATTTATTCTACCCTTTCATTTCAATAATTTAGAAAGCATTAGTAATTAGTTTTTATTTACTATTTCTAAATACTACCACCAGACCAGACCTAACTTTCAACTAGACCCGACTTCTTCTAGGGAAAGTTTGAAAAGCCTTCCTCTCACCCTTACCCTTTTTGACAACCTATCATCTACCTTTGCCCTTTTGCGGGCCTTATTCATCTCCCTGCAAGCTTGCACATACCAAAACTCCTTCTAGACCCCTCTGTCAACCACAAACCCATCCAAAACCCATCCAAGGCCATTGCCTTGACCGACATCAACCATTTCCCCTACCGATGTCAGTAGTATAATCAATGTTGGCAACACTGACAAACTAATGATGGTAGGACTACCAATGTCGGTGACTATGGTAGACCGACTGCAAAGAAATAGGTACACATTATCTAATTTCCTCTTTTTTAGTCATTTGTCATTTCTTTATTTCTGACAATTTTACTAATAAATAGTGGATTGTCATCTCTCAAGGAAGTCTTTGCGCTTTTGGGACCGAGCATATTGCTTGGCAGTCCACCCTATCTTTATCTAACATTTTTTTGTGTTTGAGTCTCTTTCTTCTATAGGTGTCTTCCTCCATAGCCAAAGAGGAGTACCGATAATGTTTGGTTATGGTGCACAACTTCATCCAGGTATCATCTAACCCCTGACCATTTAACTTTTAGTTTCTATCTAGATTCTAAATGTAAACAAGTGAAAATGAATAGAAACATTTTGGCACACCTGGTGGGACCCTTGGAGTTTTCCTTGGGTTCATTTTTTTCTTCTAAAATGAAAACTTTCATATAGATGCATTAGATTCTCTTCCTGCATCCTTCTTCTATCTTTTTATTTTGAAAAGACATCATAAGCACAAGTTAAAAAGAACATATTTCTTTTTATTGTCACCTTTTTCCCTACATTTTAGCATAGTGAAATTCATACTGTCAACCTTTTCCTCACTTGTTTGCATCTGAACAAAACATTTCAATTTGGGTTAAAAATTAATTGCATTTCATTCCTACTTGAATTCATATTTAGCTCATCTAGTAATTAAAAATGCATTATGAATAAATCGTAGTGCACATATGTTACAAATCCTAACCACTATCACAAATCAAACATCTAAGCATACCTGAGACAAGGCCCAACTAGGATTTCACCACATAGCAAATACCTTACCCTTCTCGGTGATCCTACTTGGACTTCACTACCAAGGGGAGAACCCAATCTGTTCTCTGGTAGAGTATAAACTCTAGGGGAAGTATATATTGGCTAAGCGGCCCAGCTTAGCTCTAGGTTTGTGAAGTGAGGGGAGCAAGCCCCTAGCACCAAGCCACATACGAAACCTAACACAAACACTTGAACACCAAAACATAACCTAAAACCAACCTTAGACTACCTTTTTAGGACCCATTCTAAAAGCCCACTTCCTAAACATATTCTTCTAAGGCATAAGCCACCATAACTCTAAAATTTATTCTTAGGAATTTAATGTTTAGATGTTGCTTGCCTTCATCTTTTCTATTTTTTTCATCTGATTGTTTGAGATGGTGAGGATGCATCATTCTGAGACCAAAAACAATTTATAATTTCACTTCATTCCAAAAACTTTTAGTTTTCTAAGTTTCTAGAAATACACAGTAATCGGCATCAGTTTTTCCACCGACATCGGCAACTTGTCTTAATTGGCATTGGTTTTTCCATCGACGTTGACAACTTTTATCAATCGACATGCATTTTTCCACCGATGTCGGCAACATATCTCCACTGACATTAGTTTTTCCACTAATTTCGATCACTATCAATAATATTTCTTTCAAAATAACAAGCTTAAAACTTGACATTTTTGTTGTTCAACCCAACCTTTTAGTTTTTTGAAACTAAAACAAATAGTTTCTGGAACCTGACTCTTTTTGCCTTCAATGCTTTTGACACATAGTCATGCCAAAACTCTTGTTGACCACGTGAGGTAATAAGCACTTCCACCCTCACCTTTCATATCAAGTCACCAAATGGAGTATACTTTAGATATTAAACGCACTCCTATCCAGCCTACCCCCACCAATCAATCTCCTACTGTTTTTGAAGGAGACCAAGACTTTGAGAGATTCCTTGATCACAATGTCAAGGCTCTCCAACACTATCTCGCAAGAAGCCAAATGCGAGATCCTTTAGGTAATCCTATTTATGGGATACCAACTTCTCTTGTTGATGCGGTAATGGCATCGACACCATTTACTACCCAACCCATCATAACTCAGGCTATTGCCTCAACCAATAACCTAACCATGGCCAATGCTCAATATTTGCCCTCCCTGTCTATTTTTGGACCTACCTCCATTGGGGTTTCCATACCCCCTCAACAACAAACAATTCAACCAAGTTCTACACCATACTAGAACTTGATTGTCTCGACTCCACACACTCTTGCCCCTATAAACAGGGGAGTGACTACCTACCCTTTAACCAATGCCACCATTCAACCATCTTTGGTGGTATTTAGTCAACTTGTGCCTTCTAACTTCATGACACAAGCCCCCTTAGCCTCAACATCAGTTCCTATGATGAACTACCAATATGTTACACCTATACAGACGCAACCAGGTATGTCATATGCCCCTCCTAACACCTTTTAGGTACCCTACAACTTAGGGGGTGTCCCACTTGCCAATTTGTTAGCCAATCTAATTAAGATGTTGATGGATAAGATGTCTAATCTTGAGACATCCATTTTTGGTTCAAGCAATGTTCTTTCATATGAACAAATTTGCAATGAACCCATTCACCCTTCGGTGCCTAATAGGCCATAACCTAACTAGTGAGAAATCCCAAAATTTACTCATTTTCAAAGTAAAGAGGACCCAAAACAACATCTTTGAGCGTTTAGACATGCTTGCTACCTTATAGCACATGATGATGCATTATTACTTTGCACGTATCCCACATCACTTTTTGGCGCCACCCTTGATTGGTATAGATCCATTACTAGTCATTCTCTCTTTTCCTTCACTCAACTCACCCGACTATTCCTTGACCACTTTTAAATTAACATCACTAAGAAGGTCTCTATCACGGACCTATATTCTATTAGACAATTCAATGATGAATCAATAGCTAACTTCGTCACCCATTGGAGAGGATTGATCAACCAACTCTCCTTCTCTTTACCTCAAACTGAGCTCATTGAGCTCTTTTCACGAGCATGTGCCAAGCACATCTCGTCTACTTTGTGGGTTCAAACATTCTACACATTTGATGAAGCTTTCACCATGGCCCAAAATCTTGAGCTCTGTATTATCGAAGAGGATAGGGTCAAATTGCATAGTAAAAATACTAACGCAGAAACCAATGACCCTTCTTCTTCTAGACCTACTTTTTCCCACTCCAAGCCTAAAGGAGTGGTAAACACTGTGGTCCTTAGGCCATCATCTTCAACAAAAACCAACCAATCTCAACCTACCACATCAGAATACATCATAAAACAATTCCAACAATGGTATATATAGCATTAATACACTCCAATAGGAGAATCATACACTTTTGTGTTGGATAAACTAGTCAAGCAGGGGGTCCTCAATCTCCCCCAAATTTGACCACCCCAATTCAACCACTCAAAAGCCATCCCTATCTGGTATAGGGAAAATGACTTTTACAACTATCCTCGTGTCAAGGGTCATGACACAAACAACTACAAAACCTTTAAACACATCATACAAGACATGTTAGACAAGGGGGATATTGTTTTGGATAACCCGAATGTGCCGACTAACCAAAACATGGAATGTCTTTAGGCAACCATTCCCTAGCCATCCTCCTAATCAGCATAACATTCAGACGATGGCTGATGACCTTCAAGAGCATAATATACACATGGTTGACATGGATTTTAATCAACCTCTCCCATAGTCTGAAGAGGTTAGTCAACCTATTTTTCCATTATAGGTAGAAGAACTCTCTTCTTCTATTTGTCCACCACAACTAGAAGAACTCTCTTCTCCTATTTGTGTACCACAGGTAGAAGAACTCTCTTCTCTTATTTGTCCATCACATGTAGAAGAACTCTCTTCTCCTATTTTTCCATCATAGGTAGAACTCTCTTCTCCTATTTGTCTATCACAGGTAGAAGAACTCTCTTCCCCTCTTTGTCCATCACAGGTAGAAGAACTCTCTTTTCCTATTTGTCAATCATAGGTAGAATAACACTCTTCTCCTATTTGTCCATCATAGGTAGAAGAACTCTCTTTTCCTATTTGTCCATCACAGGTAGAAGGGCCCTCTTCTCCTATTTTTCCACCACAAGTAGAAGATCCTTCTTCTCCTATTAGTCTTCCATCCACCCCCCTTTCACATGTAGGAGAGTCAACTTTGAACTCTCCCATATTGGAGGATGTTTCGATGGCACCAATGTTAGTTGCCTCACCCTCATCCTTCTTATCATCAATGGGGGATCATACTTGCCCCACTCCTAGACCAAATGTCAAAGCCATAACCATCCCTATGCTCTATCCAACTGAAGAGCCACAATCTCCAATCCCTTCTCCATTGAGAGAGGAACTTACCACGTTATCCATTTCAGCCGAAGAAGACCTAGTGATGGTAGACTTGAATCTCACCCCTCACAATAGTAGTCCTCGCACTAAACTAAAGAAGGCTACTAAACCACATGGGAGAACTTCTCCCCCACCTTCACCATTACCATCTATCTTGGGTCCACATCCTTCCACTTTAAAAGGAGTGCTCCCTATTTTAATACCTCATAGAGGCAAATTGCCTCCATTACTCTCTCAACCTAACACAAACATACTTCCTCCAAAACATCCAACACCTCTCAACAACAAAGTGTCATCTACACGTTTGACCATACCATTCACGACAAAGGTGACACAACAAACTCCCTGAAGATCTCCTAAAAGGAAGTTGTCAACACCTACTACAACAATGAGCACAAGCCCATTAAGGGGTCCTATGCTTCGATGTTATGCCAATTGTTACAGTCATCTAGGATCACTCTCCTTCCTATTAAACCATACAAACCTCTCGAACCAAAACCATCTTGGTTTGATGACACTCAAATTTTCTAGTATCAATGCACACCTGGGCATGATACTGAGCATTGTTGTGCCCTTAAGGCTATTATTCATCAACACCTAAAAGAGAAAATTACTCACATTGAGGTTTCTTCTAACCACATTTTTGACAAACCACTGACACTATCCCATACATCCCAAACCTCTTCACCTAAATCAGGATCCCCATACAAGACTATGGTCCCTTAACCACCTTCCACTCCTTTATTTGAAATCAACACAATTGATGTGGCCACCAGGCCCCAAATTATGAAGGATAAAGGAAAAGACGATATTTCTACCCCTTTAACATATCCATTATTCATCAAGACCTCTCAACCAACACAACCTAAGATTTCTATCTTGGACATGTCTCGACCACCATCTCTGGGGGAAATTCCTCCTAACAATCTCCAATCCCTTCTCCATCGAGAGAGGAGCTTACCACCTCACCCACTTCAGTCGAAGAAGATCCAGTGAAGGTAGACTTTAACCTCACCCCTCACAATAGTAGTCCTCACACTAAACTAAAGAAGGCTACTAAACCACATCAGAGAACTTCTCCCCCACCTTCACAATTACTATCTATCTTGGGTCCACATCCTTCCACTTTAAAAGGAGTGCTCCCTATTTTAACACATCACAAAGGAAAATTGCCTCCATTACTCTCTCAACCTAACACAAACATACTTCCTCCAAAACATCTAACACCTCTCAACAACAAAGTGTCATCTACACATGTGACCATACCACTCACAACAAAGGTGACATGATAAATTCCCCAAACAACTCCTAAAAATAAGTTGTCAACACCTACTGCAACAATGAGTACAAGCCCATTAAGGGGGTCCTATGCTTAGATGTTATGCCAATTGTTGCAGTCATCTAGCATCACTCTCCTGCCTATTAAACCATACCAACCTCTCAGACCAAAACCATCTTGGTTCGATGACACTCAAATTTGCTAGTATCATTGCACACCTAGGCATGATACTGAGCATTATTGTGCCCTTAAGACTGTCATTCATCAACACCTAAAAAAGGACACTCCTCACATTGAGGTTTCTTTTGACCACATTTTTGACAAACCACTGACACCATCCCATACATCCCAAACCTCTTCACCTAAATCAGGATCCCCATACAAGACTATGGTCCCTCAACCACCTTCTACTCCTTTATTCAAAATCAACACAATCGATGTGGCCACCAGGCCCCAAATTATGAAGGATAAAGGAAAAGACCATATTTTTACCCCTTTAACATATCCATTATTCATCAAGACCTCTCAACCAACACAACCTAAGATTTCTATCATGGACATGTCTCGACCACCATCTCTGGGGAAAATTCCTCCTAACCTCTCTAGTCCACATAACGCTTGGTAGAAGCGACTTGTTGACTACTTAGGATATTTTATCATGCCTCCTAATCTCTCTAGTGATTCACAATGAGATTTTATCAAAAACACTGCTTGCTACACCATGCTAGGGGGACTTCTCTACAAATGAAGTCTAGACGGCCTCCTTATCCAATGCCTAACAACCACTGAGACTTCCCATGTCATCAAAAAAGCCCATGATGGGCTTTGTGATAGACATTTTAGTGGTTACATTCTTACTAAGCACATCCTCTACTTGGGCTATTATTGGCCCACTCTTAACCAAGACTGCAACAACTATGTTCGGCATTGTACCAAATGCCAACAACATACCAACCAACATCACATCCAACATTGATGAAACCATGCCCACAACAATAATATGAAAGAGTGAGATTTCAAAATCAGAGATCTCATCCCTATAGAAGACCAACATGTGACCAATTTAGAAAGAAGTAAATGTGGAAAGTTTGCTCTTAATTGACTCAGACCTTACACAAGCATGGATCATGGACTTATCATCTATCTTCTCTTGAAGGCTGACCAAAAACTGAGCCCTTTAATTCCTTACATCTTCAACCATTTAATTGTTAGTCAAGTAATCATTCACTTTACATTTAGCTTGAGCTCATCCCTTGAGCAACCCCCGCCATTGTCATTCCTATTCCTTTCAACCCTTTTTCCTTACAAACATTAGTCAACCCTTTGGTAAAGCATGAATGCTTTGTCCTAATAAAAGGGAACCCCTAAACCTCTATAATCAAGTCCATGACCAAAATTCTAGTAAAAAACAAAAAAAAAACATAAAATTGGGATGCCTATTCAAAGGTCATAAACTATCAATGTAGACTGCTCCCTCGAAGGACAGTTGCATCATTGTTGTAATTAATAGATTGCTCCCTTGAAGGACAACTATCCATAGACATTCTAACATACAAATCACAATATATACCACTCCATCGAAGGATGGCTATGACCATAAAATAAAGCAACATCCCCAAATAGACTTCCTACATTGATCAGTCCACAAACTACTAAGTCATGGACTTGTCTATAGTCATTCTCAGGGTCACCTATAAAAGGGGTAAGGTTATTCCTACCAAAAAGGGTTATGCTATTCTCACACCTCACATAATCAAACCTATTACCCCAACATACTTAAGGGATTTGGAGCTCACTTGTTGTTAAGTGATTCGACTATTTCTCTAACACAAACCAATTATCAAATGACATAATGCATGAACAGGCATTTTGTTTACAAAAACCTTATCTACGCCATCATCATGGTCCTTGTCAATGAAAGAGAAATGCACCTTTCACTTTTTTTTACCATACCTTGGTCACATACAACCAAATCATCTTATAACCAAACCAAACCAAACCAATTCACTAACATGACATCATATCCCATTTACACTAGTTTGTATGGACAACAATACACATGGAAACTATCGACCACACAATTTATCTCAAGCATAAACCCATTACTTGTTGAAGCATAAACATACTCATTTCATTTTTAGCATCCACCATCACAAATATGGAAAATTGCTAGGAATGAAAAACCATACAACCAATGTTACAGAATACACCATCACTTAATATGGAAAATGCTGTAACATCATCTTACCTTTATCATTTCAAGCATGTACCATCACACCTATGGGAACTACTAGAACACTAACCTGACCAAATGACCTATCAACATCTTTGACCCTCTTCTTCCGTTTTGACAAGAACTACATTGGCTTGAAGCCCTTACAATAGGGGCTATGTAGGTAGCACTCAGTCTTTTGAGGTTAGCTCAGCCATTCACCCATTCATCTCCCTAAAGAAAATGGCTAGCCATTCATCCATCTACTTATTGGACCAACCATATCTCCTTTAACCATGACCAAACACCTCGTCCAAAACCACGACCAAACAACTAGCCCTGACACTGTAGAAGTCACCCTTGACTTATCATGGGGCACATTGGAGATCAAATACACCTTTTAGACCATAACAACACCCAACATTTGAGATCACTTATATCTCAACTTGACTCGACCAACCACATTGGGATCGCCACTATCTCCTCTGACCATGACCACTTTTGAGACAACTTTGCTTTGGTTGTTTTAATTACATATATGCTACCTCATCAGTGGTTAGCAAATTGTACGCACCTCACATTACGACCCTCACAAGTATCGAATCACACCCAAGTTGATCCCCACTACTTGTGACATTTTCATGTTTTCTAGGAGCACTTCCCAAGCCTAAGATGCTTGGAACATGATGACCATTGGAGCTACAACTTTGATCATTTCACCCAATCAATGATGACTAAATGTTGGGGCCCAATTATTTCAATTTTAGCACTCCTTGACCTGTGACTGTGATAATTTGACCTATCTATCACGTGAAGTGGTATATGCACAATCTCAACTATTGTAGCGTTCACACTCAAACTTCACCATACCCATACACTGCCTATGAAATCAACACCCGACATTAGGTTACCTTCCCTTGACTCCCACATTGAGGGGGAATACCTCATCCATACCTGGGGCAACTAACTCTTAATTTTGTCTTTCAATTCATCAGAACAACCAACAGGACAAAAAAGACCATATCCTTTATCTAGGGCAATAACTCCTATTTTTGTCTTGCAGTTCATCAAGAACAACCAACAAGACACAAAGGGGCAAATGTAGACACCAAAATTGTGTCGACTCCCCTTGATCCCTTACACATATTATTAATTTAAAATAAAATACTTATTTTGAATTAATCACATCACCTTAGGACACCTCACCTAAGACACTTCGCCTTGGACACCTCACCCCTAAGACCATTTCCTATGCTATGACTCATGCCAAGACTAAGTCATCCAAATAATAACCACTTAAGACCCATTCCAACCTCCTAACTAACCCTCATGCTTATTAAACCTGTCATTTGACTACTCCCCAGCTAACAAGTGCACTTGGAAAATGGAAAATGGGCTTCTTAGCCCGTTTACTCATTCTTCAACTACCAACATCAGTCAACTATTGGAAGACACCGATGGGATAGCCAACATCTATTACATAAATTGATGTCTAACATCAAGTTATGCCCTAAAACTCTGAGATAGACTGGCTCTTAGACTCTCTCTCTCTCTCTCTCTCTCTCTCTCTCTCTCTCTCACACACACACACACACACACACACACACACACACTCTAAGACATCACTAGGCATCAGACTTTGACTAATGCTCCCTGGGCCACAGAGACTCTACATAAGTGACTCTGAATTGAATTGGAATATTGCATGAAGTCTTCAGCATCAAGCCACAACATGTATAAGCATTCAAAATCTTGGTTCTTCATCTCACCAGAGCTAAGTATTTCTTCTGCCCTTTCATTTCAGTAATTTAGAAAGCATTAGTAATTAGTTTCTATTTACTATTTCTAAATACTACCACCAGACCTGACCCAACTTTGAACTAGACCCGACTTCTTCTGGGGAAAGGTTGAAAAGCCTTCCTCTCAGCCTTACCCTTTTTGACAAACTATCATCTACCTTTGCCCTTCTACGGGCCTTATTCATCTCCCTACAACCCTACATAGACCCAGACGCCTTCCAGACCCCTCTATCGACCACAACCCCATCCAAAACCTATCCAAGGCCATTACCTTGATTGACATTGACCATTTCCACTACCGATGTTGGTAGTATAACTAACATTGGTAACACTGACAAATCGATGATGGTAGGACTACCAATGTCAGCGATTGTGGTAGACCGACTGCAAAGAAATAGGTATGCATTATCTAATTTCCTCTTTTTTAGTCATTTGTCATTTCTTTATTTCTAACACTTTTACTTATAAACAGTGGACTGTCATCCCTCAAGGAAGTCTTTGTGCTTTTGGGACCGAGCATATCGCTTGGTAGTCCACCCTATCTTTATCTAACATTTTTTTGTGTTTGAGTCTCTTTCTTCTACAGGTGTCTTCCTTTATAGCCAAAGAGGAGCTCCTACAATGTCTAGATACGGTGTGGAACTTCATTCGGGTATCATCTAACCCCTGACCATTTAACTTTTAGTTTCTTTCTATCTTCTGAATGTAAACAAGCAAAAATGAGTAGAAACATTTTGGCATGCCCAATGGGACCCCTGGAGTTTTCCTTGGGTTCATCTTTTTTTTTTCTAAAATGCAAAATTTCATATAGATGCATTATATTCTCTTCCTACATCCTTCTTCTATCTTTTTATTTTGAAAATACATCATAATGACAAGTTAAAAAGAACATATTTCTTTTTCTTGTCACCTTTTTCCCTGCATTTTAGAGTAGTGAAATTCATACTCTCAACCTTTTCCTCACTTGTTTGCATCTAAACAAAACATTTCAATTTGGGTTAAAAATTAATTGCATTTCATTCCTACTTGAATGCATATTTAACTCATCTAGTAATTAAAAACACATTATGAATAAATTATAGTGCACATATGTTACACATCTTGACCATTATCACAAATCAAACATTTAAACATACTTGAGACAATGCCCGACTAGGATTTCACCACATAGTAGATACCTTACCCTTCCCAACAATCCTACTTGGACTTCACTACCAAGGGGAGAACCCACTTTGTTCTCTGGCAGAGTATAAACTCTAGGGGAAGTATATATTGGCTAAGCGGCCCAGCTCGGCTCTGGGTTGGTGATGTGAGGGGAGCAAGCCCCTAGCACCAAGCCATGTATGGAACCTAAAAAATACTTTTGACGACCAAAACATAACCCAAAACCAACCTTAGACTACCTTTTTAGGACCCATTCTAAAAGCCCACTTCCTAAACATATTCTTCTAAGGCATAAGCTGCCAAGACTCTAAAATTTATTCTTAGGAATTTAATGTTTAGAGGTTGCTTGCCTTCATCTTTTTTGCTATTTTCATCTAATTTTTTGAGCTTGTGAGGATGCATCATTTTGAGACCAAAAACAATTCAAAATTTCTCTTTATTCTAAAAACTTTCAATTTTTTGAGTTTCTAGAAATACACAATAACTGGTATCAATTTTTCCACCAACGTCGGCAACTTGTCTTAACCGGCATCAATTTTTCCACTGATGTTAGCAACTTTTATCAATTGACATTGGTTTTTCTACTAATATCAACAACATATCTCCATTGACATCAATTTTTCCACTGATGTCAGTCACTATCAACAATATTTCTTTCAAAATAACAAGCTTAAAACCTAACTTTTTTGCCGTTCAACCCAACCTTTTGGTTTTTTTAAATTGAAACATACAGTTTTTGTAAATTGACTCTTTTTGCCTTCAATTCTTTTGACACATAGTCAAGCCAAAACTCTTGTTGACCATGTGAGGCAACAACCACTTCCACCCTCACCTTTCATATCAAGTCACCAAATGGAGTATACTTTAGATATTAAACGTACTCTTATCCAGTCTACCCCCACCAATCAATCTCCTATTGTTCTTGAAGGAGACCAAGACTTTGAGAGATTCCTTGATCACAATGTCAAGGCTCTCCAACACTATCTTACAAGAAGCCAAATGTGAGATCCTTCAGGTAATCCTATTTATGGGATACCAACTTCTCTTGTTGATGCGGCAATGGCATCGACACCATTTTCTATGCAACCCATCATAACTCAAGCTATTGCCTCGACCAATAACCTGACCATGGCCAATGCTCAAGATTTGGCCTTCCCATCTATTTTTGGACCTACCTCCATTGGGGTTTTCGTACCCCCTCAACCACAAACAATTCAACCAAGTTCTACACCATACAAGAACTTTATTGTCTCAACTCCACACACTCTTGCCCCTATAAACATGGGAGTGACTACCTACCATTTAACCAATGCCACCATTCAACCACCTTTGGCGGCATCTAGTCAACTTGTGCCTTCCAAATTCGTGACACAAGCCCCCTTAGCCTCAACATCAGTTCCTATGAGGAACTACCAATATGTTACACCTATACAGATGCAACTAAGTACGTCATATGCCCCTCCTAATGCCTTTCAAGTACCCTACAACATAGGGGTGCCCCACTTTCCAATCCGTCAGCCGATATAATTAAGATGCTGATGGATAAGATGTCTAATCTTGAGACATTCATTTCTGGTTTAAGTGATGTTCTTTCATATGAACAAATTTGCAATTTACCAATTCACCCCTTAGTGACCATTAGACCATACCCTAACTAGTGGGAACTCCCAAAATTTACTCATTTTTAGTGTAAAGAGGACCCAAAACAACATCTTCAAGCATTTAGACATGCTTGCTACCTTATAACACATGATGATCCGTTATTACTTCACATGTTTCCCATGTCACTTTCTGGCATTGCCCTTGATTGGTATAGCTCCATTACCAACCATTCTCTCTTTTCCTTCACTCAACTCACCCAACTATTCCTTGACCACTTTTCAATTAACATCACTAGGAAGGTCTCTATCACGGACCTATATTATATTACACAATCCGATGATAAATTAATAGCTAACTTTGTCACCCATTGGAGTGGATTGATCAGCCAACTCTCCTTCTTTTTACCTCAAACTGAGCTCATTGAGCTCTTTTCATGAGCATGTGCCAAGCACATCTCATCTACTTTGTGGGTTCAAACATTCCACACATTTAATGAAGCTTTCACCATGGCTCAAAAGCTTGAGCTCTGCATTGTTGAAGAGAATAGGGTCAAATTGTGTAGTAAAAATACTAACACAAAAACCAATGACCCTTCTTCTTCTAGACCTACTTTTTCCCACTCCAAGTCTAAAGGAGCAAAAAACACTATGGTCTTTAGGCCATCATCTTCAACAACAACCAACCAATCTCAACCTTCCACATCAGAATACATCATAAAACAATTCCAACAATGGTATATATAGCATCAATACACTCCAATAGGAGAATCATATGCTTTCATCTTGGATAAACTAGTCAAGCAAGGGGTCCTCAATCTCCCTCAAATTCAACCACCCCAATTCGACCCCTCAAAATCCATCCCTACCTGGTATAGGGAAAATGACTTTTACAACTATCATCGTGTCAAGGGTCATGACATAGACAACTACAAAACCTTCAAAAACATCATACAAGACATGTTAGATAAGGGCAATATTGTTTTGGATAACCTGAATGTGCTAGCTAACCAAAACATGGATGTCTTTAGGCAACCATTCCATAACCATCCCCTAGTCAGCATAACATTTAGACCATGGTTGATGACCTTCAAGAGCATAATATACACACGATCAACATGGTTTTTAATCAACCTCTCCCACAGTCTGAAGAGGTTAGTCAACCTATTTGTCCACTACCGGTAGAAGAACTCTCTTCTCCTATTTGTCCACCATAGGTAGAAGAACTCTCTTCTCTTATTTGTCCATCACAGTTAGAAGAACTCTCTTCTCCTATTTGTCTATCATAGGTAGAAGAACTCTCTTCTCCTATTTGTCTATCACAGGTAGAAGAACTCTCTTCTCCTATTTGTCCATCACAGGTAGAAGAACTCTCTTTTCCTATTTGTCCATCATAGGCAGAATAACTCTCTTCTCCTATTTGTCCATCATAGGAAGAATAACTCTCTTCTCCTATTTGTCTATCACAAGTAGAAGATCCCTCTTCTCCTATTTGTCCACCACAAGTAGAAGAGCCTTCTTCTCCTATTAGTCTTCCATCCACCCCCCTTTCACATGTAGGAGAGTCAACTTTGAACTCTCCCATATTGGAGGATGTTTTGATGGCACCAACGCTAATTGCCTCGCCCTCATCCTTTTTATCATCAATGGGGGATCATACTTGCCCCACTCTTAGACCACATGTCAAAGCCATCACCATCCCTATGCTCTATCCAACTGAAGAGCCACAATCCCCAATCCCTTCTCCATTGAGAGAGGAACTTACCACGTTACCCACTTTAGCCGAAGAAGATCCAGTGATGGTAGACTTGAACCTCACCCCTCATAATAGTAGTCCTCACACTAAACTAAAGAAGGCTACTAAACCACATGGGAGAACTTCTCCCCCACCTTCACCATTATCATCTATCTTGGGTCCACATCCTTCCACTTTGAAAGGAGTGTTCCCTATTTTAATACCTCACAAAGGCAAATTGCCTCCATTACTCTCTCAACCTAACACAAACATACTTCCTCCAAAACATCAAACACCTCTCAACAACAAAGTGTCATCTACACGTTTGACCATACCATTCATGACAAAGGTGACATGACAAACTCCCTGAAGAACTCCTAAAAAGAAGTTGTCAACACCTACTACAATAATGAGCACAAGCCCATTAAGGGGTCCTATGCTTCGATGTTATGACAATTGTTGCAGTCATCTAGCATCACTCTCCTGCCTATTAAACCATACCAACCTCTCAAACCAAAACCATTTTGGTTTGATGACACTCAAATTTTCTGGTATCGTTGCACACTTGGGCATGATACTGAGCATTATTGTGCCCTTAAGGCTATTATTCATCAACACCTAAAAAAGGACATTACTCACATTGAGGTTTCTTCTAACCACATTTTTGACAAACCACTGACACTATCCAATACATCCCAAACCTCTTCACCTAAATCAGGATCCCCATACAAGACTAAGGTCCCTTAACCACCTTCCACTCCTTTATTTGAAATCAACACAATTAATGTAGCCACCAGGCCCCAAATTATGAAGGCTAAAGGAAAAGACCATATTTCTACCCCTTTAACATATCCATTATTCATCAAGACCTCTCAACCAACACAACCTAAGATTTCTATCTTGGACATGTCTCGACCACCATCTCTGGGGGAAATTCCTCCTAACCTCCCTAGTCCACATAATTCTTGGTAGAAGTGACTTGTTGACTACTTAACATATTTAATCATGCCTCCTAATCTCTCTAGTGATTCACGATGAGATTTTATCAAAAACACTACTTGCTACACCATGCTAGGGGGACTTCTCTACAAATGAGGTCTACACGGCCTCCTTATCTAATGCCAAACAACCACTGAGACTTCCCATGTCATCAAAAAAGCCCATGATAGGCTTTGTGATAGACATTTTAGTGGTAACATGCTTACTAAGTGCATCCTCTACCTGGGCTATTATTGGCCCACTCTTAACCAAGACTACAACAACTATGTTTGGTGTTGTACCAAATGCCAACAACATACCAACCAACTTCACATTCAACATTAACCAAACCATGCCCACAAAAATAATATGAAAGAGTGAGATTTCAAAATCAGAGATGTCATCCCTACAGATGACCAACATGTGACCAATTTGGAAAGAAGCAAACAGGGCAAGTTTTCTCCTAATTGACTCGAACCTTACACAAGCATGGATCAGGGACTTATCATATGTCTTCTCTCAAAGGCTAACCAAAACTTGAGCCTTTTAATGCCTTACATCTTCAACCATTTTATTGTTAGTCAAGTAATCATTCACTTGACATTTAACTTGAGATCATCCCTTGAGCAACCCCGCCATCATCATTCCTATTCCTTTTAACCCTTTTTCCTTACCAACATTAGTCAACCCTTTGGTAAAGCATGAATGCTTTGTCCTAATAAAAGGGAACCCCTAAACCTCTATAGTCAAGTCCATAACCAAAAATCTAGTAAAAAACAAAAAAAGCATAAAACTGGGATGCCTATTCAAAGGTCATAAACTATCAATGTAGACTACTCCCTCGAAGGACAGCTGCATCATTGATGTAATTAATAGACTACTCCCTTGAAGGATAACTATCCATAGACATTCTAACATACAAAGCACAATATAGACCACTCCCTCGAAGGATGGCTATGACCAAATTTTGCTACATACATGACCATAAAACAAAGCAACATCCCCAAATAGGCTTCCCACATTGATCAGTCTACAAACTACTAAGTCATGGACTTGTCTATAGTCATTCTCAAGGTCACCTATAAAAGGGGCAAGGTTATTCCTACCAAAAAGGGTTACACTATCCTCACATCTCACATAATCAAACATATTATCCCAACATACTCAAGGGATTTGGAGCTCACTTAATGTCAAGTGATTTGACTATTTCTCTAACACAAACCAATGGTCAAATGACGTAATGCATGAACAGGGATTTTGTTTTCAAAAACTTTATCTATGCCATCATCATGGTCCTTGTCAATGAAAGAGCAATGTGCCTTTCACTTTTTTTACCATACCTTGGTCACATACAACCAAATCATCTTATAACCAAAGCAAAGCAAACCAATCCACTAACATGACATCATAGCCCATTTACACTAGTTTATATGGACAACAATATGCATGGAAACTATCGACCACAGAATTTATGTCAAGCATAAACCATTACTTGCTGAAGCATAAACATACACATTTCATTTTTAACATCCACCATCACAAATATGGAAAATTACTAGGGATGAAAAACCATACAACCAATGTTATAGAATACACCATCACTTAATATAGAAAAGGTTGTAACATCATCTTACCTTTATCATTTCAAGCATGTACCATCACACCTATGGGCAATGCTAGAACACTAACCTGACCAAATGACCTATCAACATCTTTGACCCTCTTCTTCCATTATGACAAGAACTACATTGTCCTAAAGCCCTTATAATAGGGGCTATGTAGGCAACACTTAGTCTTCTGAGGTTAGCTGCCATTCACCTGTTCATCTCCCTAAAGACAATGGCCAGCCATTCATCCATCTACTTAATGGACCAACCATATCACCTTTAATCATGACCAAACACCTCATCCTAAACCATGACCAAACAACTAGCCCTGACACTGTAAAAGTCACCTTTTGACTTATCATGGGGCACATTGGAGATCAAATACATCTTTTAGAACATATCAACACCCAACATTTGAGATCACTTATATCTCATCCTGACTCGATGAACCACATTGGAGATCGCGACTATCCCCTCTGACCATGACCACTTCTGAGACAACTTTGCTTTGGTTATTTTGATTTCATATATGCTACCTCATGAATAGTTAACAAATTATACGCACCTCACATTATGACCCTCAAAAGTATCAGATCGTGCCCAAGTTGATCCCTACTACTTGTGACATTTTCATGTTTTCTAGGAGCACTTCCCAAGCCTGGGATCTTGGAACATGACGACCATTGGAGCTATAGCTTTGATCATTTAACCTTCAGCTATGACTAAATGTTGGGGCCTAGTTATTTTGATTTTAGCACTCTTCAACCTTTGAATGTGACAATTTGACCTATCTATCACATGAAGTGGTATACGCGCAATCTCAACTATTATAACGTTCACACTCAAACTTCACCATACGCATAGACTGCCTATCAAATTGGCACCTGACATTAGGTTTCCTTCCCTTGACTCCTACTTTGAGGGGGAATACCTCATCCATACCTAGGGCAACTAACTCTTATTTTTGTCTTGTAGTTCATTAAAACAACCAACAGGACAAAAAAGACCATATCCCTTACTTGGGGTAACAACTCCTATTTTTGTCTTACAGTTCATCAAGAACAACCAACAAGACAAAAAGGGGCAAATGTAGACACCAAAATTGTGTTGAATCCCCTTGGTCCCTTACACACATTATTAATTTAAAATAAAATACTTATTTTGAATTAATCACATCACCCTAGGACACCTCACCTAGGACACCTCACCTTGGACACCTCACCCCTAAGACCATTTCCTACCCTATGACTCACCCCAAGACTAAGTCATCCAAATCATAACCACCTAAGACCCATTCTAGCCTCCTAACTAACCCTCATTCTTATTAAACCCATCATTTGACTGTTCCCCAACTAACAAGTGCACTTGGTGGATGGAGAACAAACTTCTTAGCCTATTTACTCATTCTTTAGTTGCTGACACCGATCAACTATTATCCAATGCCAATAGGATAGCTGACATCAGTTACATAAATTGATGTCTAACATTGAGTTACACCCCAGAAACTCTAAGATGGATTGGCTCTTGGACTCTCAAATCAAATCTCTCTCTCTCTCTCTCTCTCCCGCACTCTGAGACATCACCAGGCATCAGACTTTGACTAATGCTTCCTAGGCCATAGAGACTCTACACAAGTGACTCTGAATTAAATTGGAATATTGCACAAGGTCTTCAGCATCAAGCCATAATAGGTACAAGCATTCAACACCTTGGCTCTTCATCTCACCAGAGCTAAGTATTTCTTTTGCCCTTTCATTTCATTAATTTAGAAAGCATTAGTAATTAGTTTCTATTTACTATTTCTAAATACTAACACCAGACTAGACCTGACTTTCAACCAGACCTAACTTCTTTCGAGGAAAAGCTGAAAAGCCTTCCTCTCACCCTTACCCTTTTTGACAACCCATCATCTACCTTTGCCCTTTTGCGGGCCTTGTTCATCTCCCTATAACCCTGCACAGACCTAAACTCCTTCTAGACCCCTCTTTGAACCACAAACCCATCTAAAACCTATCCAAGGCCATTTCCCTGACTGACATTGACCATTTCCCCTATCAATGTCGGTAGTATAACCAACGTTGGCAACACTAACAAACTGACAATGGCAAGACTACCGAGGTTGACGACTGTGGCAGACCGATTGCAAAGAACTAGGTATGCATTATCTAATTTCCTCTTTTTAGCCATTTGTCATTTCTTTATTTCTAACACTTTTACTTATAAACATTGGACTGTCATCCCTCAAGGAAGTCTTTGCACTTCTAGGACTGAGCATATCACTTGGTAGTCCACCCTATCTTTATCTAACATTTTTCTATGTTTGAGTCTCTTTCTTCTATAGGTGTCTTCCTCCACAGCCAAAGAGGATCTCGTACAACGTCTGGATATGGTGCACAACTTCATCCAGGTATCATCTAACCCCTGACCATTTAACTTTTAGTTTCTTTCTATCTTCTGAATGTAAACAAGCAAAAATGAGTAGAAACATTCCTATTCCTTTCAACCCTTTTTCCTTACAAACATTAGTCAACCCTTTGGTAAAGCATGAATGCTTTGTCCTAATAAAATGGAATCCCTAAACCTCTATATTCAAATCCATGACCAAAAATCCATTCAAAAAAAAATAATAATAAAACTAGGATGCCTATTCAAAGGTCATAAATTATAAATGTAGATTGCTCCCTCGAAGGATAGCTACATCATTGATATAATTAATAGACTACTCCCTTGAAGGATAGCTATCCATAGACATTCTAACATACAAAGCACAATATAGACCACTCCCTCGAAGGATGGCTATGACCAAATTTTGCTACATACATAGCACATATGACCACAAAACAAAGCAACATCCCCAAATAGACTTCCCGCATTGATCAGTCTACAAACTACTAAGTCATGGACTTGTCTATAGTCATTCTCAGGGTCACCTATAAAAGGGGCAAGGTTATTCCTACCAAAAAGTGTTACCCCATCCTCTCATATCACATAATCACACTTATCACCCCAACACACTCAAGGGATTTGGAGCTCACTTAATGTCAAGTGATTTGACTATTTCTCTAACACAAACCAATGGTCAAATGACGTAAGGCATGAATGGGGTTTTATTTGAAAAAACCTTATCTATGCCATCATTATGGTCCTTGTCAATGAAAAAGCAATGCGCCTTTCACTTTTGGTCACATACAATCAAATCATCTTATAACCAAAGCAAAGCAAACCAATCCACTAACATGACAGCATAGCCCATTTACACTAGTTTCTATGGACAACAATACACATGGAAACTATCAACCACACAATTTATGTCAAGCATAAACCATTACTTGCTAAGGCATAAACATACTCATTTCATTTTTAGCATCCACCATCACAAATATGGAAAATTGCTAGGGATGAAAAACCATACAACCAACGTTACAAAATACATTATCACTTAATATGGAAAAGGCTATAACATCATCTTACCTTTATCATTTCAAGCATGTACCATCACACCTATGGGAAATGCTAAAACACTAACGTGACCAACACAACTATCAACATCTTTGACCCTTCCTCCCTTTTGGTGAGAACTACAATGGCCTAAGGCCCTTACAGCAGGGGTAATGTAGGCAGGACTCAGTCTTCTGAGGTTAGCTTGGCCATTCACTCGCTTGTCTCCCTAAAGACAATGGCCATCCTTTTGTCCATCTACGTAATGGACCAACCATATCACCTTTAACCCTGACTAAACACCTCATCCAAAACCATGACCAAACAACTAAAACTGACACTGTAGAAGTCACCTTTGACTTATCATGGGGCACATTGGAGATCAAATACATCTTTCAGACCATAACAACACCCAACATTTGAGATCACTTATATCTCAACCTGACTTAACCAACCACATTAGAGATCATGACTATTTCCTCTAACCATGACCACTTCCAAGACAACTTTGCTTTGGTTGTTTTAATTGCATATATGCTACCTCACGAATGGTTAGAAAATTTTATGCACCTCACATTATGACCCTCACAAGTATCAAATTGCACCCAAGTTGAACCCCATTACTTGTGACATTTTTGTGTTTTCCAAGAGCACTTCCCAAGCCCAGGATTCTTGGAACACAATGACCATTAGAGCTATAACTTTGATCATTTAACCCAATCAGCTACGACTAAATGCCAAGACCTAGTTATTTTGATTTTAGCACTCCTCGACCTTTGACAGTGACAATTTGACCTATCTATCACCTGAAATGGTATATGTGCAATCTCAACTATTGGAACGTTCACACTCAAACTTCACCATACCGATACACTACCTATCAAATCGGCACCTGACATCAAGTTACCTTCCCTCAACTCTTGCTTTAAGGGGGAATACCTCATCCATACCTGGGGCAACTAACTCTTATTTTTGTCTTTTAGTTCATCAAAACAACCAAAAGGACAAAAAAGACCATATCCCTTACCTGGGGAAATAACTACTATTTTTGTCTTACAATTCGTCAAGAACAATCAACAAGACAAAAAGGGGCAAATGTAGACACCAAAATTGTGTTGACTCCCCTTGGTCTTGTACACACATTATTAATTTAAAATAAAATACTTATTTTGAATTAATCACATCACCTTAGGACACCTCACCCCTAAGACCATTTCCTACCCTATGACTCACCCCAAGACTAAGTCATCCAAATCATAACCACCTAAGACCCATTCCAACCTCCTAACTAACCCTTGTGCTTATTAACCCCATCATTTGACAATTCCCCAACTAACAAGTGCACTTGGTGAATGGAGAATAGGCTTCTTAGCCTGTTTACTCATTCTTCAGCCACTAACATTGGTCAACTATCAGCTGACATTAGCAGGATAGCCAATGTCAGTTACATAAACTGATGTCTAACGTCAAGTTCCACCCCAAAAACTTTTAGATAGACTAGCTCTTGGACTCTCTCTCTCTCTCTCTCTCTCAAAGACATCACCAGGCATCAGACTTTGACTAATGCTCCCTGGGCCACAAAGACTCTATGCAAGTGACTCCAAATTAAATTGCAATATTGCATGAGGTCTTCAACATCAAGCCACAATAGGCACAAGCATTCAACACCTTGGTTCTTCATCTCACCAGAGCTAAGTATTTCTTCTACCCTTTCATTTTAGTAATTTAGAAAGCATTATTAATTAGTTTCTATTTACTATTTCTAAATACTACCACTAGACCAAACCCAACTTTCAACTAGACCATACTTCTTTTGAGGAAAGGATAAAAAGCCTTCCTCTCACCCTTACCCTTTTTGACAACCTATCATCTACCTTTACCCTTTTGCAAGCCTTATTCATCTCCCTGCAACCCTGCACAGACCTAGACTCCTTCCAAACCCCTATGTCAACCACAAACCCAT
This sequence comes from Torreya grandis, assembly GCA_037957365.1. Taxonomy (NCBI): domain Eukaryota; kingdom Viridiplantae; phylum Streptophyta; class Pinopsida; order Cupressales; family Taxaceae; genus Torreya; species Torreya grandis. Next base: position 1,115,217 of record JARHVA010003643.1, read on the forward strand.
CCAAAACCCATCCAAGGCCATTGCCTTGACCGACATCGACCATTTCCCCTACTGATGTCGACAATATAATCGACATCAGCAACATTGACAAATCACTGATGGCAGGACTACCGACATCAGCAACTATGGCAGACTGACTGCAAAGAAATAGGAATGCATTATCTAATTTCCTCTTTGTTAGTCATTTTTCATTTCTTTATTTCTAACACTTTTACTTATAAATAGTGGAATGTCATATTTCAAGGAAGTCTTTGTGCTTCAAGGACCGAGCATATTGCTTGGCAGTCCACCCTATCTTTATCTAACATTTTTCTATGTTTGAGTCTCTTTCTTCTATAGGTGTCTTCCTCCACAGCCAAAGGGGAGCTCCTACAATGTTTGGATATGGTGCACAACTTCATCCAAGTATCATGTAACCCCTGACCATTTAACTTTTAGTTTCTTTCTATCTTCTAAATGTAAACAAGTGAAAATGAGTAGAAATATACACCACAGTATTTTGCTTTTCCATAATGCTGAGAGATTGGGGCTAAACTTATATAGTTACTGCAACTGCAGTTTGCCCTGAGGCTTTTGACTCTTGGCTTGTCCCTACTCTAACCTTTAGCTCTACACCTGGTGTTGGAAAATTACTTGTCTTTGGGCTAGATACAAGGGAGAGATGACACTCATCCCAGAGTTCTTCCCATCTCTCATCTGAGTCCATGTTCTCAAAAGAATGGGTTGTTTGACAAATTTCTTACCTATATTTCCAATAGGCTTCTATTTTCTTAGCATCCCAATCTTTATTCTTTAGTGTCCTACTTAAGCCAGAAGTCATTTTGAATTTAGGATCATAATCTCTCTATTTAACATAGAATGTTTCCTAGGATCTATTTTGTGGAAGGGGCAAGTCTGTTAATTCAACATAAAATCTAGGAGTGTCTTCCCTAGGATTTTTTTTGTTCTTCCAAAAGGGGCAGCCTTCATGTGCAATTTTGGTTACAACCCTATTAGTCCTTATCTACGAAGTGATGAAACCATTCGGGTCATATACCCATTTGTCTTTGAATAGCAAGAAACCTAGAAAGGCTAGCTTTTTTAGCAACACAACTTTGACATCTCTAGTTTCCAAAACTATGTTGATTGTCATCCATGGAAGGTCTTACATTTTTCTCTTCCTCTTCCTAGATCCATATTCATTATCTACTGTAGATACCTACCTAGTGACCTCTAAGAATGCTAACTTAAGAGTCAAAATCTTAGGTAGTAACATTGGTTCCCCACAAAAACCATGGACTCTTATAATTGTATGGTGAGATCCAAAATAGAAATCACAAGGAATTGGGCAACTGGCCAAACGGTTTGAAACACTTGGGAATAGTCTATTCATAACTAGTTTGGGGTTGAGGTGACAAAAATTAGAGGTAACAAATAATTCCCAAAATTCATATGGTTCACTAGTCTTTGACAAAATATGTGTCCATGTAGACACAAGAATGGTCCTTTGGAGATCAAAACTTGGGTCATAATATCAAGATACATATGTTGGGAAAAAATTCAAAAAATTAAACCAACATGAGGTGAAAAAAATAAGAAGAGTACCTGGAAACCCCTTTTGATTTGAATTGGGCCAGTTGTTTCACCATTGAGAAAGCAATTTGTTCAGAAAAGTCAAGCCTATACTCCTGAGTTTTGTCAATAGTCTTCAGCCTGAAGAGGATAGCCATTTGTTCTCCATAAACTATCATATCATGTTTCATGCCAAAGATGAAAGCCATCATAGACAATGCATCTTGGCTAGCTTGTGCAAATTGGGCTCTTACTATAGGGAGTGTAGGCACAATAGTGTCATCATCACCCATTTGTAATTTAGATCTCAAGAACCTAAATTGGGTATTGATGTTTGCCCACATTCTTTACATTTTACAAATAGTGGAAAATGTACCTATCTTATCATGATATAGGGCTAACATATCTCTGATAGCATGTAGTGTGATTTGCATCATGAATGGCCCCTGTTGAATGGTGCTTGAGGGTGCATGGAACAAGTATGTGCATAATTCGACCAAGTTAGGACATGGATGTACAACTGGGATAATGAATTGTGCTAGTTGTGAAGTCCATATCCTTACGGCAAATGTATCATATTGTCCTACTCTATCCCTCTATAGAAACCTTTGATGTGCCCCTTCTCTAAGAGTTTTTCTACTTGCTCTTTGAAGTATTGGGTCCATGACTCCATCTACATAATCTTTTATCTTCATTGGGTCACTTGATTGACCAATTTTAGGGATTCTAGTCTATGGATAGGTCTTCAATGGTTGCATAAGAGCTGAAGCATATGACTTTCTCATAAGAAACTTGTCAAGGGATTCATACATCCCATCTCGTTGTTGTGAATATTGTGCTCCCTCCATCTCTATATCTTTTATGTGATAACTAGTATGAACTTTCTCAAAATAGAAACACTTTCACTGAAGCAAGTTTACTAGGCACTAAAAAATGCAAGTAGTAGGATATTTTCTCACAGATGCAGGAATGTTTGAGAACTTGTAAGCTTTAACTCTTGCTAAGAGGTATTTATTGACCTATCATGTCTCAAAATAACATTAAATTTGGATAACCGTTAGCAAATCTTACTCAATCTTTATGGGATAGTGAGGCAAACATGTTATGCAAGTGGCAGCATAAGGTACCTTGGGGATTTCTAAAGATTTGGAAGACATTCAATGCATTGAGAAATTTTGAATATTTTGAAAAACTCTCTAAGCTACCGACTATGTGTTTAAAGAACACTTATTTAAATGAAAAGCGGGAAAAAAAAATAGGAAAACAAAACAATACAGAAAGGGGAAATTATCTAACTATATACATTACATATCTCTATCTCCCTCTTGGATCAAAAGAAGAATTTCTAAAGTCTCCTTTATGACAAGATGACTTATGTTGTCGAACAAGTGGTTGCATTAGACGTAACTCTGGTGACTTGCTTTCTTTTTATGCCACATTGATTTGCCTACATTCGAGTGAGTCTGAGTCAAACATGCTTCCAACATATATAAACTCTTCTTGTCCTTGAAAGCTTGTCGAATGTTGGTTCTTGATACTATATGTCTTATCAAGAAATTAATTACTATTTGCTCATCAATAGAAGCCCTTTGATATATATCATTTATTGACTTATTTCTTTCTACCTCAAACTCAAGTTCAATTGCATGATCATCCCCTTTAATGACTTAAAATTTACCAATCTCTCGAAAGGATAATTCTGAAAGTTTGCAATAATTTTGCATATGAAATTGAGTCTCAATGTTGTCTTGTTCATCTGTAACCAGCTCACAACCTCCTTGAAAAATAGTATAACCTGACCTAATGATTTCAAACAAGTCATTCAAATCATGATCAAGGAAATGTCCATGGTCCTCTACATCATCTTGCAAATTAAGAAGAAAGTTGGAAATTATCTCTTCTTCATCAGAGATTAAGGCATATGCTTGTGACTTCTCACTCAAAATATTGAATTCATGTTGAGAAACCCAAGGTTTAATAGAAGAGGTATCTTTTAACTTTTCTTCCCTTAAAACATTAGGGATTTTATGATCTTCCTCAAATATGACATAAGTTCCCAAATCCATGGAGTCATAATTTCCATATGGGTCACTTTGCATCATAGCTAATAAATGATCATTTTCCTTTTCTTGATCATGTTCAATCCATTCAGCTAACTCCTCAACAAAAACCCTTTCTTCTTTATTCATCATAGCATGGGCTACCTCTAACTTTGTAATTGGTTCATTGGTGATATGATCCTTATATAATGGCTCAGATAATATCTTCATCTTTGAACCATATTTGGTTCTTAATATGAGGTGAGATGAATCAAGGGACATATATCCTCCTATCTTGGCTGTAAAGTGTCTTGATAAACATAAGCCAAAAATAGGAGGTATATCTATCACTACTACATCTTGATTTACAATTATATTGGGACAAGTATATAATTATAATGGGAGTTGTTTAATTCTCCCTATTATTTGTACTGCTTTACCATCTAACTGCATGACTCCTTTAGTGAGTGGTTCATACTTTATTTCTAAGGCATCAGCTATCTGCTTAGGCATTATTGTGGTATTATCCCTGAATCAATCATTGCATTATGCAACAATTTATTGCCAACTATTAAAGTTAAATAGAAGGGATACGGTTTGGATTTTCTTACCTCTAGTGCATTATTCACTAGGGCTATTGTCTACAGATGAACTGCGTCTTTGAGCTTTTCCTTTTTAGCAGGTCCTTTTTTGATAATAGTACCTTTGGGCACTACTTGGCCTTGTAGAGCTTCTTGTAGTAGTGTCTTCTATTTTAGAATAGCCAATATATCTCATATTGATACTTGTACTAGAGTCTTATTCAATTGATCCACCACATTTATTGGTCCCAGAGTTTGAATTCTTTGAGAATAAGGATATCTCATTTTTCTCTTGAATTTGTGTAGGAATCACTTGATTCTACACTGGCTGAGGCACTTCTTATCTAACAGCTATGTTTCTTTGTCCTTGAAATGGAGGATTCTCCATGACTTGACTATTTACAACTTTATGCTATTCCACCATCCTTCTCTTTGATCTAGTATAATAATCAGATTGGACAACTAGTTTCTTAGAAGTGGAAGCTTCGTTCAAGAAAACTAATTCTTCATCTTCAACCCATGAGAAGAAGGCATGTTTCGAGGCTATTTATTCCTCTTGTTTCAAAGACATCCCTTGCATCTAAGCCACTAGGACTAAATTTTGCATACCAGAAGACTGATAGGCTCGATTGTCACTGGAACTTGCAAACTGTCCATCCATTATTCTTTGATCTACCACCTTTTGTTGTAGATTACCCATTGGACAATATCTAGGTGTATCAGCATTATTGCAAGGGAAACACCAAGCATTAGTGTTATCCACATAATTATTTTGCCTTGGATCAATCTCCCTATTCAAATTGGCAGGAATAGTCTGTGAGGGTGTAGGGACTACAACTAATTGGTTTGCTGGTTGAGGGTTATTTTGCCTTGGAGGACCCTGGTATTGGTTTGGTTGAGATGAAAATCTATTTCCTTTATAGCCCTGGTAGTGGGGTTTAGGGTAAGTATTCTTCTATCTTTTCATATTAATCAACTCATTAGAAAATGTCCTCAATATATTCTTGTTATCATCCAACTTAGATGACTGAGTGGGGACAATTTCTTTAGTAGGTGGTTGAGGATATGTGTACATATACATAGGTGGGGCTATATATTTAGGGGCTTCTTGAGGTAATGGCAAGGAAATCTCTGGGAACATGGGCATGGGAGGCCTTGGAGACAACTTTCTAGCATCTATCGGATTATTTTTAGCTCTGACTACATAGTCATAAGCCTCTGGCAGAGTCTGACCTCCAAGTGACTGAATCATAATAGATATGTCTAAATTTAAAGCCTTAAGATAGAAAACTATAGCCATACTTGGTAATGGTCTAGCTATAGTAGGGATTCTTTCCCCAGTCTTATAAAATCTAGAATTGAAATCAGTCATGGCTTCTTGTGGTGCCCTTTGGATGGTAATCAATTATTGTAATAAAGAAGACTTATCACCCTTCTCTTCAAATATTTCAAAGAAAAGATCTCTAATTTGATCCCATGTAGATATGGTATTTGGGGTAAAAGACTGATACCATTCTAGAGCCTTCCTTTTGAAAGAAGCTGCTAATAATCTTATGGCCACATTTTTCTATGTGACAACGTGTATAACATAGACATTTGATACATCTTGCAGATGTTCTTCAAGTGTTTTAAAATCTTGCCCACTAAATTTGGGTAGAGCTTTCAAGGCATTGACTGGGATAGGGTCCCAAGTGGCTGGTGGTATTGGAAGAATCAAAGGACTACCAGTGTTCCAACTTGCATAATTTATTGGGGCTATAAGGGCTCCCATATTTGCTCTTGGTATTGGTATAAATTAGTTGACTCTTCTTCTAGGACTAGTTACCAAAGGTGGAAAAAGAATACCTGGATTTATAGCAAACTGTGATCTGGCTACTGGTCTTTGACTCCTCATAACTCTCTAGTTCATATGATCTTGAAAGAAACTTCAATATAGTGTCCCACTGGGTGTGCCAAAAACTATTGATGGTTAAAATTGTGCTTGTTTCTAACACCAATAATGGGAAGTTTCAAGATGTGAGACTTGTGACTTGAAACAACCTCCAATTTTTTGAGAAGCTAGTCTCTTCTTTATATCAAGTGTATAATAGGAAAAGGGATTGGAATTTTAATTGAAACACAAATGCAAGAAAGAAAATCTAACTATGGCGATGCACTTGAATGTAATTCGACCTTAATCTTGAGCACAATGAGACTATATGTAAGATTCAATTACATTTAAGATCAAATAAGGCATGATCAATGTAAAAGATGAAAATAATAGAAATAGAGGCTCATAACATAGACTGCTTTTGCAATGATACAAAAAATATCAACAAAGGCACAAGGTCCAATCTTCTTATTTGAATTATCTAGTCACATAAGAGGTATAAAAACATGCACAGTTACATAAACTTTCCAACTCAAGAAAATAGAACAAAGGCAAATGATATCACTAATCACAGCTCTAGAAAGTTTAAAACTCTTGACAACATAGCTTAGACTACTTTTGTAATGACACAAAAAATATCAACAAAGGCAGAGGATTCAATCTTCTCATTAATTCTCTAGTCACATAAGAGGCACAAAAGCATGCACAGTTACATAAACTTTCCAACTTAAGAAAATAGAACAAAGGCAAATGATATTCCTAATCATAGCTCTAGAAAGTCTAAACTCTTGACAATAATTCTCTCAAAAAATTCTCTCTAGTATCTGATCATGATCCTTTTAGTGACCTCTGCACCTCTATTTATAGTCTTAGATTCACTCTAGATTATCTATGTGTTCCCAATCTAACAGCCCAACTTAAATCTAATTGAAATAGAAGTGTCAAACAAAAGATATCTCTTAGATTCTGAAATGCTCTCTCTTTTGGTAGTTCATTGGATGAAACAGATCACAGGATGCTCCCTTATTTTAAATGAAAGAGGACATTTGGTGTGTTCCTTGAAAAACTTCTTATTACCAAAGAACAACACTTGGCATGTTCTACAATACTTACTGAAGACATGTGACACTTTTTGCATAACTTATACTTTTTGTGTCTTTGCTCAGGAGTGTTCTGCCTTTGACACCTATCACAATCTGCTTCTTTAAAACTTTAAAAATTTAAATAGAAAATAAGACTCATAGCATTTCTCACCCTAGAAACTTTTAAAAGGCATAGGGATAGGTGGTGATTTCTGCTTGCCTCAACAAAGGACACGTGGCAATCTCTAGTTTACTTAACTAGGGATATGTGGTGATCTCTGCTACTTTTAACTACCTTTTGAGAAACCTACAAAAGGTGACACATGGTGGTTTCCACATTTCTCTATTTATATTATAGAAATAATTGAGCCTTATTTCATATTTACATAGACAACAACACTTGGCAGCTTATGCTTGCTTTAGAAACAAAGCCTACGACCCACCACGGTCTTTACTATATTGGTGAAGAAAAATGAAGATAATTCAGATCTCGACACATGGTGACTTTTGATCTCTTCATCTGAGATAAATGGCATCTTTCGTCACTTTTAGAAAATCAAATTGAAACCTTCCACGATTACCACTTGGCACTTTTCACTTGATACTGATACTTATCTTGTTGAAACCTTCTGCTGAAAAGAGATTTAAAATGCAGATGCCAATATGAAACACCGATGCCAACACTTGTCACGTTCTGCTGATTTGCTATGAGATATGTGGAAATCTCTATTTTATTTATAGAAATTGTGAAAGGTTCCTTGGCCAATGACGCTTGGCAGCTTCTGCTTGACTTTGACACTTAGACAAAAAATGAATTAAAAGGAAATTAGAGCTCACGCTCTATTTCAAAACTTCACCGTCTCGAACTGAAGTATGTGGGAACAAATTTTGTAGTGTGTAACTGAAAATTAGAATGAAATGTAGAGTAAATTTTTACTCTACATTTGACATATTATTTTTCATAGAATCAATAGTCACTTTTTCAATATATGGGACATTGTACATGTCATTAACTAATGTTCTTGGAGAAAATGTGTGTATACGTAAATTATCTTGATCTGTCAACTCTATTAATACTCTTGTTGAAGGATATATCTCTATAAATGGAATGTTAGACATAGTCATGGCATTAAATTATGCACTAGATTCAAATATGTTTGATATGCTTGTTGCATTTGTATAAAGTGGTCCTCCATAAGGCCCTTTCTTTTACAAGCATATTTAGGTCTTGATACGATATTGGTATGAGCATTTGAGGATTGATAGTAGATGCATGCTCTATGTTGGGTATAATGCATATTTAAGGGCACTCTAGTAAGAATTATTAAATTTTCATGGGGGAAGTCTACTAGAAACTTGGCCCCTACCCCCATGGATCTAACTAAAACATTGTCCTTGTTTTCATGGAGGAAGTCTACTAGAAACTACATTATCATAACCTAGATTTTAATGGCTCCACTATGAGTGTAATGATACATATCCAAATTAATGGCTAATGTTACAAAAATAAGAGGTATAGAATTATAAAAACTCTTAAAAACAATGTCTAAAATAAAAATGTACCTAACTTGGTCTAACTTGGTCTAACTTGGTCTAAGAGCTAGAGTTGTTTCTTCAAAATGGTTAATGATAAACATGGTCTAAATGAGTCTAATGTCAAATGTCAAACATCAAAGGTCTGATAAAAATGGTCAAGTGAATGGGAAAAAATTTAATGCTAAACTTAGGTAGAAAGTGTTTTAAATAATATTAAACTATGTCTAAAAATTAAAAAGGTTGTTAGGGCTTTGCGAATAAGGCACAAAGTTAAGCTCAAAATAACTAGTTTTAAATACAAAGTAGTAAGATGCTAGGAATCTTTGAAACACAACACCCAATATAGGTAAAATATATATATTTTGGTAAAAAGGCACAAAATCTAGACCTGAAACTAAACTAGATCTAAGACAAACAAGTATTTGCTAGTTCTTTTGGGAATAAGACATAAAAGCTAGACTTGAAGCAAAACTAGGTCTAATAAGATAAGCTGATTAATCTAAAAAATTTAAAACACTTTGAATCCTACTAGACATTTAGATTTACACATATAATTGATCATTTGACAAAAGACATTGAGCTTTAGGCACATGGGACCACTTCCAAAAATCAAGCACAAAAATAGTATTTAAAATGATCAACGAATTAGTCTAAGTTATACAACCCAAAAGTGAAAGCTAAATGTCTAAGGTAAAATTATATGAGGCACAGGCATAAACCAATAAATGTTTGAATCTAAACTTGTCAACACCAATTTAAATCTTAATTTAGAAGGATCGTTTTAATTGGATAATAATCTATACCAAGATAACTGACACAATGATATTAGGCATTTAGACCAAAAAGGGCATATGTGGTTTTGATTTTGTAATTTTTGGATATAAAGAAACAAGTATTCAAAATAATTAAATTAGTGTAATGATGTTGTATTACCCTAAATATATGATAAATATTTTATTTCCAAAAATTCTAAGGCACAAAAATTGGAATTAAATGGGTAGTGTAACAATGCCCCTTTAAAAAATATGACACACACACAATTTTTTTTTGACAAATGACTAAAGAAAATGTGTGATGTCAAAAATATGGCATGAATCCTCTTAAAATGAAGGATTAATTTGAAAAAATAACTTAATTTTGGATTTGGTATGATAAAAAAATAATTTTAAACATAAAAAAATACAAATAAAGAGGACCAAATGACTAAAGTACTTGTGCAACATCCTAAGTCTTAAAACTGACAAGGTGGTATCATACTACCAAATTCATTCAATATAATTGCTCTTGAGAAGAACTAATTTTGTTAATCCAAAAATTAAAATTTTATGAAAATTAGGGTTTTAGGAGCCATCTTCTCTCAAGAGTTTGTATGGTGACATGGAACTTTGGGCTACTCACCCTTCATTGATAGTAAGTCCATGACAAATGGGGTTGTCTAAATTATCAATTTTTGTTTGTTTCTAAATGGTTCCATATATGTGGATAACACTAAGGAGAAAAAAGTCATCTAGTTTCATGTCAACTATCTTGTTGTGAAAAGGTCTTGTCCTTTTCACAACCACTACATCCATCAACTGATCAATGTAGTATGATGTCAGAATTAATCATACGTTCTGAGGAAGTCTCTTACTAATGGAGATTGCTTAGCCACTAAAATAAACATCATAATTGGATTAACTCAATTTTTTTTCCCCTAAAATGGAGTGGGGTTGAAGTGATTCTCAAAGATGAATTCTTGGGTCAACACTTCCTTAGATAAATTGTTGGGAGGTGATGAACTCCTAACCATAAGCCAAACTTCATAAAAAATAAAGAAAGTGGAAGGAATTTAGGGTTTTTTTGGTATCATCCAATTAACTAGATTTTGGGGAGGGCCTTAGATAATTTCCTTCCATGATTTTGGACAAGATTGACAAATATAATAAGTGAGCATTTTTTATCACCCAATTTCCTTAAAGGGGATGGGGGAGAGTATACACATGACACTCATCTTGCAAAACAAATTATCGACACTAGAAAAGTGCACACTTATAGTTTTTTATGAATAAATGCCTCAGGACCACCTAAAGACCCCCTAAACCTTATTTAAACTTAGCCAACCCCTCTTAAACTAACCAGATCACTATTCTCCTATTCACATAGAACTATTAAAAATAACTATTTGAAAGTACTATTCAAAAACACTATTCACTATCACTATTCACCATGGGACCCACTATCATTATTCATGATGACATAGAAAGTTACATGTAAGGTGATATAGTAAGTGATTTGGAATGTGACATGGCTTATAAGTGAGGTGGTTTGATGTGGGACATCATACCCTACCTAGGACCCTTTCCTAAGGTGCTTAATGACCTCATTTAATCATCACAAGGGTCCCCCCTTGAAATATGGTGAATTTAACATTAAGATGAAATCATTTAAAATGTATTTTTTCTTCACACATGAAATTGGCCTTCAAAATGAGATATTTACCTCTTTAATTTCTTTGGAAAAGATAAACGGCTCTATATCCACCCATTTTTGACTTTTTAACCCAAATGAGAGAACCATGATCAAGGTGGGAATCCCACCACCCTCATATTTTGACTCATTCATGCACCCAAATGTAAAATGTAATAAAATTTTGTTAGGCATCTCTTTATGTTCTTGGATGAAGACAAGAAAGGGTGGTGAAAAGTCTTTCAACCTCATTTAGGCCCATGTGCATCATTCCCATTCAAAATTGGACTCATGTGAAAGGTGGGAGACAAACCAACCCAAATGGGAGACCCATTATCAAGGTGGTAATACCAACACCCTCATATTGTTACTCATTCATTCAGCACATCAAAAATGTCACCATACTTCTACTATTCCCTCTTTTGGCATGGTTCTTGACAACAAATGCTATAAATAACCCCCCTCTCCATCTAAGGTTAAGCTGGAAGTTAGTATTTGGTTATTAGCATATTATTTTAGGTATTTTAAGGTCATAATTTATGAGTTCATCAAAATATTTTATGAAAATAATTCAAAGCAATGAAGCTCTGTTGAAATTTCCATGGGATTCCTTCATCACATCATTAACAACATCAACCACATCAACAAGCCTCAAGGTAACCTTATTTTTTTTAAGTTATTTAATTAAGTCCTTACTTTTATTACCTTGATCTTTAATCCTTAATCCACTTTCCATCTTAATACATTAAACTCCTTTGCCACCTTTGCCATTGTAATTCCATTTACCTCCGTTTCCCTCTTTGCACCTTCGCCACCTTCACCCTTTTTACTACCTCATCCTTTTGCTACACTAGTTACTTGATATTTTATCTTTTTAAACCATCCATCCCTCTAATTTTATTTTCTAAATCAACCTAGACGAAACCATTCTTTTTACCCTTATGAAATTACCAAACCCAAAACCACAATCTTGCCTTAACCAATTTTCAACATTAGTATAATCAAACTCATTGCTTCATTTTGGCTAACTTAGCAAAGCATCAAATTTTATAAATTAATTTGCTGTCATTTAATATATTTTATTTTATTTCTATATTAATTTAATATAAATATTTTTATTTTATCATTTATTCTTAAATGTTTTAAATAAGGTGGATCGACACCCTCCTAGAAAGCTTTTGCTTCTAGGATCTAGCTCACGCTAGGCAATCCACCCATCTACTTGTTTAACAAACAGGTTTATTTTAGTGTTTTATTATTTTTAGGTCATCCTTCTGATTCAAATAGGATTTCTTCAAAATTATTTAGATTCAACACATGCACATTCAACAAGTATTTTTCCACACCCTTCTTAACTAGTTTCTTCTTTTCACTCTTAAGAAAAAGTGAAAATTAGACAGAAACATTTTGGCATGCCCAGTGGAACCCTTAAATTTTATTGGGTTATTAGATATTTTATGAAATTTATAATTTAATTAGTGAAATTCATTTAAATTAATTCTTATAAAATTAATATTCTTTCTTTACAATAAAAAAGGAAAAAAAAAGTTTTAGTTGCATTTTTAGAAAAAATTAAATTTTATTGCATTTCTAAAAAGAAAAAAAAAGAGAATTCATCCTAGGATTAGGATTGAATTTTAATGTTTCATTTAGGTGTATTTTATGTGTTCTTGTGTTCATTAAAAATAAATAAAAATAAATTCTTTTGACTAAAATTGAGTGCATCCATTGACTACTTGCTTGATTTTAGCTCACCTAGTTTTATTAAAAGCATTATGAATTCATTGTAGTTCACAAATGTTACACAAACCAAATAAATTGCACATAAATACATCAAAAAACACTTGAGACAAGGTCCAACTAGGATTTAATCACTTAGGGGATAACCAACTCAGTTCTCTAGCTGAGTATAAACTCTAGAAATCAGCACATATTAGCTAAACACCCACACTGGTTGTAGGATTGTGATGTGAAGAGAGAAATCCATAAGTACCAGGCCATGTACTCAAACCAATATATACTTCTATTGAGTGCCTAAATGTAACTTGAAACCAAGCATATAACTACTTTGTTTAGGATGTATTCAAGCTAATTTTCTCTTCACACTTTTCTAAGGCATAAGACAAAAGAGAGATTAAAAAGAATCCTAGGATTTAATGCACTCTTAATGAATGCATTGTTTAACTTCAGTATTTTTTTATTTCTCTTTGTTTAAGGTGTGAGAGTGTATCATATTTTTCTTATTTTCTCATATGGTTTTCACTCACCAACAACAAAAAGACCTCATGGAACAAAACCCACCACCAAATCAACCATCACCAACTTCTACCTCTTCATCCATGGAACACATTTTCAAACCCATAGACTCCCCTCACTCTTTGGTAAGTCTTACTCAGGTAGTCCCAAAAGATGTGGATTTTTCCACTTTTCTAAACAATAATTATTCATCCTTATAACACTATCTAAGAACCATGTCTTAACAAATCTTGGTTTTAACCCCACCCATAGATTTGACTTATGGCTTGCCTCTCCACCTCATGGGGAATACCTCCACTACCATGGGAACTACTCAACCTTTAGTTTCCAAAATGTTACTATCAACTAATAACTCCCTCAAAACTAATCCACCAACCCAAAATACCACTTACCTTATACCTCTTACTAATCAATCCCCTGTAATAGGAGTGCCTACCTTTATCTATACCCATCTTCCTCTAGTTACCTCCAATCCATCAAACACTACTACACTATAAATCCTTGTGGTGTCCATACCCTCTTAACTTATGATAAAAAATTTAATGATCTTATTAACCCTTTAGTCCCCATCATATCTTATCTAGCCTAGTGGGAACTTCCAAAATTTACCAAGTTTAATAGTAAAGAAGACCTTGAACAACATTTAAAATCATTTAGGAATTCATGCTACTTGATTTCCCATGATGATCCTATTCTCCTCCATACCTTTCTTATGTCATTATCTAGACCAGCATTGGATTAGTATAGTGTTATACCCAAACATTCCATCCTCTCTTTTATCCAATTAGCCCAAAACTTCTTGGATCATTTTTTATCAATATATCTAAGAAATTTTTTATTACTGACCTCTACTTCATTCAAAAATTCAAAGATGAATCTATTGTTGATTTTATGGCTCATTAGTGGAGCCTAATCAACCAACTTTACATTTCATTGCCTCAACTTGAGATTATATATCTCTTTACCTGGGCATGTGCAAAACATATTTCAGCCACATTGTGTGTCCAAAGCTTTCAGACCTTTGATGAAGCTTTTACCATGGATTATAAACTAAAGAAAAGAGCCATTGATGAATTAAGGTTAAATTTCAAGAGCAAGAACTAAAATTACAAACCCAATGAGCCATTTTCTTCAAAACTAAACAATCAAACCAATCCCAATACTAAAAACAAATCAACCACCAATGCCATTATCCTCAAAGTCACAACACCACCATCTACCAACTGAAAAAACCCAATGAACTAGACCTCTAACTTCTCTAATTATTCAAATCAAAACCAATGGAACCAAACTTAGAACAATCATAAGCAATGAACTCCACTTAGGGAGACCTATCCTTCTATTTCTGAAAAGTTACTAAAATATAGTATCATCCAACTTCCACTAATTAAAACATCCCAATAATTTAATGCTTCTTACCCCATACTAGGATGGTATAATGATAATTACCATTGTACCTTCCATCGAGTCATAACACATGACATAAATAGGTGTAACACCTTCAAATTTGTTGTCTAATCCCTCATTGACAAGGGGGAGCTTATGTTGGACAATCCCAATGCACCACTAAACTAGGCCCTTGACATATTAGATAAGACTTTTAATAATCATGCTCCTTCTACCCCTTAACATGAAAATAAACCAAAAACAATTCCATGAGGCACATAGTATTAATATGGTTACTAATAAACCAAATTTTACTAAAACATCACCTCAACTGCCTCTTTCCTCATCCCCCTAATGGAAGGGAATAAACTACCTTCTATTCCTTTAGACACCCAAACAAAGGGAGCGATCGTACCCACACCTCCATTAGATGATACTGCACCTACATCCCCTATCATAAAACCATCCACTTCCACTTTGGAAGCTAGATCACAATAAAAGATAACTTCAACTACCCAACCTCTGATTTTGGAACCTTCTATCTTAAACCAAGATAAAGGTAAAGGAACCATTCCTTCTCCTCCACCTAAGGGCTTAACAATTAAAAATAAGACACAAGTAACCAAACCCCTTTCAAAATTGGAAGCCAAAATAACCAAAGAGATAAACACACTAAAAGGCCCAAAACCCCAAATTTTACCTCCCTCAAACTTGCCCTCCATTTTGTGTCCTCATCCCTCTACCTTGAGCATGAATCCCATTATTTTTAACAAAACCCCACCATATTTATTGGTCAAACCTTCATAATTACCTTCTAAAACACTCTCCTTCTTACATTGATTATTCCTATGTTACCTATCTTTCCATCCTCTACCTCTAGCTCGTCAACCATCTTGCCTAAACCAAAACCATCAAATCATACAACCTTACCTAAGATACCTATCACCAAACCCACATCCAAACAACCTTCTACCTCAACACCTAAAGAAAAAACCATTAAATCTTTACCACCTTTAGATGAGTCCTATTCAACCATGCTATAAAGGTTATTTTGATCCTCTTCCCTGGCCTTATCACCCATAAAACCTTTTTACCCTTCACATCTTAACCCATCATGGTTCAATAAAAATTTGATTTTCTTATATCAGAAGACCACTGACCATGACATGGAGAACTATAAATCTCTCCAAAGTCTTATCTATCAGCTTTATGATGAGGATGATCTCTTAATAGATGAACCTCATGTACCACCACTACCATCCTAAATAACAACCATACCTACCCACTCCTCCACCTTCACCTAATAATAAAGGCAAGTCAGATAACTCCACTAGCTCAACCTCTCCTATTATCCATATAATCAATGTGGTTACATGATCACAATAGAAAGATAAAGGGAAGGCTAAGGTGTCCATTTCTTAGAATTATGCCTCCCAAGACAATAATACCCAACCATATCCATCATCAAAAAATCCCAAGGTGTCTATCTTAGGTGCCTCCCCACCCTAACCCATATGTAATATCCATCAAAAAATCTATCCTCAAATAGATTCACCAAAATCCATCAAAAATGAGCTTGTATGATTTAGTCTCTACCTCTCCCCATCTCCTCTAAGAACTCATCAAATCCTTGAAATCCATTGAGGTCAAACCCAATGACCCTCAACCTCTAGTTTCCTTTATTGGTGCCCTTTGAACTTCCAACCTTGACACATTTGAAATTTTATAAATACCTTCTATTCATCTAGAGGATCTTGATACATGCTCCTCATTATGTCATACATTAATTAGACCTACATCAAAAGGGTTATGATTTATGGAGGAGTGATCATCAATATTATCTCCTCCCATGGCTATGACAAGATTCACTTACCCACGAACATCATGTTTGAAAGCAAAGTGGTCCTTTATTCATTCAATGATACCATGGATACTACCTTGGGCATAATTGTGCTTCATATCTATGTAGGCCATGTACCATTCCTAATATTTTTTATGTTGTATAAGGATAATTCCAATATAATGTTTTATTAGGTACCCTTGGATTTATGCCATGAGTTGTGTCCCTTCCACCCTACATCAATTTAAGCATGAAATGTAAGTTGTGACTATTTAGGATGTTCCTAGTCCTTTTACATCTTGAAATATGACATATCAACCTAATAATGTCCTTCTTCCTCCATCCACCTCACAAACATCTTTTAATGACACAACCACCAACCAAAACCCATGACATTTCTACACCAAATAATGATGAAGCTTCTACTAGCTCATCTATCCCTTATTCCTAGATTCCTATAGAGAACCCCATGGCAAACACATTCTAACATATTTCCCTCAAGGAATATACACTCTTACCCTTGGATGCCTTCTCTACTCCCCAATAATATGGGAATCTTATATATAACCCTTCTTATGACCCTAATATTGGAACCATCATCCCATTTGGACTCCCTAACCATAAAACAAATTTCATTTATGAGGGATTTGATCGACCACTTATAACCCCTACCACTACTTCATACATCCCACCATTTATCTCTAAATTTTCCTATATTAGTAAACTATAGTTTGCTAAGTTTTATCTTCATAGATGTGCTAGAAAGGATTTGGCCTTGGTTTTTATGAACAAGGGTCTCATGAGCTACCCCATATATAAAATTTTCAATCTCATGAGTCATTTGGCCTTGGGTATGAACCACTTGAAGAACCCACAAATTCACCCAAACCCATTGCAACCATGGAGGAAGATATCCCATCCTCACCTACCTAGACACTTTCCCCATCCGAAGATCCTATCATAACCCCCCTAGCATTTTTGGGGTTCTTTTAGGAAAGCTTTTTATCTTTATCATCTCTCTTCATGGAATCAAAGTAGACCCTACTAAAGTCAAAGCAATTTTGGACATGCCTCCTCTAACCAACCTTAAGAAAATCCATATCCTATAGGGAAAACTTCAATCCATTTTCCAGTTCATTTCCCAACTTTTAGACTGGTGCCAACCTTTCCATCATCTTGTAATGAAGGATGTCTTTTTTAAATGGAATAGTGATTGTCAAAAGGCCTTTGATTCACTAAAATAGTACTATTTTCCACCACCTATCCTCATCTATCATAAGGATGACCACCCCTTTTACCTATATATCTCTACCACCAACCATTCCTTAGGGGTAATGATGGCTCACTAAGATGAAAAACATCAAGATCAAGATATATACTACATTAGTTTCATTCTTGTAGAATACAAACTAAGTATACACATACCCAAAAAATCTACTTAGCATTGATCTTCATGCCTACAAAACTCCACCACTACCTTCTTAACCATAAAACCTATGTTATAACTAATACCAACCTGCTCAAGTACATGCATTCTAAACCATACAAAATTAGCGTATGGTTAAGTGGCTCATTCTCCTAGCTAAATTTGACCTTGAATTCCTTTAGTAGAATTTGATTAAAAGGAAATTCATTTCCTACCAATTGGTCTAATCTCCTTTACCAAAGAACTAGCCACCTCCTCTTTCCTTTCTAGATGAGTCTATCATGACTCTTTTTTAAAAGGATGGCATAACCTACCAAATGACCATATTATTTGATGGCTAAAAGTGATAATAATGAGGGGGTGATAGAGTGATTCTCATTCCTCTTGATGGTGAACCCCTTCCTCTCTCCTTTAAAGTTTACTTTTAATGCACCAATAATATTTTTGAATATGAAGCCCTAGTGATAGGTCTCCAAACTGCTCTAGCCTTGGGAATTAAGATAATCCATGTCTATGGTGATTCCTAGATTATGGTCAACTAGGTCAATGGATCCTATTAATGTAAGAATGATTTCTTGAAAAAATATAAACTTTTAGTTGATAAAATCTTAACATCATTCAAACATTACCTAGTCCAATCCATTCCTTGATCTACCAATAAATTCATGGATATAATGGCCTACCTTGCTTCCTAGATCCTTGCTCAACCTTCTAATTCCAAAATATTTGTCACCATTCATCATTTTACCACACCCTCTTATAGCCAATCTAACCTCCCTACAATTTTTAATGTGGAGGAATCCCCATCCAACATTTGGTATGACCAAACTTTCAACTACCTCAACCTAGGCATCGTTCATCCAATCCTCTCTAGGAAAGCTCATAGAAAATTTGTTCATAGTACATATTATTACACCATAATAGGATTAATCCTTTAGAAACATGGTTTTGATGGTCTTCTTCTTCATTTCTTATGTAGATATTAATCCTCCCATGCCATCATGGAAACACAAGATGGGATATGTAAGGGACACTTTAGTGGTCTAGCAGTCGCTAAATGTATCTCTCACCTTAGTTATCATTGGCCCACCCTCAACCAACAATATTGTGATTATGAAAAAAATTGTGTTAAATGTAAATAGCATGCTAATTTTTATCATGCACTAGTTAATGGCCTCTAAGTATCTAAAGACTTATGGCCTTTCTCACAATGGGGGATTAATCTCATTAGGGAAAACAACCCCATTCTTCATAGTGGCATTGCTCCTTCATCACAATCATTGAATACTTCACCAAGTGGGTGGAATCTATTCCTCTTATCTCAACCAAACTGGGGAAGATTATCGACTTTATCAACCATCATATTATATACTACTTTGACATTCCTCATAATATCATCATTGATAATGGAAAATCATTTAAAAATAATAAAATCTAAGGTTTATGTGATGCATTTGGCATCAATTTAATATTTTCCTCACCTTACCAACCATAAGAAAATATACAAGTGGAAGCCTATAATAAAATCTTTAACATAATACTATCCATAATTGATAGTGCTTTAGGTTAGGATTAAAACTTGCACATCCCATTTGCCTCATGGGCCTATCATACTAGCATTAAAACCTCTATGAGTGCTACTCACTTTCTCTAGTCTTTGGAGTAGAGGCATTCTTGCCTCTTAAATTCCATATTCCCTGTCTTTGTACATCTTTCCAAGATGTTATTTTTGAAGAAGATTATCATCAACATCATTTATCTTAACTTGAGTTACTTGATGGGAGTAACATACTATTATCCTAAGAAGGTTAGAGCCAATGCCGTCTCCCATGCGCACGCACTCAGAAAATTTGAAAACAGGTAATGACAGACAGGTGGTCGAAGCAGAAACGGCTGCTAAATCAGATGGGGTGTTGTCAGCTTGCAAGGGGAGGGAGCTGAATGCCCCTAAAGAGACTTCTCTGGCAGGTGGAGGAAAGATTGTGGCCAGGCATTTTGCCCACACTCCTGGATCAGGGTTAGATGCAAGGGGAAGAACATATGTAGATGTGGCGGCATTTGAAGTGAATCTACATAAAGTTGTGCCTCATGCATCATCTAGGCCATCCTATGTACTACCTGTAAGTGCTCTAAAACCCACAAGGGTAAATTTAGATCCTAAAATAGTAGATGGAATCTTTGAAAGGGTAGAAATTTTTTCCTCCCAAGCTGCTATTTTTCATTTTCAAGGATTTTTGCCCTCTCTGGCTGATCTACATGACTGGATATCCAATAATTGGCTGCCACTTATTAAAGACCATGTTGAAATCTTCCTGTGTGTAAAAGGTTTCTTTATTATTGTCTTCTAATACCCTGAGGACAGAAGGATAATCTTGAGCAACAGTGATTTCTTATGGCAGGGTAAATTTCCTCTCATGGCCAAACGGTGGCATAAGGATTTTAATCTACTTATGAAAACCTTTAACAAGGTTTTGATCTGGGTTCGGCTCCCAAATCTTCCAATACATCTATGGCATGAATCAGTTTTTGAAACCATCGGGAATGCTATAGGATATTTTTTGTCTATGGATAAAAATACTTCGGTTGCTCACCATTCGACCTGTGCACATTTTATGGTTGAAGTGGATGTTTCAAAGGGCCTACCAGAGGTGATTTGTCTAGACTCCCCAAGGGGAACTTGGACACAAATGTTGGATTTTGAGGGCGTACCTTTTTGGTGTAGAAAATGTCACCTGACGGGTCATATGGCTGCTCGTTGTTTGGCTGGGAATTCAAAGTCCAGACGACCACCTTCTTGGTGGTCTAAGGCTTCCTCAGAACATTACATAGCTTTACAACCTATGGAAGATTTGGTAGATTCTGAGAATGAAGATAGCATCCATTCTGAGCTGATGATTGAGGAGGAGTCGTTGGTGAAAGATTCCTTAGTTAGTCCTATGGTGAATGGGAATAATGATCTTTCAAAGCCAGTTGTTGTGGAGGCTTTGGTTTCTCCCCCTGTTTTGGAGGAACTACCTAGGAGCTAGAAAGTGGCTGGTATTCATAAGGATTTTGATGAGTCATCTATATCCCTTGGGCTTAATGGACCTTCATATTCTGAGGTATGGATCACTGACAATGGATGGACTACTGTTAAGAGGAAGAAATCTAAGCCTGTGGTCCCCCCACTAGATATGAATCTTCATTCGTGTAAAAGGTTAAATAAAAATTAAAAATTATTTTTGTATTAACCTCTTTGTTTGGAGGTTGTAGGATGCTGATCCAATGTGGTGACGGTTTGTTCTGTGTAGTGTCGGTGGTTACATATGGTTTATTCTACTGTTTACAGGTTCTTGTTTAACCCGGTTTGGTTCGTACCTATTTTGGGGTTTTTTTGAAACTTTGTTGGGCTTTAAGGTTTATCTTTCTTTATTGTATAGGGTTTTGGGGTCCCTTCAAAACATGTTTTTACCATAATCTAAAACTTGAGTAACTTGATGAGCATCATTTAGCATCCCTTACCCACCTCCATACCTATAAAAAGTGTATCAAATGTGCTTATAAGAAGAATCTAAGACCATGAGGCTTCAATATTGGAGACCTCATCCTAAAATAAAACCAACATGTGACCAACATAGAGAAGAGTAAATGAGGCAAGTTTTCTTTTAATTAGCTTAGAACCTACATCATTGCCCATAAGTATGGATTAGGAGCTTATCATTTATCTTCTCTTGAAGGCAAACCAAAACCTAAGCCTCTCAATGCTTTGCATGTGTATCTATTTTTATGTTAAATAAGGATCAAGCTCACTCATTTTGTCTAACTAAAGCTCATCCCTTGATTATGATATTTTAACCTTCACCCATCTTTCTCCTCTTTTTTTGAGGACAATTGATTACAATATAGAACCATGTGATTAACCATCATAGTCATATACTAATCCTAAATGTGGGTACCATGGCTCCACCCAGAGCATGGTTGTCATGGATACTTTTTATCTCTAACCAGATGGAATCTCATGGTCATTATCTCTCAAAAACCACACTTTTTAATATCATTAACCTTCTTGTGTTAAATATTTGTCCTCATAAAGGTAAACCTCTAAACCTAATTAGACTTGTTCATGTCTAAAAACATTGCATCCAAGAATAATTTTGATACCAAAATACTACTTGGATCAATATATTAAGCATTACAGACTGTTACCTTGAAGGAAAGCTACCCAATTTTTTATTTTTATTTTACCAAATATAAGGTAGACTACTCCCTTGAATAATAGTTATCAAGAGCACTAAACAAATATAATAATCTTAGGCCACTCCCTTGAAGGATGGCTATGTTAACTTTGTCAAAAGCAGAGAATTTTTTGGAGTCTTCCCGCATCGATCAACTCCCCATATATAACAACAAAGCAAAGGACCCAATATCACAAGAAGATCTAAAGCCACAATCAGCTCTCAAGCAACATAATAAGTTGGAAGCCACAACCAACTTTCACATGTAGACTTCCTACATTGATCAGTCTACATCTAGCGTACAACATGGACTTGTCTATTACCATTCCTAGGACACCTATAGAAGGGTAAAACTAATTCATATGAGGTTATCATACATATCACCCATTACCCTTCACACCACCTATCACCAATATCCCCTTTATACTATCTATAAATCAAGGGATTTAGAGCTTACTTGACACCTTGTGATCAAGAAACTTTTTTATCATCTAATGACCACTCATGCATAGCATTTGAAGGGATTATATTCATTAATTTAATCCCACTTTGGGTTTATTTTAAGTCCTTGTCAAAAATAAAGCATCATGCCCTATTCTTATCTTAATGTACTTGGTTGATGTTTTCATCATGACTTTTACCATCTAGTGTTACAACAACAACAATTCTTTTTATATTAAGATTAAAATAACCATAACTATACTATCATTACCATAACCATAACATTAATAAGTATCCACAAATTCTTAATCATGATAACATTTGGCCAATGAAAACCACCACATTTTGTACATGTTTACAACAAACAATGCAATATTTTATTTAGGGTAGAAGGAGTCATATGACACATACAAAGTTATTAAAATATCCACACTTCACCTAAAGCCCCTACATACATTATTTTCCTACCTTAACACTAGGTTAATTGTATAATGACTCTAGATTTGTGTACATCCATCCTTCTACTTTATTTCTCCCTAAACTAACATTTGTAACATTCCCCATCTCAATAGTTTCTAAAGGGTGTACTTTGTTCTCTTATTTTGCATTCATCCATTTAAAAAGAGAATCATATTCCACTTTAGGTCTTTCACCCTGATCACTTGTTTTAACCATTACATTCCTCTACTCTAATTATTGTGCTCACATAGGTACTACCAGTTGTTCTCTCAATTCACATCCCATTATATAGTGAAGGTTCCTTCCGTAGATAGGCTCATTGTCATGTTCTCTATCCATCAATCTTGCATAGTGAAATTATCACCTTATTTGATGATATAGAGGTAAGAGTTCAAGATCAAATTTAGGCTATGGATGTCCTTCCTCTTATTGTTGATCTAATAGTACTTCCATTATCACCATTACATGTTGTAGTATTTAGTAGATCTACACATTCACCATGTTGATTATTTCAGGTCATAGGGGTTGTTGATCATCTCCACCATTGTTACCATTATTTTCCATCTTCAATCTTGTGTAGTTTTCTACATTATTTATAGCCTATAAAACCAAATAACATAATGATAGACATTCGTCCTTATCATAATTTTTAAAATATAATACCTGACCATTCTTGCTCATTGACATGATTCTTCATTCCACTAATAAGGAAGGTCATATGATGTCATTGATTCCCTTGAATAGTCTTCCCACTTGAAACAATAATGTCTACTTACCTTTTCATCTAGACACATCACCCTTGATCTGATTTATCATCTCAATAAATCCATTATGAACTATCATGATATATTTTTATTACCCTTATCATCTGATCTGCATCTGATGTCATTCTTTGCTTTGTTGTATTGTAGTCCTTGTGGGCCTAGTGGTCATTTGCATCATTATCACATTTAACCTATTTGACATAAATTGGCTTCTAACCATGGACCACTGTAATGATCACACCTTTGAAATTACTATTGTTGTTGATGGTGGTAACATCCAAATGATTTCCATTGTAGAAGATCCCCCATCTAATCAACTTATATAACCAATATCCTAGACCACATAGATCCATACTACTTGGGCCTCTTCTAAATGGAACCCCAAGTCATTGGTTATAAAGAACTAGGATAGAGGATGTAAACATGGCCACCTTTTGTCTAGCCTACCCATGTAGCTCTTGGGCTAGGCATGGTCCATCCTCTATCATTCACCATGCTAACAATTTTCTAACTCATAGAATTTACTTATATATCAAGGAAATTATTTTCAAGTCATCACTTCACTACTATCCTTAAAACTTGGCTCGTAGAGATGATGACCTTTTACCAACATGACTATGTAGATCTTGATAAACACCCACCTCCTAGAGTTTAGATCATAATAATATAATCTAGCACTATACTTATACCCTCACATAATTTGAGAAGGTGTCACATACAAAGGAACCTTTTCTTTAGATTAGCTCCATTGAATATTATTTGTGGTGATTAGAATTGTGTTTCCTTCTAATTTATCCTTCCTTGCCCATCCATGTCTCTCATCCTACTAAATGTGAGATCATTATGGTAACTATTCACCAATCTACACCATGCACCATCACTAAAACCCAAAATCTCTATTTTAAAAAACCTTCTCCATCAACCCAAACCAACCCATGTGGTCCATCAAATTAGGGAAGCCAATTTGAGTACCATTTTACAACCCTATTTAAACTACATTGGCTTGATGTACATAGACTATGTAGGCACTGCTTCACTTCTACGAGTAGCTTAGCCACTAATAACTAATTCCCATACCCTTTTTATTCTCACTCATTTCCATTGCTAGCAACACCCTCTTTCTTAGGGCATCTTACATCAAGGAAGCTTTGAATTCTTTCTTAAGCATCCTTACATTTTAACACCATCTAATACTTCCTCTTAAGTTTTTCCCCCATTTATAAGAGAAATACATTGGCCTAAGATATTTTTGGACTATGTAGGTAATGATCAGTTACTAAGGTCAACTTAGCCACATTGTTCACTTTATATTCCTTTCTCATCTAATATCTTTTCCTCCACTTCTCTACCTATCTCCTCACCACCTCCTTCCCTCCATCTTGTCAATATCTTTTAACCACTTTTCTAGCTTGTCAATCTCTTTTAACATAATGGTTGATAACCTTCCTCATTAGCCCATATTATCTCCCATAAAGCCACCACCCACTCTACTTCATTGGCCTTGTCATCACCTTTCCTTGTGCATGCTTCATAACTCACTTCCCCACCTACCTTTTACATTTTTTACCTCTCTTTCCCCTTATTACCAACCTTGACCTTCACCTCCTTTTCCTTCTTTCTCCATCCTCATCATCTCCCCTCACCCTTGACTATTTATTGTACCCTCTTTATCACTCTCTTTTCATTACCAATTCCACATCATCCTATTTCCTTGCACATTGAGGGATATTTTTACCTCCTCTTCTTGGCTACCAACTTATTACTACTCTTCCACAAATTCTAAACCACCTTCATTCCAATTCTTAGTTCTTGTTTTCCTCTTTCCCATCTTTTCAATATAGCTTGCTTTCTACATCTTATATTTCTTCTAGCATCCCATTTTTTTCTTATGTGTGCCACCACTCTCTATTAATTTGGAACTCTCCCCACCTTTTCCATTTTTTCCCTCCACAACTAGCTTCTAATTGGTTTTTTATCCTTTGAGAGCCTTTTATAATTGTCCTTTTATTCTTATATCTTATTTCATTTTGCACTTTGCATTCCCCTTTTCCTCTTTCCATCTCAGTAGTCACTTATATTTTTCATTTGTGTGAGTGTCTATGCTTTATATCCCTACTTAATTCTTCTTCTTATCATCCTTGATCTTCATTCCTTATTTTCATCTCATTCCCTTTCATTGTGGTTCCCTATTTATTCAACACCTCATCACCTCTTCAACTTGTCAATCTCTTCTAATCACCCATTTAGCTTATAAATCTCTTCTAACAGGCTGATTGATGCCTACCTTATCTCTTCACCATTTTTTCCATCAATTCTTTGCTTCCCCTCATTGTTATTAACCCCTTTCTCATTTTCCATCCCATTATCATCTACAAAACTACCATTTTCTTTGCTTCATTATTCCTCTCATTGCCTATCATCATCCATGCTTACTTGGTCAAGATACCACCTGCTTCTTCACTCTCTTGTCATCTTTTTTGTTTCCTTATTTCACTCCTTTTTCCTCCTATTTCTTTTTCTTCCATGTAATTCCTTTATTTTCATTTTCATCACCAAACTATTTTCTCCTTGGTCTTTTATTTGAATTATTTTCAAACCTTTCATGACCTCCCAATTTTCTCATCCTCTCCTTACCCTTTACAATTGTTACACTTCTTTCCCCATCTTTTTCAATTCTGCAATCTATCACTCTTTAGTGCATCCCTCACCCCTAATCTTCTACCTTTTATTTTTCTTCTCTTTTCTCCATTTCATTTCGTTTCATTTTTTATCTCCCTTGATGACCTTCCTTGTTCTTCCCAACCTTTATCTCCTTCATATATGTCCATGCTTGGATCCTTTCATCCTTCTCCACCTTCATCTTTATCTATGACTTTGTTATTTTCTCTACCTATCTCATTATCCATCTCTTGGTATACCTTGACCTCATCCCTTATTAAATATCCTTTATTTTCTCTCATTATCACTCCTACTTCTCACTCATTAGAGTGTATTCACTAGTTATACCACTTTTATATACATCTCCTTGTCTACTTCCCCATGTCCTCCACTCCCTTGATTTAATGCACGTAAGATGGTTAGGTTTGTTACTTCAAGTGTATCCATTTTTTCCTTTAATGGATTTGCATGTTGAGCATAGATCCTCTTTTTTGTCCCTCTCTAACCTTTCCCTTCACCCTACCTATCACCTTTTTCCTTTTTAAACACTCTACCCATTTTGAGCTTATATGATCAAAACATATAACATGATATGGTTATGAATGTCTTCCATTTGATTTTGGTTTACTGTAAGATATATACTGATCTTATGACTTTATAAAAAAATTATATAGGCCCACAAGCTCATATAACCAACAAGAGAGCATAAGCACTACTAAGCCATTGGGATGAAGATTCCTTCCCCACCCCTCTAGTCTTGCCTATTTCAAACCCCTTTTACTCTAACCTTCAAAGATGTTAGAATCAAAACTAAAACCACATTCAAATTGAATATTTTTGGTACCCACATGTGGATGATAGCTATACCCTCTCATGTGACCTACCTACCAACCAATAATTTTCCATTAATTCTCCCTACCTAGCGTACATCTTCCTATACACCATAATAGCCCTGTTATTTGATCACATTCCACCTAGTAACATTTTATAGTATTTGCCTCTTCCATAAAAATATTTTCTCCTTGGTCTCCTTTAGGCATATTTTTTCCACCTTCTTTTTCAAATCTCCATTCTATCTATCTTCATAAATTCTTATTCTATTTTCCCTCTCGATTCTCCATTTATACCATTTATTTTCCTTCCTATTTCAACCTAATCCCTTATTATTATTATTATTATTATTATTATTATTATTATTATTATTATTATTATTATTATTATTATTATTATTATTATTATTATTATTATTATTATTATTTTCCTTACTCCATATTCCAAAACCCCTTAGAGTATTTCTTTGAATTCCATCAATACTCAATGCTTAGTTTAGGGCCCCACTAGCATAAGGGAAGGGGTTAAAATCTTTGGCACTTCTCATTTACCCACTCTGCTAGTTTAGTTCCTTAAATATTTGAATAATACCCTTCCATAAATTGTTAATGACATTGTTATCAAGTGTGCAAAATGTCAATATATTTAAATGGTGATGACCAAACTCATCTGGTCACCACAGTAATTCGAGTAGTGCTAGATTTTTTAAAGCATAGTAAAGCATATTTATCCCTTTTATTTTCTTTAAAATTGTGGTAGAAATTTCATGCTTGAACCTAATTATCCATGGCTGTAGATTCTTTTTACATAATTGAAAGAATCATATAATTACATCTCATCCACCATTTTTACCAAACCAATTAGAAAACTATTTGATAGCTATCTTTTCCACCCTTTGGAGATTCCCTTTCTCTAACATCCTTTAATAGGACCTAACTACATGATACATCAAATTGGGGTAACTAAGTTAACCAACATTCCCCACCTCAGAATAACCACATTAGTCTTAAAGATCATTTTAGACATTATGTCCATGGAACTATGCCAATAACATCCACTTGTCTAGTACATATGGAGTCCACTCGACCACCCTATTCTAACCAGCCAACCCACTTGCCCACATCCACCTCAATTTTGACATTTTTTGACCTAACCTCTTCACATGTTTTGCAATAACCTTACCTTGGTCCTTTTGACTACATTGACTATGCTTGTCATTTTTCACTTTTTATACCCTAGCTCATGTACAACTAGACTGCTTGTGTTGTTATATGAGAACACTTCCTACCCTAGATACCTATGAATAACATTGACATTTTTTAGACGACTTGATAGGATTAATTTGATCAACTATGACTAACATAGTGGACTAGTTACCCTATTGTATGTCCATCTAAAACTTGGCCTTCTTTTTTTTAACATTGGTAGATTTAGTATTTATGTAATATTTACTATCATAATTACTTACATTTTATACACACTTAGCATTTCACATGCCTAGCTACCTTGTGGCACCACCTAGTGCCTCCCCACCAACTACTTATCAAATCTACAACTGATTCAACCTATCCTCATCAACTCTCAGTTTGAGGGGGAATACCTCCTCTTATAGTCAATATACCTCAAACTTCAACCAAGTGATTCATTTTTATTTTATAATTTATTAATTTAAAGCTGCATAGAAAAAAGTGGCAAAATGTAGACACTAGAAAATTGCACATTTATAGTTTTTGATGACTATATGCATCAAGGCCCCCTAAAGACTGCCTAAACCTTATTAACCCTTAACTAACCCCTCTTAATCTAACCAATTCACTATTACCCTATTCACATAGTACTATTCAAAATTACTATTTGAAAGTACAATTCAAAATTATTATTCACTATCACTATTCACCATGGGACCCACTATCACTATTCATGATGACATGGAAAGTGACATGAAAAGAGACATGGAAGGTGATATATCAAGTGATTTGGTAATATACATGGCTTATAAGTGAGGTGGCTTGATGTGGGACATCATACCCCACCTAGGAACCTTTCCCAAGGTACTTAATGACCTCATTTAAGCATCACAAGGGTCACCCCTTGATATATGGTGAATTTACCCTTAAGGGGCCTTCATTAAACATGTATTTTGTCTTCACACATTAAATTGGGATTCAAACTAAGATACCTACCTCTTTAAGTGCTTTGGAAAATACAAAGGGAATTATATCCACCCATTTTTAACTTTTTAACCTAAATGAGAGACATATGATCAAGGTGGAAATCCCACAACCCTAATATTTTAACTCATGCACCCACATGGAAAATGGTGCCACATTTTATGGGTCATCTCTTTATGTTCTTGGATGAATACAAGAAAGGGTGATGAAAAGTATTTTAGCCTCATGTAGGCCTATGTGCATGATTCTCATTCAAAATTGGACTCATGTGTAAGGTGGGAGACACAACAACATAAATAAGAGACCCACAATAAATATGGGAATCCCACCACCCTCATATTTTGAATCATTCATGAATCATATGTAAAATGGCACCATACTTCAACTATTCCCTCTTTGACATGGTTCTTGATAATAAATGCTATAAATACCCCCCCTCTCTTTTAACAAAGGATAAGTTGGAAGTTAGTGTTTGTTTATTAAAATTGTGTTTTATGGATTTTAAGGAGGTCATAATTTTTGAGGTCATCCACGTATTAGAGGAAATTAATTCAAATCAAGGAAGCTCTAATGAAATTGCCATGGGATTCCTTCATCACATCATCAACATCAACCACATCAACAAGCCTTAAGGTAGCCTTATTTGTTTTTTTTTTAAAATTTTAGCTAATTACTTAATTCCTTCCATTTATTACCTTTAACTTTACACCTTAAAAAAATTTCCATATTAATCCATTGACCTCCTTTGCCACTGTAATTCCATTTACATCCTTTGCCCTCTTTGTACCTTTGCCACCTTCACCTTCTTTGCTCCCTCATCATTTTTCTACCCTAGTTAATTGTTGTTTTAGATTTTTAAACCATTCATCCCTCTCATTTAATTATCTCAATAAACCCCAACCAAACCATTCTTTTGACCCTTATCAAATTACTAAACCCAAAACCACAATCTTACCTTAACCAATTTTTAGCATTAGTATAATCAAACTCGTTGCTTTATTTTGGTTAACTTAGAAAAGCATCTAATTTTATCAATTAAATTTATGTAATTTTCTATGTTTTATTTCATTTTTAAAATCATTTAAGGAAAATATATATCTTTAATGATTTCCACTAAAGTGTTTTAAAGAAGGTGGATTTATAGCCTCCTAGAAAGCTCACTTCTAGGATCTAGCTCATGCTACGCAATCCACCCATCTAATTGTCTAAAAAACTAGTTTTTATAGTGTTTTATTATTTTTATGTCATTATCCTGAGCCAAAGAGGATTTCTACACAATTAGTTAGATTCAACATGCACACATTCAATAGATATTCTTCCACACCCTTCTTAACTAGTTTCTTCTTTTCACACTTAAGAAAAATAAAAAATTAGACAGAAACACAAACATTCAATCAAAAAATAACAACTCTTATGAGTATTTAAATAAATTTATAGTTCATATAGCACTAAAAAAAATCTAACTTGAAGATTATCCCCTTGGCATTATGTATGAAAAATTTAAACAAAATAAAAAAATAACTCAAGTGAAAGATTTTTAAAACACCAAATTCAAATGTGAGTTTTGCAAATTATAGTGTTTATAAATGTATTTCTTTGGTCTTTAAGTCTTCAAAAATATGTTATGGTGTTAATTTAATTAGAATACAAATTTAAGTGGGCAAATGACTTTTGAATTTTATCTCTTGGGTTTCAAAAATTTTACACCCAATGCAAAACTATAGAAACACAGAGTAATATCACAACTTTACTTGTAAAACCATAACTATTAGCATAAAACCACAACTTCCATATAACAAAAAATAGTTAGTGAAAAAATTGTGATGGTTAGCTAATGTCATACCTATTAGTTCAATATCATAATAATGAAGGAAATACTATGATTACAAAGTCATGATATTGAAATATCATAATTTTTTTCCTATAAAATAAAATAATCAGTCTAAAACCATGATGGTTAGGGGTAATATCACAATTGTTTGTGAAAATTTTAGAATTTGAAGTGCTATCATCAATGTAAAGTCATGATATTGGTGCAATATCATGATTACAAAGAGAAAAAATGTGACTATATAGAGAAAATTCATGATTTCCTATAGAATTCTTGTGAGCCTTCAATTTACACTACTTTGATCCACAAGTTTGGATTTTGACATGAAAATTATTATTATGTTATCTTAAAATGTCTTGGAAACATTTTTGTGGGGTAAAAGCTCCACTTAGCATGCCATCATGTGAATAAGGAATTCATAGATGGAAAGTTAGTCTAATAAAACCAAATCAAAATAACACACTAGACACTTAACACCTCTATCCTAGACACTAGGGGAAGTATAGGGAACAAAAATACATTGAAAACACAACTAAAACAAAAAATAAATCATTATTTTACCATATTTGGAGCTTTAAATAACTTTTTGAAGTGGTTTGCTCTATTTGTACATCAAAAAATCTTCATCAATTGAGATTCATTTGCTTCACCTTTCCTTGGCACCTTGGCTTGATTAATTGGATTATGAATTTGGCATGGTAATATTGAACTAATGAATCTTATTGGGGAAATACTACATAATAAAACTACACTATCAAAGTTTAGAGATCAATAGGCATGGCCTTATATTTATAGCCTTAAATGTTAAATCTCACCCAAGGTGAGTTAAGGTTGAGTTTAAATGTGGAATGAGTTCAAACTAACCCTAGGTGAGTTGAGGCTAACTCTAATTGAGTTAAAATTTGTCATGTAATTATGATTTTCAATTACTAGGCATGGATTTCAAATTTTATATTTTTAGATATTTTAGAAGAGCTTGACAACTCATAAAGGCAATGATGAAAAGGTTTGATATTTTTATTTTTGGAATTTCCAATTTTAGATATTCATTAATTTTAAATGGATTATTTAGATAAGCATAAAATATAGTTTAATTATATGATTAATTTTGATTAACATTTTATCTCTTTTTAAGAATTGATGAAGTGCCCTACTTAATGGGTCCATAGGTCAAACTACCAGATATTAGGTTACAAGCTGATTGGGGGTGAATTTGTGAGAGGTTATTGTTTTGTATGATATGATACCACAAATAAGGATGCATAAACATGATTTTTAGCATTGATGAATGATGCATGGATGAAATTGAGATGTTCAATGATTTCTCAACTTAATTTACAATGTTTGGTAGAGACTAATCTAAAGCTTGGTTAAAAGCTAGTTGTGGTCAGAATGGGGTGTCTACAAAAATCGCTTATGGAAAGTAAAAATCATAGATATAGATAAATGATAATGTAAACTATCAAAGTTACTAGGTGGTTAGCTAGTTCAAAATCACTTACAGAATTTGTAAAATCATGACTAGGAAGTAAAATAATTAGACACACTCTTAGAGGTTTAATGGTAAAATTGTGACTAATAGGTGCAAAATCATAACTTCTAGAATCAAATTTCAAATAGGAAAAGTGGTATTTATAACTATACAAAACCTAAGATATTTACAATTTTTATAAATATTAAATGATATTAAAAATATTATTTGAGTATAAACTCACCGAATTTTGATATTTACACTAGTTCTTAAGACTTAAGTAGGATTAATTAAGTTTCTTCAAAATTGTAATTAGGAGTTCCAATTCTACTTAAATATTATATTTTTTTAATTAAAAACAACTATAGAAAAAAGGTGAGTATTTAAACAATAGTAATTATATGCATAGACAGAAAGTAAGCTCAGATTTCATATTACAACCCTTTTAAATTTTCTATTTGTTAAAATCATAACTCAAGTTATCAGACTCACAAATACATTTTAAAATTTTGACTATCACAAGCAAACTCATAGATGGAAATAAAAATCATGATTGCTTTGTTCAAAACCACATATATGAATTAATATCATAGATTATGAAAAGTGATTTTGAATAACAAGATAAAAATGGCCAAGTTACCTTGATAACTAGTGTTTTATGTTGGTATTTTATGTCAAAATATCCATTTTCAACCTCAAAACTATAAATGAAAAAATTATATTTATAGAGAAAAATTGCTATTAACCTAGAGGACACAAATTTTCAAAATTTGAGCCCCTAATATGTCATAATATTTCATTCATGTTTTTAAATCACACTTAACACACAATATTAGCACAAAGGAGGGATCCCACTATGGTTGCCAAATGTGAGATGATATATTTTAGAAAATGATTATAGATATGTAATTATATCAAATCACTCAAATTACCAATGTAATTTAAAATTGGAAACCATTAGATAAAATGCAATAAAATGAACATTTAAAACAACATTATAATATAAAGTCAAATGTTCCCAATCAAGAACAAGATAATAACAAGATTAAGTGATTATGGATTAAGGATTTAGTATAAAAAGACTTAGAATTTTAACATGACATTAGCTTGATCAAAAGACTTAGATATAATGGATTCATGGATTTATTGGACAATGGATATTCGTGAGATTTGGGATTGATTTTCTAATTGGACTAAAAATGGAGTAATTAAGGTGTTTAAATATAAATAAGGAGGGATAATTAAAAGGAATTAAAAATTCTTTGGAATCCTCTAGAGCTAGAGGTTTATATAGAGGAGGGCTAAGACATAGATGATTCTAGAATTAGAAAATTATATAATCTATTAGGATGGGTCAATGATGATTAAAATGAGATTACACTAGTGATTAGATAAGTTTTAGGTGATTAGGGAGTATGATTGTAGGAAATGCTACTCTTGGGCTAGGGTAGGTGAAAGGGAATTTAAAATTATGAAATATTAGATAAGAAAATAGTTGTTAGTGGATAATGGGGATTTAGGTAAGTTAATTAGGCATAGGATTTTTTAAAGTTAGTATATGAATAATGAAGAACAAGGATATAAAAATGACTAGAAGGGGTAATATTAAGAATACATTAGAAGGAATTAGATGGTATTAGATAAGATGGATAATTAGTAGACAAAATTAGTGTCAACTAATAATATTGGTGATGATAAATTAGGAAATAAAATTTAAGTGCATAAAAAGACAATAAAAACTAATGCAATACACTCAAAGAAGTGAAAATGTGAATAAATAAATTATAAGCAACCAACATAAGCATATTATTCTAGTCCTTACATATATGTGTTATAAAAAAATGTTATGTAACATATCATATCATGTAAATTTTGAGAGATAAATAGATATATACATGTGTAAGGATTAGTATATAAGCTCAAACATGATAATTTTTAAATGATCATAAAGGATATGTAACCTATATTAGTCATTATCAAATAATCAAATTCCATAAATTACTATATGACATGGGTAGAGGAAAGGTCTAACATCTAGAAATGCATAGATCATTTGTTTGGGTATGCATGTATCACACTCAATGATGTGTGAAAAATATGTATATATAGGAATGAAATGATATGATATCTACATTCATAAATAAAACAACATAAATTCCAAGGAGCTAATAAAACATGGAAATTTCAATATTTTTGTATTTTGAAATTATTTGAATGTTTTTGTATTTTTGGAATATTTGTATTTTTATATTTTTGAAATATTTAAATTTGAATGATGATTATATTTAAAAATATTTTAGCTCAGGGATTAAGGCATCAAGAGGTGGGTGATTTACTTACCAAAACATCTTACATTTTTTATCTCAAATGTTTCAATGTTTTATGGTAATTTATTATTAAAAATCATTCCTATGTGTTTATCATCAAGTCCATCACATGTAATGCAAAGTTATTTATTTTAAAACTAGTAGACAAAGCACAAATTTCTTTTATTTACAATTGATCTCATATCTTGAAACCATTGTTGTAAAACCTAGAAAGTTAACTTTGGTCTCTAGTTCATTACCTTTTGGTGTATCAACCACTTTTGGTGTCCATGTTAATAGTTGCATAATGTATCCAAGGGATTCTAGGAAAAGTGGATTATTTTTAATTCATGTATATCATGGCCAAATTTTCATAAACATACAATAATACAAAATGTTTCTTGAGTATTTGTATTAATATTATGGTGTGGAAAATAAATTCCATAAATATTTATAGTAATAATATGATGTTTTGAATCATGCCTCATTGTATCCTCATCTTTTAAATATCTAAAATTGGAGGTTATTTTAGTTGATCTTGTATAATTTTTATATATCCATTAGGTTTGTAATTTTGAATTGGGATTTATAAGGCCCCAAAATGATATGTATCATGGCTAGTGGTACTATGATAAGGGAAATATGTCGATCCTTATTTTTGTACAAGTATTCTTATTGACCTATGTTTTCTAGGACATAAAGATATCATATTACGCTCACATAGCATAAAATATTATATATAGAGCATCTTATGTTTTGTAAAATATGTTGTGGAATCTTATGTTAATATTACATGTTATTAACATGAATTTGAATTTGTACTTTTTAAGGTTGAGTAAATATTTTTAGCCAAGAGGGATGATATGAATAAAAATAATTTACATTCTCATCTGCTAATTTTGCCTTGCCCTTATTTGAATGTAATTTTGTATCCTTAGGTGATGGGTTTAAACTTATATACTAGGACCTTTAATTGTGAATAGGTTATGCAAAAGATGATCATGTACATCAAAATTTAGTTTTTTCATTTGTTCATCAATCATAATTTGAGGAAGTTCATCATCACTATCATAGTAATCTAATACTTTTCCATCTTAATGCTTAGTATTAACCAATAAAGGGAGCTAAAATGCTATTATTTACTAATTATATGGTATTATTAGCTTCTTTTATAATGGTTCATGTTCTAAGTGTGTATCCATGTTCACATTAGTAGTTAGTACCTTATAAGCATCTTTATGTAAATGAGTTAATTTTCTTGATCCTCCCATCTCATAGGTTGATATGATTTCAAGTAGAATATATTGCTTTGGTGGTATTAGTTTAGAAAATCCATACCTTCTTAGAGTGTAACATTTGAAAAAAAATTAAGGGTTCATCCTTGAAGGGAATTGTCCATAATTCTCCTTCATATATAAAATTTACACATCTATGTAATGTATATGGAACAACCTCCATCATGTGTTTCCAAGCTCAACCTAAAAGTAAGTGATAATGCAATGACAAAGACATTATTTAGAATGTATTTGATACTATTTTTGGTCTTTATGTCACATATACTATTATTTGACCAATTTTTAGGCTACATGATTTATCAAATACTTTGGTATGTGTATCTCATTCTTGGATAAGATTGTTATATTACCCATTTTTGTCAAAAATGATGTGATACAAATATTTAGGCTAGACCCATTATGGAATAACACTCTTTTTCCCCTATGTTATGAATACTAACTTGTATTAATAAAGTTAAGTCTTGGTTAGTGATATTTTTTAATGTTAAATATTTTCAATCAAAAGTAATGAGATTGGAATTTTTTTTAAGATCTTTCATAATATCAATAAAATAAGTTGGTTGTATGCCACTTGGTAGTTCCATTTCATGCAATGCATCATATAATATGTATTCATATATATATCAAATTGTTTTAGAAGATCAAATATTGAAATATTAATGTGTGTATTTATAAATTAGTCAACATGATCATATCCTTTACTTTTAATCACTAGTTTAGGATTGGGAAGAACCTGTTGTATATTAATAAGTGGAGAGATAGATTGGGCACCATTAATTTTTCATGCAGTAATGTCATGGACCATAGAATCTAATATAATCGATGGGAAAATAATGGGAGTGGGATGGTAGACATCACTCAAATAGTATTTGAGGGGAATAAATGGTTTTTTACAAGCACATTGGGGTTAGGAATCAATCTCTATATTACTACAAAAATAATTGTAAAGATAGATTAAAGTTGATCCTATTTTAAAATACTCTTTTTATGTTAACTAATTTGGTTATGCCACTTGATTAAATCTTTTATTGATTTAGCATAACAAAAAATGACTATCGTGATGTACTATGGAACAAAATAATTGAGATATCTATCCATATTAAACCTAATTAAATGAAAACAAAATATTTTTTATAGGTTTTGAATAATTTAAAATCATAAATTAAAAATGAGTAAACTAGGAAACCCTAGGCCAATTGAGGGTTTTAAGATAAAAGGTTAGTTTCACTAATTATTTAACCATAAATTTTAGAGTGTGGTATAGGGTTAATAATATCTAAGTATTACAAGAACAAGGGTGATATGCTAATAAATATAAGGATGATTAATTAAAAACTTAGATACATGAATATTATGAATTATAATACTAAGATATAATAAACATAGAAAATACTAAATTTGAAAGATGTTTAATTGATTTTAATACTAAAGATAAATAATATTAAGTTTGATTTATTATGTGTAGGTAGATATAGACTAGAAAAAATATGTAAGGTATACAAAATCAATATTCTAGATCATTCATTAGATTCAAGAAATTATACTTCTATAGTCATAAACACAACCATCATATCTATGAATGACCATCAACTTTAGTGTTTTATTATGATGTAGGTATCTAGTATATAATAATTAATAGATTTGGATGTGACTAACTTATTTATTATGATTTTGTTTCCACCTTTTTGCTAATGTATCTAGATCTAGGATACATGCTATTGATCTTTGATGATTGATCAAACCATAGGTATGCACCATTTTGTGGATACTAAAGCTAAATATTTATATCATCTCATTGTTGTACATTTGAAAAATATTAATGAGGGTTCTACCCTTAGATTTTAGACCTCCATGTTATTTAAAGTCTCAAATTCACCATCTCACTATGCCTAAATGATTATCTCTTAGTCTAACCCATATCATTCTAATGACCCAAGTCCCTTATAATATACAAAAATATTAAAACTTGATAAACATAATTCATTGTTAGTTTTAGATATATACATGATTTTTATCTCAATGGACACAACCAACCATATAGGGATACTACTACTGATGATACTATCTAGATCCTTATCTAGTGTCTAGTAGTCAAAAGTCATCCATATTAAAAAAATATCAATACCCATGGGTCAGTCTATTTGTTTTATTGAACCATCCTATGATATATTTTAAAAATGTGTTATATAACTAAATGTGTAAGCCTTCTCATTCAAAATCTATAAAATACCAATAAAACACATATAAAATATAAATAAACTACACAAACACTATATTCTACCATATTTATACCTATTTTTAGATGAAACACATGAGGTGTCATATTACATGTTTGAAGCATTCAAAGATCACCCTATGAGTGATATTTGTCAAATTACAAGATAAACCATTTAATGTGTATTCATATAATATATTTAACCATTGTGCACATAGTTTATGAGACATAGGGGATAACTACATAAGGCTAAGGCCCTCTTTAGAATATTGGTTATGTAGGTAATACCCACTAATAGTGGGGTATCTGGGGCAACTTGAAAATATAATCTCACTAACCCATTTTTAGAAAAATCATTTCAAGGGTGAATAAGGGTGAAGATTTATGGTTTTATCAATCAATAAAGAGTGATAACATATACCCCAAATTTGAATACATCAAAAGAAAGGCAATCTAAAATACAAAATAATGAAATTAGTTGCATTTATATCTAATTATTATTCTATACTATAAAACTACATTATAATTGAACACTAGCATCGATAGTATTATCTAGTTTTGATAGTAGTGGTCATGGCCATAGAATTAAAATTTATAGAATCTAATAAGTGATCCAAAAACTTGATTCTACATGTTTTACACTTATTTTTAATCTAGATCTGTTTGTGCATAGTAGACTAGTTAACTACCATTATTTCTTATTTATTTCAATACTATTCAATATATTTAATTTATTGTTTTTAATAATATTAATAACATAAATTTGTAATATTATTCATTTAAGTTTTCTATTAATTTATCTTCTTAAATATTAGTTTATAGTCCTTGTGTTAAAACTAATAATATATTTATTAACCCTAGATCCCCCACATATCTAAATTTAGGGTTAGACATTTTGTGAAGCCAACCTCTATGTTTTTTTTATGATAAACCTATCTTTATATAGGGTTTCTAACCTTATAAGGTTTTATCTTGCTATGATTGATTTTTAGATTTCAAACTTTACTGTAGGGTTTTACACTCATTTGTTTAAAAGGGCTTTGTGTTCTTACACTTGAAATGTATTTTTTCTTGATTTGTGTATTTCATCTTCCTCACAAATCCATTTTGAAATTACTCATAGGTTATTTCAACTCGTATTTCCATAGTCAACAACCTCTTTTTGTTCACCCAAATTATGTTTTTATATTTGTTTTTTTAAAACTTATGATTTTTATAAATATTGACATATAAGGAAAATAGTGTAGCTATTTTATAATTAATTTATGATTTTCATCAATATTAATAAATTATGATCAAACCTTTCTCATATCTATAAAATTATTTTTTGATTTACCAAATTCACCAATTCTTCATTTATAATATTTTAGGGTTTTGCTTATGAAACATTCAACATTGTTAAACATATTTCTGATTCATAACATACCAATTTTCAAATTCATTTGATATTATCATTTTTTTTAATGATATAATAACAAACCCCTTTTATTTTATCAAAATTATTTATGAATTTTATAAATTATTCAATTTACTATTTTTATTACATCTCAAGATAAAAAGCAAAAGTGATACTCATTTTCCCTATTTTTAATGGTTTTGTATATATTTTATATTCTATGAAAAAAACTATTAGATTTACAAAATGCCTGTTTAATATTCTAAAATTGCTATATCTTTATTGTGCAAAGGCTACCTTACCCTAGGGTTTCCAACCTTCTATTGTTTTAGATTGTATAAACTATTTAGTACAAATTTTTTTTATCATGTTGGAATATTTTCTATCACTTGTATTCTTCTCATTTCTATTTCTCATATTAGTGTTTGAAAAATTTAAAATGGATAAAAAATAACCTCTTCCTCCTTCTAACCCTAAGGATGGTGATAGTTACCATACCTCTAATGAGGTCCATGATATCACTCTTCAAGGGGTAATGTGGCCCATCCTATAATACCAAAAGATGGTAACTGACATACCCTTCCTCAAACCCATTCACCTCCCACATCCACTTTAGTTGTTCTATATATGAATATTCAACCTGAAGTACCTATGGTTTGTGATTGTGAATCCATTAAAGATAAATCATCATTATGAGAAAAAATTTACAAAAGCAAAACAAGTATTTCAGTTTAAAGATCACATCATTGAAAAATTAGATTACATACATGAAAAAACCAAAATATGATAGTGTTAATCATGTTTTTGCATCTTCATCTATAAATGTCATACCAAAAAGGTTTTATCTCCAAATGACAAGATAATGTTACACATATGCATTTATATGAAGCAATTACAAATCATTCCTCAAAGCACCAAATCACTGAATCTTGCATAAATGAAAATCAAGGTTAAAATATCATAGTTTAACTAACTTTTTAGTTCAATATATGTACCTATAAATGATATACATTTATGCTATATGACACAAAGCATGTGAATAAAGTAATTACATCCAATTTTTATGTTGGATCTATTCAATGTAATGTCACAGTTGCATCTGAATAATACTTTATTATAATAAATATTAGTCCATTTTTAACTAAATATAATGATAAATTTAGAAAACCATGATTACTAGTAATAAAATAAAATATCTCAAGCAAAGATATTAAGTACAATCTTATCAAAAGACCATGATACACCTTCTGATTATTCTGCACACATATGACACATTTCATTCAATAATGTTTTTTAATTTACCTTTCCTTGGATATTTTCATCCTGATATTGATATCATTGGATAACTTATACAATCTCTAAAAATTAAAAAAAAATAAAACATTAAATAAAATATAAAAACATTCAAATAATTTAAAAAAACAAAAATATTCAACATTTTAAAATTTTATTAGTTGCTTGGAATCTAGGTTGTTTGATTTATGTTAGTAGATAATATATATTTTTAATCCTATATACACATATGTTTTACACACCTTTGAGTGTGATATAGGCTTACCTAAACACACAATCTATTCATTTTTATATGTATTTTTATTCTACTTATGTATTCTAATACATTTTGGATATCTACTTCTTTGATCAGAATTGATACATGTTACATATCCTTTACGATCATATACACATTATCATGTTTGAGCTTATATTCTAAAAATTACACATGTATATATCCATGATCATATATTTCATAGTGTATTTGATATTCTATGTTACATAAAATCTTTTGATATGCAGTGACCAGTATGATATGGTTGTGTTGGTTGCCTATGCTTCATATATTTTTCACTTCCTTGAGTGTAATGCATTTCTTGTTATTCCCTTGCTCATGGAAAATTAAATATTTTCCTTTCCTCTTGGCCCATGTGTTATTTAATGTTGATTGTATAGTTAAATACATCATCCATTTTGATTTTTCAACAATTGAACACACCCCCTATATGAAGTAACCTTGAACCATTCATTTGAATTTCGTTAAGTGTTCTTGATTATTTGTTGTAATTGTATTATTATCCTATAGACATTTCCATGATCTATATAATTCATCTTGGGACTTTATGTGATAAAATATGGTGATCCTAATTGATATATCTACTTCACCATGTTATTCTTATATGACACATGATTCATACATAGATTATATAGTTACATTATCGTTTTGAGGCAAGGTACAAACTAGTTTATATTTTCATCACCTCAAAAGAGGGAATTTCAGTGGGGTCATGTCATAAAAAGAACTAAATCCACATTTTCACACTTATCTAGATTATAGTGGGGGCATATCATAGGAACATGACCTCCACACATAATTTTCATAGTTTATAGATTGTATTAGGGGCATGTCATAAGAATATTACCTCCATAATTATACACTTAGTGTGTATATATATATATATATATATATAGATATATATATATTAATGGGAACATGCCATAATAACATGACCTTCACACTTGTACAATTTTCATTTCACTTCTATGATTCACATATACACTCAAGTTAGAATCTATAGAATATATATATGGATTATATAACACCTTAATCTTCTACATTTAGAAAACTTAGGCCTTAGATGTTCCTCTCAATTCTAGACCTTTTCCCACTTACACAATTCTCAATTCTAATCTATCTTATTCCCCTTGGCTTGTCTCTTAGTTTGTCCAGTATTATGTTAATGACCTAGGCCTTCTATCTTTCCCTAAATGCTTTAAATGTAATTATCTTCCATATTTTCATTTTCTAAACTTGTGCCTAATTTCTTGTTGTTTGTAAAATAATTCCTTGGATAAAATCTAGGATTGACATTAGTGTCCCGACTTGACACAAGTGTCCATTACCCTAAAGTTATCAAATTTTCAAATGAAACATATCCTAATGGTAGGCCTAAGGCCTTTAATGTGAAATACTTATACAAATGTATTGATGTAAATATAAGATAAATCCTCATTGATTTATCACATGGGAAACACATGAAAGACCTATAAAAATACCAAATATACCAAGATAAATTATCAAAAGCACTCTATAAAGCATTAAATTAAACAAATCTTCCCTATTTACATACCAATCATAGGAATAACACATCTATAGGTTTGAATTACTAAAGGAGAAGTCCAAGAGCCTAATTTTTTAAGTTATAATATAGGTCAATGTTATAATTTATTTTCACATATTTCATGATTAACACACAATTAAACACATAATGGAGAACTATATCAATATAAGGCCCTCTTTAAAGTATTGGATTTATAGGAAATGCTCACTAATTAAGGGGTATTTGGGGTTAGATCAACACCATGTTCCCACTAATGAATTTTTACCAAAGTTCACCATGAATATGAATAACTAGGGTTTTGAAAATTCATGAGGAGTAATAAACCATGACCTAAATCTGAATGCACTAGAGCAAAGGTGAATTCAAACATATAAACTGTTGACCAATTTTTAAGCCCAATACATAAAGGGTCAACACCTATAGGTTTAAACTTTTCATAGGTTTATTTAAACTTTTATATGGCTTTTTATGGTCTTAAGTAGTCCTAAATGGTCTCCATATGGTCACATTAGTCATTATTTAGCCTTGTCTAAAGTTTGATCCCATGTGTACTTCTTTAGTCCAAAGGGTCATTTATGAGGTATTTGTGTTTTGGAGCATGTTAATTTTTTTACATGGTTTATATTCATTATAAAATGTTTGTTAATGTGTATTTAAAGTCATTTTATCATTTTTTAACCTTTTACTATGTTCTTCCATGCTAAAGTGTCATTTTGGTCATATTCTAGCATATTTTAAGAAGTTTTACATACCACCTTCAAAGGAAAACGTTTAAATAAGTTACCCAACTTAATTTATTACATATAATTTGAATATATGGTCATTGAATTACAAAATATAAAGTTGAATGCCTAAGCTAAGATAACAACCCCTTTACAAGCACTTTTCGGCACTTGTATAGCCTTAAAAGATCTAATTTCAAGTAAAAATAGTTTTATATTGTCAATTATGACTCCAAAGGTAATAGTCCATATTTGGATCAAGATTGATGTTGTATAAATGCATTAGACACTCTCTCTCCTTCGTTGCTACCTTCACAAGCTCATAATGACAAATTAGATGTATGGTATGACCAAGAGAGAGAGTTGGAAGATGAAATTTTTTCCATTTTAAGGGGTCATAATAAAATTTAAAATGTTGTAATTTTTTTGAATATTAATTTATATTAATTTATGAATAATCACTAAGATTGATATCAGGTCACTATATCTTATTCA
This sequence comes from Torreya grandis, assembly GCA_037957365.1. NCBI lineage: Eukaryota > Viridiplantae > Streptophyta > Pinopsida > Cupressales > Taxaceae > Torreya > Torreya grandis. The sequence goes on from JARHVA010003643.1 coordinate 1,159,611, forward strand.
TCTAAGTAGGGTCTGATTTTGCTCATGTTTCTTAATGACAAAATTTGATGGATACTAATAGTTTTGTGTGATGTTTTCATAGTTTAAATGGATAATTTAAATTTTAGTTTAATAAGTAAAATTAACCTTCTCAAGTGTGTTCAATGAGAGGAAAAATGTCTCAAGTATGTGAGCATATCATCCTACTGCAAGTGCATTTATGGTTGGTTTGAGATGATTATCAACTTCAAGGGATACAAGTGCCTCAAATTCCATGGAATATTCATAAAATTCATAAGATCCATGTTTTCTCTTTTGGAATGTGATTTTTGTTTTATTTTTTAAAGTGTCTTTCTCTTTTTAGGTATGGTATGTGTAGTAATAGTCTTTTATAGGTAATGATTACCAAAATTTGCTCAAAGTGGTAATGAAAATCAATGATTAAGCAATAGATAAAAATTTTGTACATGTTTTAAGCTAAATATAGTAGGAATTGGCATCAAATTTACTCTTAAAATAGATGTAGGCAATCTCATTTCACCCACAAGTCTACAGACATGTAGGTAACCATTCCTAAGGTCTAAGAACCTTATTAAGAAGTTTTGATTATGGAGAGACATATCTTAGCTTTATATACATTTATATGACCTTTAAAAAATAATTTTCATCCTCAAAATCATGGACCATACTATATAATCCATTCTATACATAGAACCTACACACAAATTGAATGTATACATTGTCGGTATAGGTGAATGGACAAGTTTAAAGTGGCATAATGTTTGGAAAAAGAGTTTACATGACCTATTGAGAAGGTAATAAGGAATATCATAATATTTGACATAATATCTAAGTAAAATATTCAAGGGTCTACTTCAATAAGTCATATAAGTAAGAAAGAGATCTACAGGTTACAAGCCTTTAGGTCATCTTTTGAACAAAAATCATTTCTTATGCCAAAAGGAGTTGGTTAGAAACATAAATACATGTATAATGAGAGGATACAAATCAATTCATAGACTCATGAAATCATCTAATTTTTTGATAGCCAATTAGGGTAAGATGAGAGAGAGAGAGAGTCTATGGGCTTTAGTGTTTATGTATAATTCTATGTATAAATACAAGAGGAAAAAAAGTTGTAAAATTATATGATGTTCAATGAGACTTGTATAAAAATGAAAAATATCTTAAGAATAGGTTTGAATAGTGTTAAGGTGTCATGGTGGAGTTTAAAAATCCAATCTAAAGACTACATGATTTAGATCTTTCCTAATGATCACCTACTACCACCTTTTGAGAAGGCAGTCTTGAACAATGTGTGTTTGTGAAGTATAGGGTTTTGAGAAATTAATAAACTCTTAAAATATCAATAACATGAAAAGATTTATTTAATATTTTTATTATTTTTAATTAAATACTTAAAACCTAAAAGTACACTCAGACTTTTTTAATGAACACCTATAGCTTTTAGTCAAGAGTAGGCCAATTTCAACCTAAAGAAAAGGCAAAGTACATAAAGAACATTGGGGTCTAATTTAGGAGGATTTATAGGTGAGTAAAATAATTTGATGATAGTGATAAATAAATAAATTACTAATAAATATTATTAAATATAGATGTAAACCCCTACATAAATAGTACAAAACCATCTATAGGCTTGCTTACTTTTATGATGTTTTTTGCTTGTTTAGAGAGGGGTAAGGGCCTGCGAAAGGTCTAAAAAAATTAAAAAAATCTGAATATTGTTTAATTATGATATATTACCACATTTATACCCTTATAAACATGATTATATAAATGAAAAAACATAGAAACCTTATCTAGGCTATGTCTATCCTAACTCACACACATGCAAATCTAAAGAGCAATCAGTGAGAGGAACATTTGGGGAAAGTGATATGTGCTAAAGAGGCCATTTGAGGATAAAAGTATATATGAAGTATTTAATAAATATATTTTCCAAAATAAGTATTTAAAACTTACATACACAAGCCAATGTGAGTTACAAGCCTACTTGCGTGATTGAGTTACAGGCCTGCTTTCCTATAAGACCTTCCTCAAGTTCCTCTCATGCAAGAATACATTTCAAGGTATCTTTTCTCCTAATTTTAATTAAATTAAATTAATTAATAGATATAAATGGATTTAATAATACTTATCAAGTTCCACATAATTCATTCTTGTGGCATTAATTATTTGACATGCATGAACAATAACTAAGATCATTAACCCATCTTCGATGGATAGTTTACAGACAAAGAGTCATATTATCACAATAAAAACTATACAGTTAGGATTCATGGGGAAATAGTAACCTAGGTATAGTTGAGGAGGCTATCACACTTGAAAATTGTGGCATTGGTTTAGGGATTTAGGGCTTAGGGTTTATGAATAATCGTTAAGAACCTAGGCCACTTTAAACCCTCTTAAACCCCTAATAGAGACATAATGTGAGGAATGAAATTATAAATAAAATTTAATTAAATTTTAAAAATATATAAACTCATGTATATTTTTTAGGAATCCAAGTAGGTTCTTTAGGTGTATTTTTCTATACATGCAGTTGTACGGATTGTAATAAATTCACTATTTTACATTGTTTTTGTTTTTTTTGTAGGGGTTTAAGCAAAGGAGAAATTGAAAACTATTATATTATGTCACTTTAGATTTATTTCATATAAAAAATCCAAAAAATCTGCATATGACATCTTGTAATTGATCTAATATATCTCATTTTCCAAGGTAGTCCTAAACATGCCTAAAACAAGACTAGGCTTCAAGGCCATTTCATGGTTCTCACACTTCCATAAGGTCATAAGGCCTAAAATTTTACATTTAGGCTTGTGAAAAGATAATAAAAGTTAATAAAATTATTTTTTTTGGTTTCACATGTGTGTGAGAGATCTGGAGCATAAAATCAAGCTTTTAGGCAATGAGGCCTAATTAAGGCCTAATTAAGGAGAGAGAAAGATAGAAAAAGGAATTTCCAATAAATTTTAGGACCTTAAACTTGGTGTGGATATTTAAACACATATTTAATCATAAAATAATCCCTTATTTTTTTATTACCATATATTTACTTCCCTACATAATGAGGTTTACATGATTATAGGGCTACACAGAAAATACACCTACTGAGAGATTGAAGAGCAAAATAAAGTTTGGGAGTTGTTATAGGAACCAAAATGGATTTTTACATGTATAATAATATATTTTAAGGCCATAAATGTAGATATTATTACTTTGCTAATAAAATCTCATGTTTTTAGCCACTCGGACAAAGCTAGGCATGGGAAATGAAGAGTTTCAAGACAAACATGCATATGAATGATGATTTATACTAGAATTTAATGTAATATGAGTTTATAAATTAATTATATGTTTTATTATAGTATTTAATGGTGAATTTATAATTAAAAATTCTATTTGTGACTTCTCACATGCAAATAACGGCAATTTTGAAGAGTTATCGAAGGTGTCAAGATGAGTTTCAAACTCTTATGCCACTTGGCAAATATAGTACCTTAAAAATAAATAAACATGTATTTTAAAGTCTATTAGGACTATTATACAAATAATTTATTTTTTTAACTCATGGTATACACTTGGTAGTCTCCTTCTACTATGCCCATCTCTCTCTTCCTTAATTTTATATATAAGTTGCCACTTTTGACCTTGTAAGGTATCCACATTTGGTATGAAAAATCCATATTAAAATGAATAATAATTTTGACTTTGAATAAAATATTTCAAAATTGTTTTGAGTTCTCAAATTCTTGCTTAAGTTTGTGAAATACTTCATAGTGAATAACAAGTGAAGTTCATCTCTCCTTGTGTTTATATCACTCTTTCATGTTTGGTGTAAATAATCTAACTTATAGTAGGTCATATGAGGCTTAAATGGTTATTTTGTGTGTATTAAAGTGTAAAAAATCCTATTAGTATCTATGATTAGACCTACTAATCATCTACCCTGAGAAACACATTACATTCAACCTTCATATTGAAACACTTTTATTAGAAGAACCTTGGGTGTTGAACTCAGTTTTTATGGATTGGCTTTCATAGTGAAAGATCAGGTGGTTTTGTGTGATACATCTTGATCCATCACCTCTTTTATATTATTGTTAATCTCCTTTTACCACTTATATTTTAAATCAAGTAGATTAGTGGTTAGTTGTAGGTGTGGTGTAGGGGAACTTACCCTTCAATCTAGAGACTCATCTCTCCCATAGGTGACTCACAACTTGAGAGATTATTCCATGTTACATAAAATTGGAGGATAATGGATTAGACCCCATATCTAGTGAAAATTTGATTGATAATAGTTTTGGCATGCCCAGTGGGACCTCCTGATCCAAGAAGTTGTCAAAGTTAGATGTTGATCATAAAAAATTTGAAGTTGTAAGGCTTCCTTCATGTAGTATCTAGTAACTCCAACACTTATTAGCTCATTATTGTAGACCAGAGATTCATTTTCATGCCTAAGTTAAATACAAGGTATTCTAATGAAGTCATTCCTTTTGAATTTTTAGAGTTACCTTACTATTCTCTTAGTGAAAAGATGTTTGATAACACCCATCCATACTCAAAACATTCTTTGTTTATTTACTTAGCTATTAAGAGTCTTTTCTTAGTTCTAATTTACAAGATGTAATCCCAAAGGAACATACCCTTTATTACCTTCAATTTTCATAGTCCTTTAGCACTTTCTCACTAAAATGACATTCTTATATCATCCCTCAGAAGTGTGCCTTCATACATGGAAAAATCTTCCACTAATCCTATTAAACATATAGTAAACATTTAAATTTTTTGAAATATACATACATCACTAAAGAGGACATTGTTATCATATGGGTAGATATTTCTTTCAAGTTAAAGGTACTTGATTGGTATGTCACTTTAGCTCCCAAGTCTATCAATACATGAGATGGATTATATGATGCCTTGAGAAGGATATTTTAATACAAAGTTGATCACTTGTCTTTGATAAAAAAACTAACTAAAATAAAAATAACACATCAATAGGCCATTTAATAATTCAACACAAGATTCTAAAAGACTTTGGATACTTTTATTTACTACCTCAAAGCTTTCAATGGTGATATATCCATGAGTATTCAATCCATTGGAGGGGATACTTTAAATAATACCTATCAAACTACCATAAGGTTTGAGAAATACCTTATTCAAGCTAGGAAGATAGCCTCTATACCTCATATTCTTTTGTTTCCTAATGTGCAAGATCCTATACCTACCACTGCTCCTATTACCATACCCAAGCTTAAGCAAGCTACCCTAATCAACCAATCAAGTAAAAGGAGAAATATCTAATCAAGGTTATTATAGAAGAGGTTCAAAATCTTAAGAGGCAAAAAAAAAATATAAACAATGGTGGTCTTATCAATGTCCTTTCCATCACTATCAATATTATGAAGATCTTATAAAACATTTTCAATGTCAATATAAAGGACAAGGGTAGCTAAATCAAGTGAGGAAATATAATGGAAAAAATAATAATGTTCCTTCTAATTCAAAAACACTTGCACCTATCCAAAACAATCTTATACAATACAATGGAGAAAAGATTTCATGGTACTAGACTCATTACTCTTCAACCTATGAAAATAAAGCATTTAATCAAGCCTATACTGTTTAATAGGGAATAATACCTTTCATGACTCAAGAGGAGATGCCTAGTGGAGGAGATGCTCAATAAAATTCTACCTTGATGATTTAATATCAAGAAGACTCATGTGTACTCAACTACCAAGGTAACTTGAACATTGGATTAAGCTCCATAGTTTAAAACACAAGGACAAATAAAAGATCGATTGAGGAAGCACAAGGGATAAGTAGTGGTCTGAATATGAAATCCCAAACACCTCAAGGATTAGGTATGAAATATTCAGCCTTTATAGATATGTTAAATTATAAAACTCATAATATTAGAGATTTATGTATGCCTTTTCTTATGTATCAAGTCACGCTAGCTAGTGGTAGTGCTATAGATTCCATATTACATGACAAATTTGACATATTTCCTATGAATATTGTTGAGTAGATGAAGAAGGGCCATATAATAATCCTAATGTGTGAAACATTATCCATACCTAGTCAAAGATATCTACTCCAAAATAAGCTCTCCAAGCTCATGCATCATCTAGGTAGCCTAGTGAAAGAGGGGTAGTTTTGAAAAATGAAGTGAAGACCAAATATGGGAAGCCAATCAAAGCTAAAAGAAAGGATGAACCTACTCCATTCTAGTTTTATATTATTATTTGAGGTTCATTGGTTCATAATTTTTTGATTGATAGTGGATCAAGAAGTTTAGTCATGACAAAGTAAGTAGCTAACAAGCTGAAATTGAAGTATGAACCAAAATCAAAAGGAGTGTTACAACTAGATGGATCAATAACCAAAATATTTGGCATTATCAAAGGTTTATAGATGAATATTCATGCTTGTATTACTTTTTATATCTCTCAAAATATTGTGGTTTTTGATGTACCACCTCACTTTGATATTTTTGTCAAAAGATTTTACTACTAAGATTGGAGGTACTTGACTTCAGATTAGTCATATATGGCATTTATAACTAGGTATGGTTCTAATATCACTATCAAGTTTAAACATTTATCTAATTTTTAGGTGGAGCCTTATGTATCAAAATAATCTAACATGAATTACACTATTATTGATGATGGAGATAAAGTCAATGACTAGGAACTAGTTTCATCTCTAGATGGAATACCTGATCTTTTTCTAGACGAATTGGGTAAAGAGAAACATGAGTTTGACCCTTTAAAACATATTGATTAAATTGATCTAGGAGTTTATTATATTATTTAGAAAAAAAAATATAATATATTGGATCTTTCAAATCTTGATATATATATGAAGAGGGAAGGTGGCAATTATTCTTTAATGGTTCAAGGAGTAAAAATGGAGTAGGGGTAGGTATGATCCTTCTTTCTCCTTCTAAAGAGAAGTAATATTATTCTATTAGGTTCTAATTTGGTTTCTCTTATAATTAAGTAGAGTATGAGGGACTTGTTTATGGCCTCTAATGGGAAAGGAAGAAAATTATAAAGTAATTACATGCATATGGGGATAGTGAACTAGTGGCACAAGTTAGAGGGTAGAACGTTATAAAAAATCCTCTGTTAAAGGCATCCAATCATAGGATTTGGGACCTCACTAAATAATTTGAATGTTTAAACTTGAAATTAGTCCCAAGATATATTAATCCATATGATGATAAATATTAAGTAGTAGGAATAAATTTTCATATTCCAAATGATGTGAAAAATGGGAAATATCAACCACATGTTAATGTATTTTTGAGACCATCCATTATAGATAATACTACAAGTTGGAAAGTATTTGATAGTGATAGGTAGATTGTATATTTTATATGTGAGGAACTTGAGTTCTCCTCAAAGAATCAAAGCAAGCTACAATAACAGTATGGTGACCAAATAGTACAACTATAGTCCAACAAACTTCCCAAAGTATTGGTGACCCTTGAAAATATCTTCAATGAAGAAGATCAAGTGAGAAAAGAAAAGGTAGGCATTGCTAAAATTAAAGACCATTTTGAAAGAGTTGAAATCTTTTAAGACAAAATACTCAAGTAAGGAAAGGTATGTACTAAGGCTGATAAGGTTGTCTTTATTGAATTATGTAGGGAATTTTTAGATGTCTTTGCTTGAGAATATGGGGATCTCCAAGGTTTTGACCCTAGTCTAGCTTAACACACCATTGAGCTAGATAAAAATACAAAATTAGTAAGACAAAATAAAAGACCCATAAATACTAAGGTTGAGGTTTTGGTGAATAAATAACTAATCAAGTTGATTGAATTAAATATTATCTTCCCTATTAAGCACTCCTCATAGGTTATTAATTTAGTGCTTGTAAGGAAGAAGAGTGAATAAATCAAGATGCATATTGGTTTTAGGGATATAAATAGGGTTTATATGAAGGATCATTAACCCCACCTTCAATGGAATAAATACTTTAAATAGTATTATGATTTGAACACTTTTCACTCTTATATGGGTATTTAGTTTTTAACCAAGTCTTGGTTAAAGAAGAAGATCAATATAAAATTTCCTTCACAACTAAATGGGGTACATATGCCTATATAAATATGCCTTTTGTAATATCCAAAGAAAGAGATATATTTTAGAAGTAAATGGGCATGGCCTTCCAAGGTATGATTAATAAGATGGTGTTAGTATACCTTGATGATATCATTATTTTTAAAAAATATTCTAGTGATCACTTGGCTCATCTAAGACTAATGTTTGAATGGTGCAGGAAGTTTGGGATATCCTTGAATCCTAAAAAATAATTTACTATAGTCCATGAGGGCAGGCTACTTGGGTACATTGTCTCAAAGAAGGAGTTGACTATAGATTTGAAAGAGTGAAAGTTATCCTAGTTGTATCACCACCAATGCATAAGAAGGGGATGAAAATCTTCCTTAAAAAAATAAACTTCATAAGAAGGTTTATACATGGTTTTTCACACCTTGGAAAATATTTGATAACCATGCTAAAAAAACATTAAAAATTTAGATAGATTAAGGAAGGGAGAAGTAACTTTAAAGCTATAAAGTAAGTTATAGCACAAGCACCTACTTTGATGAACCTTGACTTCTCCAAAGACTTATTTATATATTATTTATCTAATATTGACACCATATGTACCTTGTTAATGCAACAAAATAGTGAAGGAGATGAGTAGTCCATTGCCTTATTTAGTTAAGGGATTGGAGATTATGAATAGAGGTATACTTTTGTAGAAAATAAAGTCTTGGTATTCATAATAAGCTTACAAACATTTATACATATGGTCTTAAATAATAATATAAGAAACATGGTATCTCATACAAGTTTCAAATATTTCCTTCTCAATAAGGACTTGAATGAGAAGAGGGTAGCTTGGATTACTAAAGTAATGGAATATGATGTAGAGATTAAGACCACCAAAATATTAAGATGTATATGTCTATGTGAACATCTATCATGGGATATGCAAGGGAATAAATAAGAATCTTTGGTACTCTAACATGAGCCCCAAGTAGCAACACCTTCACATGCTACAATTTGGATACAAGACATGATAAGGTTATTAAAAAAATGTGAGTGTCTAAATAACTTAAATAAATTAAGGAGATACTTTAGGATTAAACCTATATCCTATATCTTTGTATATGGGGTTGTTTTCAAAAAATAAATTAATGGTATGTTACTTAGATGTGTGTAAATTAAGAAAGTATGTATAATTTTAGAATTTAATGATGGGCATGTAGGTGGTCATTTCTCTCCTTAATCAGTAGCAACAAAGATCGTGAGAGTAGGTTAATATTGGCATATCCTCTTCAAATACTCATATGCATGGGTAAGAAAGTGTGAAAAATATGATTTATTACTTAGAAAAAAATGCTATTAGCTTTACCCCTCAATCCCATCCAAGTTGACAAACCATTCATGTAATGGGGGAATGATTTTATAGGTATGATTAATTTTACCTCAAGTACAAGTCACCAATTGATACTTAAAGCCATGGATCACTTTCCAAGGTGTGTAGAGGTAGTACTCCTTAAGGAAGCTAATGAAAAATTAGTCCTTGAATTCTATGAGGGCATAGTGACTAGGTTTGGAGCACCATCAACCATTATATATGATAATCCATTGGCATTCATTGCTACAAGGACAAGTGAATGGGAAAATTACCATGGCATATATCTATGTTCCTATTATAATTACTACCTATAAGGGATGTGCTTGTATAATCTACAAATAATAGTTTGATTAATATTATCAAGTGGATGGTTGATGACAATCAGAGGCATTGACATACAAAGTTAAAGATAACCTTATGGGCTAGTAGAGTCACACATAAGAGAGTTATAGGTAAATAACCATATATGGTTATGTATGGTAGAGAAGCCAAAATGCCTATCTATCTTGAGATTCTTGATTTATATTTATCACATTAGTTATAATTAATAGAAAATAATACTATCAAGGAAAGGATGGTAAAATTGATGGAACTAGAATATAATCGGAATGAAGCCATGCATACTCTAGAACATCATCAAGCCCAAATGAAGATTTTTTTTGATAAGATAGATATTTAAATAAATTTCCAATAATTTTATCTTATTCTAAAGTGGGATGAAGATAGGGCCAACCTTGGTGAGCAAAAAAAATTTGATACATTGTGGAGTGGGCCCTATTTAGTCATTGGTTGTAAGGAACACAATACTATTCAACTATCAAGACTTGATGGAGAATTACTAAGCATCCTAGTTAATGGGATAAATTTGAATCATTTATAATAAGGTTAGTTTAGTTTTTTTTACATAGGTTAGGTGTGTTTGTTTTCCATAACTTCTCAACACATTTCTTTGGTGTGAGTTTATTGTTGTTTATTTTCCCTAAATGCCTTTGACATAGTGTGTTTAAATGTTTGAGTGGTTTGGTATTATTTTGATGTATTATAAAGAAATTCAAGTTTTAGTTTCTAGTATATGAGTGGCTATATTTTTTAATGGGATGGAAAGGCCACTAATCTATTAGTATTGTATGCATGTTACCCCTATGAATCATCAATTTATTGACTAATTTTTGACCCCAAGTAAAAATGGTCAACATCTATAGGTTAAAATTTTTCATAAGGTTATTAAAAAATTTATAAGGTCTTTTTATTGTCTTAAGTTCTCATAAATGGTCTCCATATGGTCACATTAGTCATTATTTAACCTTGTCCAAAGTTTGATCTCATGTATACTTGTCTAGACCCAAGGGTCATTTATGAGGTCTTGGTGTTTTCAAGTGTGTTCAAAATTTTAACATGGTTTATATTAATTATAAAAGGTAATTAATGTGTAATAAAGTTCATATTATCATGTACATTAAAGGTCATATTCTCATGTACTGACCTTTCATTATGTTCTTATGTGCTAAAATGTCATTTTGGTCATCTTTTGGCTTATTTTGAGGAGTTTTATGTACCACCTTCAAATTAAAACATTTAAAGAATTTATAAAACATAATTAATGTTAGATTATATTCATAGATGGTCAAATACTAATAAAATCTATAGTTTAATACCTAAACTAGGCAAACTACCCCTTTACAAGCACTTTTGGGCACTTATATGACCTTAGAAGATCTACTTAAAGGTAAAAATAGTTTTAGAGTGTCCCTTAGGATTAAAAATTCCATATTCCATATTTTTATCAAGCTTCAGGTCATAAAAATGCATTCTACATGCGCTCTCCTTCATTATTACATTCATAAGCTCAAAAAGGCAAAAATTAGATGTATGGTACACACACACACACACACACACACACACACACACACACACACACACACACAGAGAGAGAGAGAGAGAGAGAGAGAGAGAGAGAGAGAGAGAGAGAGAAGATGAAATGTTGGCCATTGTTATGGGTGATAATAATATTGAAACTAGTTGAATTATTTTATATATTCATTTCCCCTCCTTTATGAATAATCACTAAGAATAATATCAGGTCACTATGTCTTGTTCATCCAAGCAGGGTTTGATTTTTCTCTCCTTTATTCATGTTATAATTTAATGGAGAAGAATAGTTTTGTGTGATATTTTTATAGGCTAAAAGGTGTTGAACATTATCATTAATTAAGAAGGAAATTGTTGAGCATTATCTTTTATTATTGAGATGTTGGAATAAGTGTTGTCATTGATGTCAATCTAATCTCATTGATGTTATTGGTTTTCATTGATGTCAATCTAATGTCATTGACATCAAAATTTATTGTAAACATGCATGATAAAGTAAAATTTTAAGTATATGTATTATGAGTTCTTTTGTCATCATACTAATTTTTATTATTGTATGAAAGCAGTAATATGAAAGTACTATTTGAATAATATTCTTATATCATCTTGAAGAAATATCATTGAGATCAGCATGAGTAAGTATAGGTTACTATGTCAAGTATAAATAATATTTTATTTCTTTGTCTAGAAATTATGAGATTTTATGTGCATGTAGCATGATGAAATAAGTGAGCTCTAAATAAGAAACTATATGCTCTAAAGATCTATGTAAGCAGTTCCAAAGATGCTCCAAATAAGCTATGAAGATGAGAATGATCCAAATAATGATTGATAGTTTTTTATCATGAGAAAGGTTATTTGAGTTTATACATGAGGCATTAAGGACCTTGAAAATTATTAGAAGGTCAGCTCCAAATATCTATGTATATAACTCTGAAGATGCTATGAAGATCCTTATTCAAGCTCCAAAGATCTAGAAGAATATCTAAGATGCTCTATTGAAGCTCTAAATAAGAGTGACTGTATGATGTTTATTTATCATTTAAAAGAGGCATTAAATCACTCATGAGAGTTTAGAGGTGAATTTTACATGGGTAAGTACTTTAGTCTAAGTCTGTAGCTAGACTAGTTTTAGATCCTACTTGGCCTAATGAGGCATCATGATTTGTTGACAAAACATATGAAGAATAATTGATAGTATTTAATCATGATATAATATTTAGTGACATGTACATGATGTTTTGAGAGCTTGGATAGTGTTTTTAATATCAACTTTAAGACCTAATAAGACTTGTAGGTCAAGGCTTAGAAAGAAAAAAGAGAGATGGTGACTAGATGAGGTATCATGATCAATTTTCATGACATGGGTGAGCATGTAAACATTTATATAGGTAAATTCAGTTGTTTTAAATATGTTCATGAGGTTTTAGGTCATGGTTTACAAAAAAGGCTTGAAAACTTATTTCAAGATCTCTCAAGTGTATAGAATGAAGAGTTGTATACTCAAAAAAATTCTCAAGTGCTCATTGGCATGTACAACATCTACATGAGAATTTAAGTTGATCATGGTAGATAAGTAAGGGTTATAGATAATTTACAAGAATTGGTTTATGGAAAGAGGAGATAAGTTTTAATAATGATTTTTAATATTGGAAGATGGTCTAAACCCTCAAAGAACCCTATCATTGACTTGATGTTGAAAATCTTGTTTTAAAGAGGTTAGAATAGTTTGGTATGGATACTCAAGTAATTTTAGGTTTAATTTAAGTCTCTAAATCACCTCCAAGTTTTATTGGTTTCTTAGGTGAGTGAGTAAACCATATAGGAAAGAACTTGTCTTTTGGAGATTTGTTGTAATAGTCAAAGTTGACCGAATCAAAGTTACTCAATGGATGAAGGTCAAAGTGTGAGAATTTTAATTATTATTCATGAAGGTTTATGGATAGGTTACATATATATATACATATATATATATATATATGTATATATATATATATATATGTGTATATATATATATATATGTATATATATATATATATATATATGTATATATATATATATGTATATATATATATATGTATATATATATATATGTATATATATATATATATGTATATATATATATGTATATATATATGTATATATATATATATGTATATATATATATGTATATATATATATATGTGTGTGTGTGTGTGTGTGTATATATATATATATATTAGTATTTCAAATTTGGTGATTCAGGTTAGATAATCCCTAATAGATTTAATGGTGTAGACAAAAGATAATCAGGCATAAGTGAGAAGATGATTGTTGATGTGTTTTCTTAAAAGATTGATGGATTGAAGTGTTTGATGATGTTTTTTTTTAGAATTTAATATAATATACATGTTTTTAATAATCTTAGAAGTCAATATAAGAGGTTGTAAAATTAAATTTAAAATGGCTTATCTAACTGAGTAGAGTCTATGAGTGAGAAGATCAATAAATTGGTATGTAAGTCCAATATTTTTCATTAAAGCTCATGATATTATTATAATAGGTTGATTTTAACATGTTTTATGATATTTTTAGTACATTAAATTACTTTAAATAGTTATATTAGATGCCATAAGTTCATGTTTCCTTAACTATGTTTTAAAGTTAGTTGGTAGTTTTGAGTGAGTATCTTGCAGAGAAGAGTTTGAGCTTGTATACCCTTAGTTGAACCATAAGATGAATTTTGTGATGAATATAAGGTAATTATCTCTCTTATTATATATTTTTTTCTATGTTTATTTTTACAATTTTATTTTATGCTTCATTTTTTCAAGATAGAGTTTTTATATATACACAAGCCTTTTATGAGCAGTGATTTGAGAAAGGGTTTAAATGGTAGTTAGACCTAAAAGGTGTTATGTACATAAATTTAAGATTGTTAAAGTATATTTTATTTTAATATTATGTTTTAATGCTATGTTATGTGATTTAATATGATTCAATAATATCAAAGGGTAATGTGTTGTTAAGAAGCCCTATTAGGTCTCCATAAGCCTAAATAGGAGTAAGGGCTAATTGAGATATGTCTAACCTAATATATATATTAATTAATGATTAAGGCATGTTATTTTAATATTATAAGACCTATTTCATTTCCAACCTAATATATAATAATGAGTACTTCCTTGTAAGTGGGTGTTTGTTAAAGCCTAGCTGGGTTGGTGCTGAGCTAGTTAGGGTTGGTGCTCCCTTTGGAGTTGGTACTTCACTAAAGATTAATGTTTTTGTTATAATAATATATTCCATTTTATCCATAATTATATTTTCTTCCCTTTAATATTTTCCCATGTATATTCTATGTTCATGTGTTTTATGCTCTTATAATTTGATTCTTATGCTTTCTAAGATGTACATACATGTTATAATGGTTCATGTATTATTAAGTGGACATGAATAATTTTTTTGAAGATTGATTCACCCCCCTCTTATTCATTGTTCTTAAAATAATTTATATTACAACCTGGTGCTTTGGAATAATTCTAAAATCCTAAAGGAGATCTCAAGAAGTAAGAATGACTAGTTAATAAGCTCATGGTGGTTTCTCTACCAATGAGGATCCATTGTTAAATGGATATAACTTTGCCTTTTATAATGTAAGAATGAAAATATATCTGATGTCACATGGACATGATATTTTTAATCCAGTTATGGATGGTTATATTGAACCTCTTATTCCACTAATATATGCAATAGGTAAGAAGGCTAGTGAAAATAAATCCAAGGAAATGAGTGTCATTATATGTGGCCTATCAGAGGTATAGCTTGTAAAGGTAATTAATTTTGTATTACAAAAATATATATGATAGAAATTGAATACCATCTATGAAGGAAACACCAAGGTTAAGTTATCCAAGTTGTAGATGAACAAAAGATAGTTTGAAATCTTGAAGATGAAACCATTAAATTATACCTATTGAGGTTTGATGGAGTAGTTAATATCATTAGAGGATTAGGACAAAAGGTTAAAGAGTATACTATCATCCAAAAGGTGTTGAGATCACTAACTCCTCATTTTGACTCTAAGGTGTTTGTAGTAGAAGAGATGCAAGATTTGGACAAGATATATATGGATGGACTTTATGGAATCTTTATTACCTATGATATGAGAATAAATGAAGGAAGACCTACCAAAAAATAAGCAACTTTAAAATTTGAAAATAATTCAATGGCCAAGAAGGTCAAGGATGAGGTATGTTCAAATACTGATGATGATGAATTCATAGCTATATTTTGTATAAATTTAAAGTTTGGCTCAAGTAAGTATAATGGTAAGTTATCATTTAAATTTTTTTTTTGTAGAAATATTAGTCACTTTGAAACCAAGTGTCTTAATAAGGACAAATGTGAGCATAATGAATAACTTGATGAACACTATGGAGATGACAAAAACGTCTACAATTCTAAAAAGAACAAGAGAGATTTCAATAAAAATTAAGGGAAGAAAGGATCATTCAAAAATAATAATACTTTCTATACCAAATAAGATATATCTTATAATGTAAGTGATTCAGACACATCCAACAGTGATGATGGCAGTAATGAATCTAAACATGACAATAGTGAGACTTTGTTCATAGGCATAGAATCAAATAATGAGGGTTGTTCAAATGGGAAAGACATTATGGTTGATGTAGATTCAAATGAAGAAGTATACTATGATAGTGAAAAAAGAGAAGCTAAAGTAGATCTGGAAGCTGAGCTTATGAGTACCTTATAATAGTTAAAGCTTATGAAGAATAAGAACAAGAAACTAAATTCATTACTTCAAGACTATGAGGAACATATTAGTTTATTTGAGGAAAGGCTGAGTAGTACTTCTAAGGAGTATGAAGAGATCATATAACAAGTATAAACCTAGATGAAGATTGTGACAACAATCTTAAAAGATAAAGTGGATGATTGCATGAGATATGAAATTGAAATAAAATCTATGAAAGATAAGTTAGATAAAGCATCTAGAAAGGCGAAAATATTTGTAAAATTTGAAAAGAGTATTGAGACTCTAGATGATATCTTGAGTAGTCAAAAGTTTGAAAGTGATAATACATAGATTGGTTTCAAAGAAGACCAAAAGGACTCACCTCAAGTCAATATGAAGACTATTGAAGACAAGAAGGTCAACATGAAATGACCTAAAAATAACCCAAGGCTACAAGGTATGCTAGTTATTTTAATGGTTACTATTTTACATGTAGTTAGTTTGGTCATAGAGTAAGAGAATTTAGAAGACCCTCCAAGAATGAGTACTAATGAAACTATGGAAATAGTTATAATTCACATAAATCAAATGACACACACACACACACACACACACACACACACACACACACACACACACACACACACACACACACACACACACACACACACACACACACACACACATGTGTGTGTGTGTGTGTGTGTGTGTGTGTGTGTGTGTGTGTGTGTGTGTGTGTGTGTGTGTGTGTGTGTGTGTGTGTGTGTGCATATGTATGTATGTATGTATATATATATATATATATATATATATATATATATATATATATATATATGTATGCATATGTATGTATGTATATATATATATATGTATGTATGTATGTATATATATAAGGTGGTCTATTATAGATATCATAATATAGGGCAGATTAAAATATTCAATCTTAATAGAGTTAGAAGGTCATCAAGTCAGAATAATAAGTTTGGAGCTCCTAGAGTGCAAGAAAGAAGGAAAATGAATGTATGGAAACAAAAGGTAGTAAAGGTAAGTCATTATCAGTCTAAAACCTCAAGTGGACTACTTGATAGATAGAGCATGCCTCATATGATAAATCAAGTAAGGAATGTTTGTTGTCAGTGCATATTGATGATCAAATGACTGATGATGAGATCAAGCCTATAGTGTCAATCAAGTCTAGAAGGATGTTGAAGAATATTTAGTCTTTTGAAAGTATGGAGATCTAGGAATCTCCTACATTCATGTTATTTTAGTTCCTTATGAAATGGGGTGGATCCATTAAGCTTCATCTAGACATGCTTCTATCAGTAGAATCATGAGTTTACAATCAAAGATTTTTTCTTTTTTAATATTCTAGGTTATCTATGTTGTAAGCAAGGAGTTGTATATGGACAATATTCATTCCTATGTGGGTAGCTCTATGGTTTAAAGTGTAGTAGGTAGAATGATGAGAGATCTAAGGATGTTATCAGGTATCTAAATTCAAAATCAAGATATTTGATATATAGGATGTAAGCTTTTGATATCTATTTATTTGAGTATTTGATCTTGATTTATGAAAATAAAGGGGGATTCCCTAATTCTTTAGTTTATATTGAGTATGGGATATCCTTGTTTATAGTCAAGAGTTTTATATTATTATATCATATAAAGGAGGGTAAGTGATTTGAGTCTCTAGTTATTTTAAAGAATATATGCTTGGTCTAAGGGGGTGCTTAATAGTGCTAAGTTATTTTTCAAGAAAGTGATTGCTTTTTGATATGTGTGGAGTTAATGAGAGATTGTGTCTGAGATGCTTCATAAACTCTATTTATTGATATTTTGATGAATCATCTAGGAGAGTGACCTAATTTAGAGAATTTTATGACAATAGTTGACATAGTTGGTTTCCATAGTTTCTAAAGACTATGTGCCATCTAGTATCCTTGATAGATAGTATCAGCTCAAAGGGAGAAAGTATGATTTTATCAGTTACAAATTTTTATTGCTAACATAAGCATGGTAGATACTTAGTTTGAGGGGGATATTTTAAATTTGTTGATTGAGCTTGATCTATGTTGAAGTGGTCTTGTAATTTTAGTTCATTATAAAAGAAATGATGGTTGTGGAAGACCTTGGTCATTAATGTCAAAGGGGGATAAATATCATAAAATATAAGAAAGAGAAAAGGATCAGAAAAGGCAAGAACCAAGTTTAATATATTATTACCATCAAGAGTGGTTGGCATAGTTTTCTAAGTGTGTTTTCCATCAATGATAAAATGGGATATTGTTAAACATTGTCATTAATTAAGGAGCATATTTTGAGAATTGTCTTTGATTATTATGTTGAAATAAGTGTTATCATTAATGTCAATATAATATCATTGATGTCAAATGTTCTTTTGAATATGGATAATCAAGTAAGATTTGAAGTATATGTATGATGAGTTCTTTTTCTACCATAGTGAGTGTTATTGCTAAATGAAAGCAATAATATGAGAGTACTATTTGAAGAATGTTATTATATCAGCTTACAAAAATATCATTGAGATCATCATGAGTAAGTATAATTTAGTATTTCAAGTGAAAAACATCTTTTAATGCTCTATCTAGACCTTATGAGATGGTATGTGTAGGTAGTATGATGAAATAAGTGAGCTCTGAATAAGAAATTGTATGCTTTGAAGATCTATGTAAGCTATTCTAAAGATGCTCCAAATAAGCTACAAATATGAGAATGCTTAGAAGAATGATTGACAATTTTGGATCATGAGAGAGATCATTTCAGTTTGTATATGAGGCATTGAGGAACTTGAAAATGATTATAAGGTCAACTCTAAAAATCTATGTATGTAGCTTTGAAGATGCTACAAATATCCTTAGTCAATCTTCGAAGATCTATAATAATCTCCAAAGATGCTCTATTGAATCTATAAATAAGAGTAAGTGTATGAGGTTGCTTGATAACTTACAAGAGGTATTTAAGAACTCAAGTGAGTTTCAAGGTGAAGTCTACATGGGTAAGTACTATAGTCAAAGTCTATAACTAGACTAATTCTAGATCCTACTTAGCCTAATGAGGCATCATGAGTCATTGACAAAACATATGAAGAATGAGTGATAGTACTTAAGCATGATATAATATTAAAATATGTGTACATTATGTTTTGATAGATTAGACAATGTTTATAAGATTATCCTCAATACCTAATGAGACTTCCAAGTCAAGACCTAGAAAGCCAAAAGAGATATGGTGGCCAGACAAGGTATCAAGATCAGTGTTATAAGAACAATCACTAAGAGGGGGGTGAATCAGTGATGAAATAAAATCAAATTCAATTCTAATTCTTCAAAATATTAACCCTTTAACAAAATAATTTGTGAATCATATAAAAGATTCATTCCAATGAACAAAGAAAATAATTCAAGATTAAAGCACATAACACATGAATTATGTGAGAAACCCTCATGGGGAAGAAAACCTAGTTAAAAAAATATTTGGAATACTATCTTATAAATGTATTTATTAAATTTATATAAACAAATGATCAAGTAGCATTCACACCTCAATTTATTCAATCACCTACTTGACCTTTAGCTAGTACCAACTAACAAGTAGGTTACAACTCCTAGATGATCAAGTACCAACTCAATCAACTCAAAACTAATATCCACCTCTGATATGATGTATTATACACTTTATGATGGTATTCTCTCTTTTTAACACCTAAAAACCTACCTTTATACCTCATACAAGTGATGGTAATTCACACAAACACAAATCTACCTCTTACATATGCATACAATAACTCACATAGACATCATCTATCCTTTCCTCATCCTCAATATTCAAACCTATAAGAGCACTATCTTTGACATAAAAAATATAACCTATAGGTCATACATATAGTCATCAACCTACTATACTCTTCACTCTATCTACTAGGCACACACCCTTGTTTTACTCCACAACTCTCTCACACACACATCTTATATCATGTCTCTCAAGTCTATTCAAAAAGCCTAGAAACCATCACATTTGGTTTCACCATTTATGGAGTCTTCATGATTATTATGATCACAACCTTAATTTTTAGCCATAACATATTCCTTCACCCTTAAGGAAATAACATGGGTTACCTTTAATCACAATGTTATTCCAAATATGCCTAAGTCACCTTTTAGGTCTTATGAAGACCCATTCACCTCTTTGACACTTCTCTAAGAAAAATAGGAACATAGGAACACTTTCAAATATATGTACCCATTCCACACAATATATAGGTCCTCCTTAAGTGTCTATAGCTTAATTCACTCAACCAACATTTTGTGTAAACAACCACCATAAATGAATAGATAGTCACCTTCTAAGCTTTTTATAATATTGAATATGATTGATACAACTTCATAATCCACATAGATGGTCCCCATGGAGTCTAAAAAACTCAATGATAGTTATATCATCTTGAAACATCAAAATATCATCAATAACAACTCAATTACCCTCCTTAGGTTACTTGTAGAGAATGAACAAACACGTAGTCAACTTTGGAACTCAATAATTTTGACTGTATAAAATTTTATAACTTATACAAAATATTTCTAGATGTGCCTCAAAATTTTGTATAGATCAAAAGTTGTCTTAAAAACCAAGAAATAATATTTCCTTTGTCAAATTCAAATATTTAAATACAAATGGTCATAGTTAAACCTTGGTCAATTAGAACACATCTCATTCTCTTCACTCAGCTCACACAACTCCCACTGTCCTAGATCTCAATTCACTCAACTTGCTTTCTTATTTAGTAGTATATCATAATTTTCTTGGTAGATATGTAATGGATTACCTTGGTGTAATTAGTCTTTAAAAGACCATAAGTGATAGCATTCATTTCCTTAGAATTATTCTTAAACAAATTCTTATATATAACACTAGATGTAAGAATAATAGGATAAGAATAACCATCCATAATAGATTTCCAAGTATCAAACCCTAGGGACATGATGTAGGTCATCATCCTTACACTTCAAAAAGAATAATTGGATGCATTGAACATTGGTGCTTTCTAATTGGTAAAACCTCCTTGCATTTGATGGCTACCCATATTGTACCTTGGATCTCCTTCAAGTTGTCAAGCCTTTACCAAAGGACTTGATTTGATACCAATTATTAGAATAACAATCACTGAGAGGGAGGTGACTCAGTGATGCAAGTAATTCAACTTAAATTCAAAATTTTCAAAATCTTGACCCTTAAACAAAATCAGTCATGAAGCATATAAACAATTCATTAAAATTAATAAATAAAACATTGCAAGATCAAATAATATAACACATGAATTATGTGGAAAACCCTCATGGGGGAGAAAACCTACATGAAAAAATCTTTGGAATAATATCCTGTAAAGGTATTTATTAAATTTAAATCAATTCCAATTGATCAAGGAGAACCCACCCCTTAATTTAGTCAAGTACCTATTTTTACTTTAGTTAGAACCAACTGGCAAAGAAAATACAACCCCATAGATGATAAAACACAAAATGAATCACCTCCAAACTCATCTACACCTTAGATATTATATCTTACACACATTATTATGGTCTTCTCTCTTTCTAACACTTGTAAACCAAACTTTATACCTCATCCAAGTGATGGTAGTTCATGTAAACATAAATATACTACTACATAGGCATAAAAAAACTCACACAGACATCATCTATCCTTAGTTTATCATAAATCTTCAAACCTTCAAGAACACTATATTTTACATAAAAAATATAACCTATAGGTCATACATATATTCATCAACCTACTCTACTCTTCAATCCATCTATTGGGCACACACCCTTTATTTTGATCCACAACTCTCACACACACCTCTTCTCTTAGGTCTCTCAAGTCTATTAAAAAATAATAAAAACCATCACATTTGGTTTCAAATTTTATAGAGTTTTCATTATTACTATGATCAAAACCTTCCTTATTGGCCACAACACATGCCTTCACCATTAAGGCATCTAACATTCATCACTTTTAAGCACAACCCGGTCCTATGAAGACCTATTAACCTCTTTAAAAATTAGAAAAGAAAAATAATAACACAAGAACACAAGAAAACTTTCAAATACATGTACCCATGCCAAACATTCTATAGGTCCTCCTTAAGTGATTACAACCATCACAACACCCTTTTGCTAAAGCTCAATTTACTCAAACAACATTTTATGCACACAACCATCATGAATGAAAACATAGTCACCTTATAATAATTTGATCATACTAAATATGATTGATCAAAAATTAATAATCAACAAATATGGTCCTCATGGAGACTAAAACACTCTCTAATAGATATATCATCTCAAAACATTAAGATACCATCAAGAATAATTCAATTACCCATCTTGGGTTACTTGTAGATTATTAACAAACACAATCAACTTTCAAGATAAATAAATTTAAATTTATAAAAATTTATAAATTAAAATTAATATTTATATATCCACCTTTAACTCCTCTACAAATTTCATTTTTACTATAACATCAAATTCTGCATAGATCAAAAGTTATGGCTCAAAAACCAAGCACTATTGTTTCCTTTGTTAAATTCAAATATTTAATAGAAATGCTCATTGTTAAACCTTGGTCACTTATAGCACATCTCATTCTCTTCTCTTATCTCACTCAAATCACACCATTGATATTCTTTAGAATTAGCTTGAACTTTAACTCATAGTGCTCCAATGTCCAAATGTTAAACCTCGAACATGTTGAGCTCATCTCGTGCACTCTTAAAATATTGACCAAATGTGCACCATCAATATATATAGATTAACTATGTATTAATCTTAAATTTCTCATCATTATACATTATATAAAAATTACCTTCGACTTCAATTTGATTAAGCTTGATGGTCTCTAGCCCATCATAGTCTGGTAAAGCAATTTTGAAGCTTTATAACATGAGTTAGAAATTACTTCAAGACTCCAAATCTTTAGGGTACCTTATTAGCACTATAGAAAATATCTCCATGAAAAAATTTGACCTCATTTTAATTTATAGTTTCCTAAAACAAATTAACAATTTTTTTTTTTCAATCATGTTTGCATGATGATTTTTCATAGTTTGGCTAAGTATAGAAACATAGTGAACTTTTATCTAAGAGGCCAAATTTGTACCTACATATCTTTAGGTATGCTCAACCTCATGACTTGAAATTTAAAAAAAAGTAACTTGGGAATAATTTTATCAAAACCATATTATTAAATACCCTTTAATCATTCATATGTGGTAGTGGTAATGTCATCAAACTACCTACTCATATTTTTCCACTACTACACCCAAATTATCTAGATGAAAATTATGAACTATCAGATGAAATCCACTCATGAACACAAGAATTAAAAACATATAATACCTCTTATGGGACCTATTAAATATCATTAAATAACCATAATTATCCTTAAACATCCATAACCATAGCAAAACTGAATATTAACGAAGCCTACTTCAAGCATACTAAAATGAGCACACTGTACACTTTAACATTGACACTTACACTATCAAGACACTTCATCCACTCATTTGGACACCTCCAAAACATAAATAAAAACTCTCAAATAATAAATATTCATGAAATGGGTGAGTAGGTAAACATTAATATAGGTGATTCAATTGTTTTTTATGTATGTGCATGAATTTTTAGGTCATGGCTTACAAGAAATACTTGAAAAAGTGTTTTAAGGTCTCTCAAGTACATATAATGAAGAGTTGTCTCCTCAAGAAGGTTTTTTAAGTGATTTTTATAATGAATATATTCTTCATGCAAACTTAATCTATTCATTGTAGATAAAAAATGGTTCTATCTCAAAGTGCCAAGCATTGGTTTATGGAAAGAGGAGATAAGTTTTATGAATCATCATTAAGACTAGAAGATGGTATAAACCTTCAAAGAACCTTATCATTGACCTGATGTTGAAGATATTTTTCTAAAGAGATAAAAAAAGTTTAGTATGGATATTCAAGTAATTAGAGGTTGAATTCAACTCTCTCAAACACCTCTAGGTGTGATTGGTTTCTTAGGTGAGTGATCAAACCCTACAAGAAAGTGATTGTCTTTCAAAGATTTGCTATAGTAAGCATATTTGACCTTGTCAAAGTTACTCACTAGATGAAGGATAAATTGTTATACTTTTAGTTATTAATCATGAAGGTTTACGGATAGTTTATATATATAATGAGTGAAAATTTGGTTATTCAAATTGGCCAGTTGTTAACATATTTAATGGTACAAATAGTATGAAAATTAGGCAAAAGTGAGAAGATGATTCTTTATGTGTTTTCTTGTAAGAGTGATGGATTGAAGTGTTTGATGACTTTTTTTATAAATTGAATAATATATAAATGTTTTTTATAAGATTATAAGTTATTATAATAGGTTGGAACATTGAAGCCATAATGGCTTATTTGACTAAGTAGAGTTTGTAATAGAGAAGATCAATAGATTAGTTTGCAAGAACAATAATTTTCATTAAATATCATCATATGATTAGTGGAGTTTTATATGAATATTTATAATATATTTTTCTTACATTCGAATTCCTTGAAATCTTTTTATCAAATTTTATATGTTCTTGTCTCCTTGACTATGTTTTAAAGTCAAATGGTAGTTTTGAGTGAGCATCTTGCAGAGACGAGTTTGAGTCTGTACACCCTAAGTTGAATCATCAAATGAATTTTGTAATTACTATAAGGTCATGAAATTTTTGAATATATGAATTTTTTCCATGTTTTTTTGGTAAGGTTGATTTTATGCCTCATTTATTCAAGATAAATTTTTTGTATATGCATAAGCCTTTTACGAACAGTGATTTGAGAAAGGGTTCAAATGGTTGTTGGATCTAAAAGGTATTATGGACCTAAAGTGAAGTTAGATAAGGGATATTAGAGTTTCATATGATTTTTTTCTACCATTTTAGGTGTTTTATTATTCTTCAAGAATATCAAAGTGTAATGTGTTGTTAAGAATACTTATTAGGTCTCCATAAGCCTAAAAGAGGAGTAAGGGGATAATTTAGATATGACCAACCTAATGTATGGATTGATTAATTATTAAGCCATTTTATTTTAATATGATAATACCTATTGTATATCTGACATAATAAATAATAAGGAGTGACTGACTAAGAAGGATATGATCAAGTGACTTATATAAAAGTAAGGTAGTTTAGGCATATTTTGGTGTGCTAAGATATTGTAGAGTAAAATAAAATGATATAGTTCATTGGTGAGTATAAATAGGTCATGAATACCATATAATATATGTCATGTATATATAATAGAGGTTATACATATGAGGATCAAGGTTTGAAGACCTAATCAAGCCATGAAGAGGGCTAGTTGAGCGAAGAAGGCTAAAGGCTAGTCTGGGAAGGAAAAAAGTAAATGAACAACTAAGGAAGAATATAATCATATATTATATGAGAAACAAGGTTTTATGAAGGTGATAAAGTGTATGTAGTGGCTAAGTTGGTGCTGAGTCATTTAGCGGGGTAGTTACTCCTTACAAGTGAGTGTTTGCTAAAGCCTAAGTAAGTTGGTGCTAAGCTAATTGGGGTTGGTGATCCATGTGGAGTTGGTGATTTTTTAGCAAAGGTTATTATTTTAAAAAAATGATAAAGATGAGGATAGCTATTTTTTTCTATTTTTTGTAAGGAAGAGTAGTGAATTCATAGTTAACAGAAGCATAACTGAGACAAATAATGTGCACTCATAAAGAACCAAATTAACCAAAGAGTTATTTTGATGCATAGAACATTAAAAATAATTTTGATATGGAATAAACCTTAGAATTAAACATGATAACACAAAAAAATGATAAACATAATAAACTAGATAGGTAACCATGAACTAGATAGCATATATTGATGTCAGTAAATGGGTCATCAACTTTTTCATACAAGTGTACATATTTATAGTCATTCCAGTTCTTGACTCTTCATATTATTTTATATATCATGGAGCCAAAATTAGGAGACTATTTAAATTCTATCTTTTCATAAGATGAGAGGATAAGACAAAATATACGGGATGATAATTATATATACAATACATAAATATCCAAAAGAATATCCTACATATCTTTCCTATCTAGTTTTCTTCTCCTAAAACTTTATTGGAGATAAAGTGATGTCTCATCCTAAGAAAACATTGTGGGTTCATATATATATGTTTTTAGGGTAGAAGCTTGAAAATTTTAGTAGATTAATAAGAGTCAGAATAATTGTTCAAGGTGTCATTTCTAATTTTCACCTTGTGTGCACTACTTAGCCACCATTTTGGGTTTTCAACTAAGAAACATACCAACCTATCACCCTTTTAGGTTTTAAATAGTTTTGAATAACCAAGTGACCACATTTTATAGGTTTTTAACCATCTTAGCATCACTTCTATCACTAATCATACCCAATACAAAAATTGTTCAAAACTGTACAAAATTTTATTTCAAAAACTTGTGTTGTACACAATACTCAACTGGTAGGTGGATGTGTATTTGAGGAAGAAGTATAGCTAGTAAGATCCTTAACCCTATTTGATTAGATATGCATTATGAAATTGATTGTTGGAGGTTGGAAGATGGCATGTATATAGGATTATTGAGCATTAGAGTCACGTCACTAGAGAATGGAGCCAAGTTAGTCTTGAATGCATCCCAGTCTATCATGACTTTTTAGACTATAAGAATCAAGATTCCCATTGGTACATAACTCTCAGTGAGTTCATTAAAGTCTTCATTCCACGTATAACTAATTTTGGCCCTTGTATCATTGACCTTAACTTAGATATCTACACTCAACTATTCTAGATTTTCTACATGGCTCTCTACCTATTCCCCTATAATGCACTATGTCATAAGTTCTATTGCTAGCTTAGAAGTTGATCATGCACATTATCCAAAGCATTTAATGATTACTAGATAGAAAATTTAGTTTCATCAATTGATGCACTTGGGGTGTTTATGGTTGTGTAGGCTATGATGGTTGTATTAAAGTTTTCACTAGAGATGGATAGGGAATTATCAAGCTGTTACTTCTAATATAAAATATTACATGTGAGCTAGTGTGATTGAAGGGTTGAAATTTCCAACATACCTTGGTACTCCTCTAGTAGAGTAATCAAATTTGTGGTATATTTTTTCACACTGTAACCCAAGTTTCAAGTGAATGTAGTTATTGTGTCACACACTAATCATTGGAGATATATATTATGAGGGCCATTAGATTATTGTGGTCTAACATGACTTCTTTGTTGACAACTTGAGAGGCCAAATTTGGAAAAGCATAATAAATAACTTGGGCTTCTTTATATAGTCATGCCATTAGTTTTACATTCTTGACCTTTGATTTATCCCTCTCTTGTTTTAAGGAGGCCACCTTTTATGTAATGGATTATTGAAATGCTATGGGTCCCTTTAATTATTTATTCAAGGGTAGATGAGAGACATCTAAGATGCCTCTTTCTTGACTAATATAGTTTCCAAATTTCTCATCATCACTACATGATCTTGGTGTGGCATGGTGGCTAGTAAAAGGGTACAAATGATGTGTCGAACATAGACTATTGGGACATCCCAAAGCCAGACACATCCTAGTAGAAGTTGTGTCAACTAAGTTTGTGCTTGTGTCATGACTAATATTTTTTTCTATGTTATGGCCTCTACTACTATTTTAGCTTGTTTCACAACATCCTCAACCATATTGTACTTCACCTCTTCTTATTTTTTATTATTCCATTCTTCTTCCTTATTCTTCTTTTTTTGCTCTTCTTATTGTTTCTTCTTCTTTTCTTCCTTTTCTTTTTTCTTGTTCTCTTCTTCTTTTTTCTCTTTTCTTCATCTTATTTTTGTCATTTTTTCTTTGGCTTCCTCTTTCTCTTTCTTCTTCTTCTTCTTCTCATCTTCTTTTTCCTAATGCTTCTTTTCTTTTTCTTCTTTCTTTATTCATCTTCTTCTTTCTTCCTTTATTCTTATTCTTGCATAACCTAGGCCTATGCTTCTACCTACACTTGTTATTGCCACAAGGCTTCATTGTGTTGTATTTTTTAGTATCTTCCTCTACCTAGCTTGTTGCATCTTGTTGTCATTTTTCCTCTTCTTATTTTTCCTTATTCTCCTTGTCCTCTTGAGCTTATTGTTGTGTGGTGGATTCTGCTTGGGATTATTGAGCCATCTCTTTTGCATTTTGTATATCTAGCTCTACAAATTTAGCCATTTTGGAGGCCTCCAATTCCATAGATTGATGTGTTACTAGCTGGTGTTTATCTTCTTCTTTCTTTATCTTCCTCTCTTTCTCCATGCACCTATATTCAGATGCACAAGTAGCTTCTTCTCATTCATCTTGTTATTCTTTGGTTGATATATATATTGTTTCACTTTTTTCAACCTCCTGTGCCTATAGTGATAGTAGGGAGTCTTCAGGATGCACCTCCAAGTTGGGAAACAACTGATTCCTTCTTCCTATAGTGACGAGTCTATGCCATAGTGGTGGTTTAAAAGTATCTAGGGTACGTTGTAGTTCTTACTCAGTAGCTAATGAACAAAATTTGCATTCTTTTAAAGTAGGGGAGACTATCATTTCCCACTATGTTTTGGGCCTACACATAATAAGTTCTAGTGGACTTTTTGTTAGAGGTGTAAAAATGACATCTGATGCATAAGTGGAGGTAGAATGAAGTTGTAAGAAGTCCATTTTGTGCCAAAGTTGTTCCTCCTCTTCTTTAACTGTATCCATAATTATAAATAGTGGACAAGTTATGAATTCCACCCACAAGTTTAGTGGTACCTATTTCTAAATTAATATCATATGCATTACTTTTCAGAAAAAGAAGTATTTTTCTTCTTCCTTCTTTAAATAGTCACTAGCCATGTCTAGCAACATGACTTGGTATACCTTTTACATGTCTATTCCCATCTCCATGAGATCACATGACCCAATAATTTATGTCACCTTTAGATTATATTTATATGATGTGCTACATGTTGTGCACTTTGGAGGAGGTGGCACTGAATGAGGGTCTAGTTTTCACTTCCCCTTATATTATTGTGCACTAAAAGTTAGTTCTAATGTTTACACTATAGGATTGTCTACACTTAGTGGTGTGGATTGTAGTGAAGTTGCTCACCTTATGACATGCTATTTCTATCTATCCACCTCAAGCTATACCATATCCATTGTGATGAAAAATGAAATTTGTTTGAAGGGTGAGTATGAAAACTCATGGATCATATTGAAAACTCCCTTCGATAGTAGTGTCATATTATCATGTTGTTCAAGATACTAGAGGACATCTATTATGACTAAAGGTTATGTTTCATTGATATCTAAACATTCCTCCCACTATGCTTCAAACTTACCCTCATGTGCAAGGGATCCCCACTCTTGCATCCATATGATGTTACAGAAATATTGTGCTAACTAGTAGCCTATGTCTAGGTGTACTTCCCCTTCAGGTGATTTCTATTGTATGAAGTAGAGGAAGAAAATGAGAAGCTAATATTAGAATATATATAATAGAGTATTATGGTACTTGTTGATGTTCATAAGTAATTATTGTGGAAAATACTCAATCCAATTAAATTTCTTACCTCGGTAGATCATGTTATGTGCAATGTCTACAACTCCTTTAGGTATCTATTTGGTAGATTTGGTTGTTTACCAAAAGCATTTGGTGATGCGTTAAACTAGAAATCAAATAGATTCATCTATAATTTCATCAATGAGGATCCCATAGTTTTGTCACTTGTATTAATCCCAAAATTTTGCTAAAATAGGAGGTGTTTTGGTCTTGTAGGCTAATAAAGAATCTCCATGCATAGTCATGCTAAGATCTTAGGCCATGACCTATGTGCTGTGATGACCATGTCACTACACCTAAAGTATATCAGTCCCTCATTTTAGCATCTAAGTAAAACCATAAATGTTTCACCCATGTCACAAAAGGTTGGCATTCCAAGTAGGCACTCATCATGTATATTCTAAAATCTATGGGGAACTACGAGGGTAAGTGGTTGTGAAATATCCATAGGGTTTGGTCGAAATATATTTTATTCATATTTGCATAAGTATTGAAAGTGTTCTTGATCACTATATTTCATCTATCAAAGTTCCATATCAATGCCCGTGGCTTCCTTTTATGATTCTAAAATAAGTCAAATCAATGTCATAATGTCCATGGTGACATGAGAAGATTTTTGAATGATTTTAAATGCTTTATGTAATAGAATTGTCTCAGATCTTGATAGATGTAGCTTTAAAAAATGTTCTAAGTATGAAATGTGATTGTGGAGTTTAAAACTAAAATTTTATATATTTTTTACCTCTTAACTTTCATATCGAGGCCATACCTAGCTATCCACTCATCTTAAATACAGTGGTAGCTTTGGTGGATTAATTTCCAATCTAGACATTAAGGTATTTATTCATTGGTGAATTTATGGAGATATTTCATTATGCCTTTAGGTGTCTGTATAAAGGGTTTGAGTTGTAGATGTTGAGTAGTTATTGATTTGTGGAAGATCACGTCGATGGACCCTTAGCTTTTGCATTTAATTTTGGTAGATGACCATTATCTAAAGGATATCTTGTTGATGTGACATTATAGCTTATTTCTTAGACATAATATTTTTTGGTCACTTCTCATTGACTTTTCCAACTATACACATGGTTTTTCCTATGCACTTATAGTGCATGCAATGTTTTGTCTATGTACTTGACAAATGTTGTTACTGATATCACCTACAAGTGAAAAAATAGAAAACAAACACAAAAAACTTACAAATAAAAAAATCCTAATCTATATGGTGTTACTTATCACCCACTCAATTTATGGAATGAGAATAAAAACTATTGGTGGTAGGGCCTAAGCCTACAACCATTTACTTATCCTGGAAATATGGTTCTCTATAAATATCTTAAAATTCCCATTCATTATTTCTTTAAGTAATGAATAATGTAAGGTCCTCTCCATATTATTTGTAATTTACTTTGGAATGATTTAAACTAGATATCATACAACAAAAATGGATACTCCTTGTGGAATTCCTTATGGCATAGGTTCTAATCGTGCCATGATTTTTGACTTTATCTATGTACTTCCTATATCCATGCTTCTCTTATTCTAAACTCATACATTATATTTAAGTCTAAGACTTGTTGGTAAGAGATTCTTGATTTCCTAAATGCATGACCACAGTGATGCACATGCTAGGCACCAAATACTCCATTAGCATGACTGATTCCTAACCACACCCCAATTAATATGGTGTAAATCCTATAGTTATCTTATAATTAATTTGATATGCCCATAAGATCATAGGAATACAATATTCCTAATCATTTTCACTTAACATTGCAGATTTTTGTGAGCATTTTTCTTACTACCTTATTTGAAGCTTCAACCTAGACATTCACTTGTGGATGATAAGAAATGCTTTTATGATGTGCAATCATGAACTCTTCCATCAAAGATTTGATAGTATTATTGAGGAAGTGAGTTCTTATGTCACTGATTAGTTTGGTTAGATGACATTCAAACTTGGTAATTATGTTTTCATACATAAAGTTTGTTGCATGTTTCACATTGTAGCTAGGTTTGGCAACAACTTCAACCCATTTAGTGAAAGAGTCTATCATAGTAATAATACACCTAGCCTTATTGTGCTTGCTTGAAGGGTTGATTGGTCCTACAAAGTCAATACCCCATTATTCAAATTATTGCTCTACTAGGAGGGATTAAAATGGCATATCATATTTCTAGAGTGGTTTACCCATATATTGGTAGATATCATAGTACTTAAAAACTCTATGTGCATCCTAAAACAAATTTGGCCACAATAGTCCACTCTGTAGAATCTTTCTCATTATAGCCTCTCCTATGAAATGTCATACTGTGACTCATTGATAATCTTCCTCTAAGAGTTGAGGCCATTCATGTTCAAGGATAAACTTATGTACGACTTCATCCTTCCCCAATTGATATAGAAGTCCATTAATGATAGTGTATGGTAGTGCTCTAGTCATAAACTATTTTTAATCCCATTCCTAAAAGTGCACAAGGAAGATTCCTTGTTTGAGGAAGTTAGTAATAGCTTTGAAATTTTTAGTAATCATAGTTTAAAAAAAGAGGTGTGCATCAGGTGAGTCTTCTTGTAGTTATTCTATCTCTTTACCATTTATAATTTGATTGAGGTGGTTAGGTCCCACATTTTCTCTACCTAGTTTTACATTTATTTAGAATTTAAATTATTGAAACAACATCAGCCAATGAAATATTCATCTTCCTAACATTGGTTTGTTGTCTAAGTATCATAGATCTTGATGGTCTATGAAAACATAAAATAGTGTTGCTAGAAGAGAGTTCCAAAAAAGATTTAGTGTAAACATAATGGTTAATGCTTCTCATTCTACGTTATATATTTTTTCTCTATATCAAAAAAAATTTTAGTAGTAAAGTGAATGGGATAGTCAAGCACACCATCTCTAGTTTGCATAAGTACTACACCAACTATGATGCTTGAAGCATCTACATGTACATGAGATGAATTAGTCCAATATGGGAAAACAAGTATAGGTGTATGACCAATCATTATTTGAGCTTAATGGAAATTTCTTGGCATTTAGATGCCCATATAAACATAGCATTCTTGTGAAATAAAGTTTCTAGTGGAGATGATATCACTGCATGGCCTTTGATAAATTTTTGGTAATATCTTGTATGTTTGAGAAAGGATCAAATTTTAGTGGAACTAACAGCTAGTATCATACTCAAGATTACTAAATTTTTTTCCTAATCCACCAAAATGCCATCCCCACAAATAACATGTTCAAGTAAAGCACATAAAGGTGTGAAAATAAACATTTTTTCAAATTTAAATTGATGCACAAAGCTTAACATCATTATAAAATCAATCATAACTTGGAAAATTTATCTTTAAATAGGAAGAAGACTACCCAATCATATAAACAAACTTCCATGAAATCATGGATGAAATCTTTGAATGCTATGACTACTGCATGTGATAATACCATAGGTGCATTCTTTAGACCAAATTGCATGAATTTGTATGCAAAAAAACCCCATTCTATTATAAAATTCATTTTGGATATATCCTCCTCTATTACTAGAATCTGATGGTATTCACTAAACCCATCTATAAATGATATACTTTGTGGCCTGTAATAGGACTCCAAAACTTCATCTATGAATGGTATAGGGAATGGATCATTTACATAGGCATTATTAAGAATACATTAGTCTCCACATACCCAATTTTCTCATATTTTCTTAGGCTATACTACCATTGGTCTTATCTAGTCATCTTTTTCTATTGGATAGATTATCCTTAGATCTAACATCCTATACATTTATACTTTTAACTTTAGTTTCATTTGGTGTTGAGTTTGTATGGTCACTTATTAATTAGATGTGAGCACTCTTTCAATTCAATGTGCATGTCACCAAGAGATGGGTTGACTCATCTTACCTCTAATAAATTAGTAGGAAATACATCCTAGTAGTCTTTTAGAACTTGTAGATCTTCTAAAATCTTAGTCTCCATCCAATAGTCACCTACACTTGCTAGTTTAGGAACCTTCTATGTTTCAATGTTAGTGATGTGTTTCTTGAGAGACTACTGATATAGATTGCAATTTTCATCATCCACTGACTCCTATATCTTCCTTTGACCTTAATTTTCTAGGATATGGATGCTATACAACTTATCTTCTTAAATTATCACTACATCAATGAGTGGTTCTATAAGATGTTTAGGTCCAAATAAATCATTAAAATCTAAATCTACATTAGAATCAGAGTCTTCATCATCATTTGCCTCATTATAGATTTGGTGTCAAGGCTTGTTCTTTAGTCCTAGAAAATTTATACCTATAGAGTGTAGAATTAATATAAAAATATAGGTTTTTCTATGTAGTTAATTTTTTTATGGTGCTCATATCTTCCATGAACCCATGACATAGAAAGTAATTGAATTTTTGAAGTGTGTTATGCATTAATGGATTTTCACCTTCAAAATAAAAGTTTGTATGAAATAAATCTACACTTATGCTCAATGATTGATTTCTCTCCTATGCTCTTGGTACATATACCATGCTATGAGTAGTAGATCCAATGTGTATTAAAAAATATGAAGCCAATACTTAGGCACCACACATTCTATGTTCTAGACTTCAACACATTTATGTACATTAATCTTAGGGCACTCTCATTCTTGAGAAAATACCAGTTAGTATGGATGAATTATGGGAACTAAAATGTAATTATCATGAGCACATAGGCATCATCCCACTCAAGCTAATTATCTTGATGATTTTCCCACCAAGTTAAATTAACTCCCTTTAAAGCATAGTTTTATGCACTAACCCACTGATTGATAGTCAAAATATGGACTTACAATCACATAATAAAATCATTTATATCCTCCATTGAATAGTATAAAAGAACATGTCACTCATACATAAAGACCATCCTCATGAGCCTAAGTTTATGTTCACTACATGCCCAATTAAGAAGATGAGTATCTAAATCACCACTGATAGATGAAGCTACCTCCCAGGGCAAAATACCTTTCTTTGTTATTTATATATAATCTTGCATGTGATCATTAGCTTGATTTATAAATACACTTTTAAACAAGTAGGATATTTTATAGACATGGAGGTGAAATATTAACTTATGAAATTATTTATAATCATCTACAAAGCTTTTAGTTTTGATTTCCATTATTTTGTTGCATTCAATTATTTGGTGAGTAGTGACTATACTTGAGTCTTGGCATATTGGTATAGAAAGTTGCATTGTGATATGTGGAAAGTATTTGGATTCTCTTATGCATTGAAATTCATCCAAATATTTTCTTTTGAAACATATGAGGAATATATATTATCAAGAATTATATATATTTTGTGTACTCTATTGAGGGGAATGACCACAACCTTATCTCTTTGACGTGCCTCAAGATGGTTGAGTATTGTATTGATAGTCATCTAACCATCATACACCCATTTATTTCCTATCAAGGTAGGGTAGTGCATTGCTACAGTCTTCATGTCTATGACTTAAAAGTCTCCTCATAGAGATAAGTATGTGACTTTTATCTCCACATCCTCCAATCAACTAATACACTCAACTTTTCCATAGTCAGCCAAGCTCAAGGTTACAAGGCTATATCTAAGAACCAGTTGTCTAATTACTTCCCATGTGGATCTAGGAATCATATTTACTATGCTACATAAAAAGACAACATTTTGGATTATATATTCTACAACCTCAATATAAATCTTCATGTCCACATCCCATGGTTTTTTCATCTTAACATACTAGACCAAGTTTTCTATCTTTTGTTAGCCATGATGTGCACATTTTACAAGATTATATAATATGTTCATGATGTTCTATGATATGTCTTCACTATGTAAGGTACTCGAGATTTTTATTAAACATGTTAGTGCAATGACAATTCCATCTTGTCATATGATGTGCATAATTTGACCATACATTTGTGCATTAATGGCTACAATATCACCATTAGTAGTTTCCTATTGTTGAATGTTTTTTAACTACGTAGCTTCTTTCATAAGACTCTTTTTTGTGGTTAGATCTTGGTATTTGTCTTATCTAGCCTTTTTGATGCCCTTGTCTTAATGCATTTCAAATGAAGGTAGTCCTTTTTATGCATGTTATTGTTACATCATAGCATTTAGAAACACATTCTTTTAGGTTTTGTCCTTACCATATTTACATTACGGATAACTTTGTCTTACCTTTACTTATCTAAAATAGGGCAATCCTCTATATCATGTTTATGAATAAATCTATAGTATGCACAATATGACTACCTTTGTAGATTCATTAGGTAGTCTCTTTGAACATGATTATACTATCTACATATGTAGCATTATAGAAGAGGCTGATGATAGTTATTTCATCTACCACCTTGGTATCCCCTTCTATATCCGTCTCAACCTCCTCCATTATTTTACTAATATCCACCCTAATATTATCCTTATGGCTATGTGGACTTATAATACTCATACTATTTATTATAATCTCCTATATTAAACTATTGTTGTGTAGCTGGTAGAGTCCAGGTTGATTGTTATGGTTGCATTATGGGTGAACTCCAAGATGCTACATATTAGTATTGAAGAAATGGAGATGTCCATCCTAAAAATGAATGAGTCTATCCAAGTGAAAAAGGAGTCCATCCAATTAGGTCATGAGGTTGGTAATGTAGTGAATTCAGAATCCACTATGGACCCACTTGGGTTGCATAATTTTTATCAACCTCTAAGATTGGGATTATTTGTTGTACTGAACAGATTTATTGTGCTGCAATGGCATACACATTTTTTTAAGATACCCTCTTTAAGATCCTATATATCTCTATAATTTTTCTCATCATGATTACTAGATTTAGAGAAATTACAATATAAATATTGGTGATTTTTGATATATTGTTGTAATAGATGATATTGTGTTGTAGGATGCCCTACTACTTGACAAAGTTTGCATAATTCTATCTTTAGTTTTGGAAAATAATTTTGGTGGTTTCCCTCTTTTTCACACTTTGTACACCATATGTTTAATTTATATTTTTATATTTTGTGATACTACTCCATTATTTTCATGAAATACTATAATGTGTTCTTAAATTTGGAGTTAGTAGTAGGAGCTTCTCTATAGTCTTCAATTTATTCTATTCATAGTGCAATAGCTCTAGTGTTTTCTTTTGTTTCATATTGTGATTATGTAGTGGCAAAGCAAATATGACCTCACAATCCTTCAATGAACCATGATACCTTATCCGTATCTAACAAGGTAAGTTTTAATTTATTCATTACATCAAAAAATCTATGATCATAGTCAGAGATTGATTTTCTAAACTTTTACCTTATCTCTTTGAGGTCCTATATTATTTGGCTAGTACATTTCTTAATATTAAATTATATGACAAGACAGTATGACACATATTTAATAATTTCATATTGTATATCTATTTCATACATGAAATATAATTTTGTCCCATCTAGAGCCCCTATCAATTCACACTTTTTCAAGTTTTCATCTGTGACAACCTTAAGTTTCCATTTCATTTTTTAAGTTAAAAGATATTATTTAGGGTCTTTGTACCCATCATAGATGGCCAAATTTAGGAATCCTCCTAAATAATTCATCATAGTGATTGCTATAGATAGAGTCTTCTATGTATCTATTATTTGAGGTGATTGTGGATTAGGTGTCCCTACCTATATACGACTCTATGCACTAGATGAATTTTTGTGTGTACTCTAATTATAGACACTTTCTTGCTACTATTATTCAAATTCACCTAATACTATATAATTCAAAACCTTCATAATTGTTTTTTTTTTTTTAATATTCATACCCCAATGTTTTATGTGATCTGATAATGAATTTTTTGAACTCTTCTCCCTTTGCTTGATTGGTTGAAAACTTATACTAGGATAAATAAGATTGGGTTATGGGGACGCGTACACTTTTGGTGAATAATCCTTTATAATGAATTTTTATCTACTATTCTTGAGCATATATTTAATCTATGACTAAGTTATATATATTTTTTAACTCTTCTTCTTCTATCAACCCCCTATTCTATAACTATGTACTACTTCTATCTTCCATCTAATCTACACCTAAACTACTCTCATCTTCTTCTTTGCACATCTCTTATTTTAATTGATATTCATCTTCTTGCTCTTTATATTGGCATATAAAATCATTCTCTTCCTTTTGCATTCACTCATAATCTCACTCACTACCTCTATTTACTTTTCCATTAACTATTCTACTACTATTCTTACTTCTATTCATAGTTACTAGGGTATCCATCTATTTATTCCATCGATTTTAATTTCATAGTTCCCTTTCTCAATCCATAGTTTTATTTTGACTCTTCTTCTGTCACATATTCATTTTAGATTTAGTCTCAATCTCTAGTCATTCATCTATCCATCATTCACCATCATGTGTACTACTATGCCCTTAGCCTTTGGCATGT
The DNA here is from genome assembly GCA_037957365.1 of Torreya grandis. NCBI lineage: Eukaryota > Viridiplantae > Streptophyta > Pinopsida > Cupressales > Taxaceae > Torreya > Torreya grandis. The sequence goes on from JARHVA010003643.1 coordinate 1,197,768, forward strand.
CTAGGAATAGGTGTGGCTGACTTATGGCTTACATACCTCTTTTATATTCTTGTGATATTTTTCTATGTTCTTAGATATGTTAGCCTATAGAATAACCATGGATAATTAGAATATATATATGAGGTATTTTTTAGTATTTGATCATCAAGTCAATTATTTTGCTCTTATAGCATTTCCCCCTCAAAATGGCTCTACTATATTATTCAATATTCTACTCTACTATCAATTATTTCTCTATTATCTCTCATATTTGATGATCTATGTGATATATAATTTTTTTTTGTAAACATATAAGTAATCTCATTAAAATTGGTATAAGAGCTCTGATTTGTGCAAGTTTCTTATGAAATTGTTTTTATATTTGGCAAGGCGTGACTTTTACAAGTGGAAGGAGTGAAAAAAAACTTGCTATCTAGGAAGAATTATTTTTTTGGTTAGTGTAGTATTGTTCAAAATGCTTTTTGAAAAAGAAAATTTAAAAAGGTTTAAAAAAAAAATCCCTTTACATAATTATAGTCATTGTATTTTTCTTAGAGAGAGGATCATAATGGTATATTCTACGTATACACTTTTTTGGTGCTAATTTTTTACCATAGTATGAAAAGGCAATTTCTAGATTCATCTTGATGAGGTGATCATAATGGTACCATCTATTGGTACACTTATTGTGGTTAAAAACCCTCCTAGGGTTTGTATTTGGTAGGTCCTTATACTCAAGGGAAAAAGAAGGGAAAGAAACTCCTAAAAATCTATTTGGTGATGACCTAGAATGTGTAACTTTAGATCTATAGATTTTTCAAATTTAAACTAAAATAAAGGGCTTGGTATAGCATCATGACTTTATTGTATTTTAAACTAATGTTTCATGGATGCACAGAGAGATTAATGGGGTTCACACTCAATTGCATTAGACTACTACACAATTGGTTACCCTTTCATCTCAGTTAAAGTCAAACACCCCTCCACTTCATCATTCAGGTCCCCCTCCTCTGAACACTAATAAATCTAATTTTGGTGTGAAATTGATGTTGAAAAAAGTGGAAATGCATAATTTTTATGGCAAATATCCTCTCACTTATATTACCTGAATTGATAATTTATTTGATTTGCATCAAACTCCTAATTCTCAAAAGGTGATAGTGGCATCTCTGTATCTGGAACCTGAGTAGTTTTTTTGGTATCACTAGTTGTGTGCTTAACATAAAAATAATCATACTCCTATTACATGGTCTGCTTTCACTGATGAGTTATTATATCATTATTGGAATAATTCCTTTGATAACTACTCCATCCAATCCGCCAAACTATGGCAAACAAGAACTATGAAGGATTATATCCATCAATTTTAGAATCTATCCTTATGGGTGGAAAACATCACTACAAATTTTTTTACTAATCTCTCTTTGGGTGGTCTCAAAGATAGCATCCAATTTGAGGTTTAGATGTTTAACTAAACATATGTATTAGAAGCTATCCCAAAGGCATGCATGGAAGAATAAAAATATATGGTAAAATAGAAAAGTTTTACTATTGGTCATGATCTCACCTTTTTAGAACCATCATTTTCTCAACCCACCAAATTGAAACCTAAGAAAATTGAAGAAAAGTGACCCAAAGGGTTATGTTATGATTATGACAAAAAATGGATCAAAGACCATCAATTTGATAAAAATAAGTTGTTTTAAATCAAAAATGCTAATGAGGATGAAGATGATGAGGATGAAGAAGGCCCTGAAGAGGAATATGAAGACTCTTAGCCTACTATTTACTATCATGCTCTTTTTAGTATGATTACTCCCTAGACTCTTAAGGTGGTTGGTTTTCTTAAGAAATAGAAGTTCATTATATTGATTGATTCTAGGAGCACACATAACTTCATCAATAGTAAGTTGTTTGCTTGTTTGAACTATTTCATTTATCTAGATCTAGAATTTTAGGTCATGATTGTAGATGGTGATATTATCAGATGTTCAAAAAAATGCTATAGTATTAATCTATCCATGTTAGACTACCCATTAGACTCTCCTATGTTTTCTATTCCCATGGGGGGAGATGACATTGTTTTGGTAGTATAGTGGCTCACCACTTTAAGCACTATTGAGATGAATTTCTAGGAATTATTCATGTGCTTTCATTCTAAGGGAAGGAAATTTGAGCTAAGGGGATTAAGGGATAAATATCCATAACTTGTTAGCTCCCATCAAATGATAAAGATTATTTTAAAGGGTGCTAAAGTATTTGTAGCTCTCTTATTTTTACTTAAATTTTAGCCAACTCAGCCATCTATACCTCCTAATTTGCAAGAAGTGATTGACACCCATTATATTATTTTTGGTGACATGCCAAAAGTAATTCCACCTAGCCGCATGTAAGATTATGCCATTAAAATTTTTCCTAGTAGTAAACCACTCAAAATTAGTCTATATAGGTATACTTATGCCTATAAAAGTGAAATTGAAAAATATGGTACATGAGATGTTGGATGCATGAATCATTCACCATAGCCAAATTAAATATTATTCATCAGTTTTCATGGTGAGAAATAAATATGACACTTGGAGGATGTACCTTAACTAAAAAGAGCTCAACAAGTACACTATCAAATATAAGTTTCCTATTCTTGTCATTAATGATTTTATAGATGAACTGAATGGTGCTTTTTATTTTACCAAGTTAGATCTACATTCAAGGTATCATGAAATCTATATCCATGATGAAGACATATCTAAAATAGGTTTTAGAACTCATGCGGGTCATTATTATTTTTTGGTTATGCCTTTTGATCTATAAAATGTACCATTCACCTTTTAGAGTTTAATGAATACTATTTTTAAACCATTTTTGAGGAAATTTATTCTGGTTTTTTTTGAGGTTATCCTCATTTATAGTAAAAATTATGAAGACCATTTGCACCATGTAAAATAGGTACTCTCAATTTTAGAACAATAGTAGTTGTATGTAAAACCTTCTAAATGTAATTTTGGAGCTTGTGAGGTTGAGTATTTGGGTCATCTAGTTTCACATGAAGTGAAAGTGGATCCTAAACAATCTAGGCAATGGTGGACTAGCCATTTCCTATGACACTCAAGCAATTGAGTGGATTTCTATGGATAAGTGGTTACTATCATAATTTAATCAAAAATTATGATAGAAATGCATCCCCATTCACCTCTTTATTGAATAAATACTCCTTTTAGTTCACTGATATAGCTATCAAGGCATTTGAATAATTGAAAATGGCTATTTGCACCAATCCATTATTGGCCACTCCTAAGTTTTCCAAGACTTTTATGGTTGAATGTGATGCATCTGGGTATGGTATGGGTGTTTTGATCATGTAAGAAGGAAGACAATTTGCATTTGAAAGTTATCAATTCAAGGGTAAAAATTAGCTCAAGTCTATCCATGAGAAGGAAATTATGGCCATTTTGCATGTAGTTAAACAATGGAGACCTTATTTTATGGGTTATCACTTTTAGGTAAAGACTGATAATGATCATCTCAAATATTTTTTGGAACAATAGTTTTCATCTAAAGAAAAACAAAAATAGGTAACTAAGATGTTAGGCTATGATTTTGAAATAGTCTATAAAAAAGGAAAGGACAATGTGGTGGTAGATGTGCTATCTGGAAAGGATGAATCAGTTAAGCCATTGCTATATGCCATGACCATTTTGTAGGTAGATTGGCTAAAAGAAGCATTTTCAAACTAGAAAAATCATATTACTACCCATTATTTGATTTAGAATATTCAAAAAGGTTTAAGTGGATTTGAAAAATTGACATGGAAGGGTAATGCATTATGGTATGAAGATGGATTATACCTATGTAAGAATTATCTTCTTAAACAAAAAAATACTTTGAGAACTTCATGCAACTCCAATTAGGGTCATTCAGGATTTTTAAAAACCTATCATATAATAAAACAAGATTCTTTTTGGGAAGGACTCAAGGGGGATGTTTAGAAATATGTGGCTAAATGTATGATTTGTTAACAAAATAAAGGAGAAACCATAAAAAATCCAACTCTTTTTCAATCTTTATCCATCCCTAACCAACATTGGGAAGAATTCTATGGATTTAATTATAGGGTTACCAAGATCTAATGCTTAAAATTTTATCATGGTTATTTTGGATCATCTCAGTAAGTATGCTCATTTTTATTCTTTATTGAAGCCATTTTTTACTAGTACAGTAGCTTTTGCTTTTCTCAATACCATTCAAAAAATGCATGGTACCCCTAAGATCATTTTTAGTGATAGAGATCCCATTTTCACTAATAATTTTTGGACTAAGTTATTTGCATGTTTGGGCACCCAATTGGCTCATAGTTAATTATATCATCCTTAATCATATGGACAAATTGAGGTATTCAACAAAAGTCTAGAAGGATATATCCATTGTTTTACTTATGATAAATAGGATAAATGGATTCATCGATTTCCACTTGCTAAATGGTCATATAATAATTCTATTCATAGTTCTTCTAAAATGTCACCTTTTGTGGCACTATATTGATACCACCCTCCATTCATCACTTCAACCTTGAAGGTCCATCCTAAGGTTTATGTATTTGAATAAAATATTCACCATCAATAGGAGGTACTTGTAAGTTTCCATGAAAATTTAGCCATGGCCCATAATTACATGAAGAAGTAAGTAGATCAACACATGATTGAGAGGCATTTTGACATTAGACTTGGGTCTTTATTTGATTGTAGACATATAAGAATATGTCCTTGAAGCAATAGAAAAAGGATAAAGTATGTCCCCTAAGTATTATGGGCCTTATCAGATCTTGTGAAAAACTGATAGTGTGGAATACAAGTTAGAGTTCCCTTCATCCACTCACATACATCCAATATGTCATGTATCATTCTTAAAAATATTCAATAGACACAGAGTTGATACTCATACTAAATTACCAAAATTGGATGAGGAAGGAAGAGTTATTCTTGATCTTGAGGTGATCCTTCAAATATGCACTAAGAAACTATGATCTAGAGCAATTATGGAGTACCTAATCAAAGGAAAGAATCTTCCATGTCAAGATGCTACTTGGGAGGATGAATATTTTATGAAATAATATATAGAGTTGATTCAACATTGAGGACAACATTATTCTTAATGGGAGGGGAATTCTACACCCTTAACCTTTGGCATGTCTAGGAATAGATGTGTCAAACTTATGTCTTACATACCTCTTTTATATTCTTATTATATTTCTCTATGTTCTTAGACAGGTTAGCCTATGGAATAACCATGGATAAGTAGAGTATACACAAGAAGTAATGGTTAGTATTTGAGAATCATCTTAAGTAGTCTACTCTTATTACATTGTTTTGGAGGTTTCCTCCTCGAAGTGGCTCTACTATATTATCTAGTATTTTGATCTACTGTCAATTATTGCTCTGTGATCTCTTATATTTGCTGATCTATGTGATATATAATTATTTTATGCAAAAATATTATTAATTTAAATACATTCACATATCCACATATGCTCTAAGTGACTACTCCATATTGGATAGAGTAGGCACCATGGCTTTTTCCACCTCTAACATCTTCAATAGGAGAGGTAGTCATTATAAAACTTTCCCTTCGATTCCTTAGATGAAGCAATCTTATGTATCCTCAAATGATATATGGATTTATAATATGAAATCAATAGTGTATCCATCTATAATGGTTTCAGCCTAGTAATCTATCACTCTTGTGCAATTAGTTTCTAGTTTCACTAACTAGTCTATCTTTTCTTCAATCCAAGTAATGGTTTCTTCTACTCTGGGATGAAATTAATAGTACTCGAGTCTTGTCAACCAATTAGCCACAAATTTAGGTAGATCACAATATAAAATATAATATATTTTATTGTATATATGTTTCTAAATGATTTAACTCATAGTGAGGCTCATCCTTTTGGATTCTTCTTGTGTAAAGCACCATATTTTCTAGTCTAACGAGGTTTCAATATCTCATTATCCCAATAACCATAATAGCATAGTTCTCTCTAGAAGGAGTGTTTTATAATTCTCTACACCATTATTAGTTGATGTTACTAACTAAATAGAACATTATAAAGATGAACATAGCTAAGTTTTACTAGTTTATGTAGGGAACAATATTGTATTCATAGTTAACAAAAGCATAGCCATGACAAATAATGTGTACTCACAAGGAACTAGATTAACCAAAGAGTTATTTTGATGTAAAAAACATTCAAAATGATTTTAATAAGGATTAAAACATAAAATTAAACATGATAACACAAAAAAAAGATTAAATATAATAAATTATATAGGTAACCATAAACCAGATAACATATATTGATCTCAGTAAAAGTGTCATCAACTTCTTCATATAATCATACATATTTATAGTCATTCCAATTCCCAAATCTTCATATTATTTTGTATATTATGTCAAAAAAATGATGAGACTATTCAATTTATATAATTTTATAAGCTAAGAGGATAAGATAAAATACACAAGCTAATAATTATATATACAATGCACAAATATCCAAAGGAATAACCTGCATGGCTTTCTTATCCAATTTTCTTCTCCCAACATGCGTCAATAAAGATTGATGTTTGTATTATAGGATTGTAGTTCATTTTATTAATTATCAGTTTGTATTAGCTTTAAGGGTTTACCATATATATGTTGTGTTCATGTGTTTCATGCTCTTATGATTTGATGTTTGTGTTTGCTAAGATGTACATACTTGTTAGAATGGGTCATGTATGATTAATTGGAATTGAATGAATTTTTTTGAAGAATGGATCACTAACCCCCCCTCTTAGTCATTTTTATTCCAATAAATGGATCATTTAAATGGTATTTTAATCAAGCAAATCAACCTTTTCAAGTGTATTCAATAAGATGAAAAGTGTCTCAAGTATGTGATCATATCATCCTACTGCAAGTGCATTACTGGTTGGTTTGAAATGTTTGTCACCTTTAGGAGTTATAAGTGACTCATATTCCATGTAATATTCCTCAATTTCATAAGATTTATTTTATCTCCCTTGGGATTTAATTTTTTTATGCATTATTCAAGTGTTTCACTCTTTTTAAGCATGGTTAGTGTAGTAACAATCTTTTACAGGCAATGATTGCCAATCTTGGCTCAAAATGGTAATGAAAATCAATGATGAAGAAATATAGAGAAATGTTGGACATTTTTTAATATTAAAATAATAGGAATTTGAATCAAATTCAGTATCTAACATAGATTCAGCCAAGCTCATTTCATCCATATGTATACAAACCTATAGGTGAACATTTGTAAGGTCTAGGCTCATTATTAAGATGTTTTGATAGTGGGGAGACATATCTTAGTTTCATAGACATTTATATCACCTTGAAAGAATCCTTCACATCCTTAAAATTATGAATTAATATATAGAATCCAACATATACATATAACTTACATACAAATTATCTGTATACAAAATCCTTAGAGGTGAATGGCCAATTTTGAAGTGGCATAATGTTTGGTAAAAGGGTTTACATGAATTGTTTAGAAGTTAATAGATCATATCATAAGAATTAACAAAATATGTAAATGAAAGACTCAAGGGTATTGTTAAATTATTATATCCCAAGTCAAATTAGGTCAACCCCCTATATATTTCAAACTTTTATAGGGATTCTTAGGTTGGAAAATGTGCACCATGGTCTTAAATAAGGTTATATAATTGTTTAGTATTTATGATATTTGTACACATTATGTCATCATAGGCCATACGTTTGGTCATTTAATAGAGTTATATGTAATTTTCAAAAAATATAAAAGTTTCAAGATGTATACTAATGTACATGTCAGATAATGTTAGGGAGCTATTTGAAATTGAAAATTTTATAGGCTCAATGTGTAAAGGGAACTTTAAAATATGAAATTTTATTTACATGTATATCTTGAATGACACAATAAACATGAGGAAATAATTGAGGAGAGTCATTTCATATAATAAGTCATTTTTAGTTTTGAAAAGTTTTCATACGTAAAAAACTTCCAAAAACTGACTTCTCTCTCTCTCATCGCTCTCTTGGGTAGGTCTACAATGTCAACAAATTTTTAGTTAGTACCAATAGGAGGAGAAGATTTCAAGAAAGTGATCTTGGTGGGTGGTATTATTACATTTTATATTCAATTATATGGAAATAGTTGTAGTATGGGTAGTCTATGGTTCATGAATCATCACAAAGAATGTTAGTGACTCCAAACTATTTGCATAACCCCAACACCTTAGTTTTTCTTATCTTTTGCATTGGTTTGTATGAAATAGTTAGTTTATGAAGGTGGGAAGAGCATTTCCATTCTTTTCATGTTGGTTTTAGTTGTTTTGGCATGTGTGAATGTAAAAATATTAGCAAGACCATCCTCCTTATGCTAAGAGTGAACACCATTGGTCTAAAGAACATTATTTCATCATTTATAATGTTTTGTTCTTCTATAAATGGATTTAAGATCAAGATATTACCATTGTGTTTCAACCTTTAGATCATTTTCATTGGATTTTCAATTGTAATTTTTTATTTAAGAGTTTCATTGGTGGAGTGTTAGGCCTAAAAATTAAGCATAGTCAAGAGGTCTCAAAATAGTCACCTATAGGATTGTGTGAGAATGTTGAAATAGTGGTCGCTAAAAGACATGAATTTAATGTTGGAGACTTATAATGTTTGAGGTTGGTTTTAAATCCTATAAATATTAAAACATAGTCAACTCCACACTCAGACTCTTCATTGACACTCATAGAGTTACAATATTAGAAACATTGCTTGGTAGAGATGTTACCATAACCTCTCCAAAATGAGACTTTTCTCAATATAGTGTTATATTTTGGTGAAGATCTATGAGGTATACATAGGCTTAATGTTTTATTTCTTATCTATTAGGCCTAATAGTAACACTTAAACATAAAGAGAAGGTAATTAGTCAAGAGAGAGTGATGGTAAATGACCTTTCAAACCATATAAGATTCTATTGAAGATATACAGTGAAATATAATCAAATTGAGACCAAATAGACCTATAACTTATAATTAATACCTATGGTGTTGATGAAAAGGAATGATACATGGTTACAGGGAATAAACGAGTCCATTAAAGTTGTGAGGTGACCCCAATGAGCCCAAGAGGAATCAAAAGTATGTAAACAAAGCGATAAAGTCAATCATCTACACCTATAGAAACTATTTGGTTTCCCTAAGTTTGGATACCTATAGTTTAAACTTAGAGCATAGACTAGTATAAATCAACAAAGGATTTACATTGGTTGATTAAAATAAATTTAGATGAAATGGTTTTAGTTATATAATATGGAACCAAAACATAGAAACACAATTCTTAAACACTAATTCATACCTAAAAACATCCCTCGATACACTTAATGGACATCTACAATCTATCCCATACACAAACCAATCTCATACTAATGCAAAATGTAGGTTTTTTTTATAGACCAAGACATAGGTTAATGATGATCACATATATTACATCCTCAAAGTGAGGTCATAATACTTCTAGGTGATCCTCAAAGTCAAGGAAGAACATAGATAACCATAACTCAGAGTTCTTAAACTCAACCCAAAAACCTTACACACCATCACTATTTTAGGAACTAATATTGATATTTTGAGTCATTTGAAGGCTCTATAGGTATTAAAAATATTTTAAACATGGTATATAAGTTATTCATGACCTAAATAATCTCATCATTCATGTAGTTTATCTAATATAGTAATGTAAGAATCTTTTATTTTATCTTAAACAGAGGGTACTTTAGAACCATGAAGTTTGCAAACCTTATGTGTGAATGAAGAAGAGATAAAGGGAAAAAATTTAAATTATGGTTGGAATATCTATATAGTTTTAATAAATATAAAAAAAAAATGTAATCACTCACATTTAATGAGAACACATACAAGTGGTCTTACACATAAACACTTAGTCTAGGTCTACTAGGCCTAAAACAAGGGCTAAAGCCTTAGGGTTCTTTAAATTTTTCACATGATCAAATGTTCCTTACAAAAAATTTATGACAATAATGGGAGAATGAAGAGTCTAAAATAACCAATATTTTGTAAATAAATAACTTAAACTGATTAATTTGGCCTAGTTTGGTCTCAAGCCTAATCAAAATGCACAGAAAGAACTCGAGATCCATCTTAAATTTCTCATATATATATACACATACTTTTTTTGGTTACTAAAAAACATAGGGGTGGTTTAGGAGGGTTATTAACTCAATACTTTATTCAATTTTTAATGGCTTAGACTTCCAAACTTTATGAATCATTGCTAAGAAACTAAGAGACTTAAAACCCTCTTAAAATCCTTGCTTGATCCTAATAGATAAAACATGAAATTATATACATAAATAAGGATTAAAATATCCTTTAAAGTGTTTTGGACCTCTGTATCACTCTCTCAATCACTTCACCATCCATTTTTTGGCACCATCACATGTATGGGCATGCCTAATATAATCTATTTTATAGGATTTCATGTGTTTCACATGTGTAGAAAGGAATGAATAAAAAAAATTCATGATGGAAGGTGTGTATAGTCTTAATATAACCCCTAATACTCAAATATAACCATGGTTATATATAAAAACATCTCTTCTAGACCATTCATTACACGTAGTCTAAGTTAGCACATTGAAGAGATAGAGTGACTACATATGAGAAAGATGATAAGTGTTGTGTTGATTTTCATTAAATTCCATATAGTATATTAGAAGGAAAATAGGTTATAATCATATTTATAATACCTTTAAATGAATTTTTTTGAGAAACTACAAGTCAATAGAGTGACAAATGTGAAGACAAGTCTAGAAGGGCTAATAAGTGGCTGCTAGAGAGTGAATAACAAGTGTCCATAAGGAGTTCATCAGTTGAAGAGTATCTAATGACTGTCAAAATTAGGTTTCCACCTTCCTAAGATAATTAATTATTTTAATTATTCCTAAGGTGGTTTATAATATTCAAGTGAACTCATCACCAAAAGGTATTTTCAAAGAACATAAAGAGTCTCTATGTTAACTTGAGGGAGAATGATGTATTTATGAAGGAAACTTGCCCATGACACCTTATTAACATGTTTAATACTTAATTTTATTTATTTATAACTCATTTCAAAGTTTTTACACTTGGATTTATGACTCTTGATCTTATCTTCTTCTCTCTCCTCCGCTATTCTCTATATATGCAAGCCTTTTTGCTGCTTTTAATCTAATCCAAGCCTACTATGGAAAACCCCTACTAGTTTGAATACTTATGTTTACCTTTGAATAAATATTTGGAGTTATTTTTTATTCTATAATTCCTTGTATAAGTGTGTGAATTAATGCAGAGTTGAATGATAAGTGATAATCACCTATCCTTGCATTCATCTTAGTCTATCATGTTATGTGCAAGTAATTCACTCTTTAACATGTCACATGGAGTGTAGTCAATATCCTTATATGTCTCTAAGTGTAAGGAGTATCATTAGCATCTATTATTAGGCCCTTTTTAATTCACCTTGAGAATTGTAGTACATATCACCTACATGTTTAAAATACTTATCTTAGAGTAAACTCAAATTTTGAAGCTAGTCTTGTGAATAATATTTCATAGTGCAAGTCATGGTAGTCTAGTGGATATAAATATGGTGTATCACCTTATTATAATATGTTATTTTAATGTCATTTTATATCTATTTTCAACTAATAAAATAAGTAGTGTAGGTGATAATCTATCAAAGACTAATCTAAAGAGCTATACCTTAAGCCTAGAGGTTTACATCTAATATAGGAGACCGATAGCTTAGAGGTAATTCACTATTTCACTCAATCTAGATAAGGTAAAAAACACATCTCTAGGCTAGAATATTAAGTGACAATATTTCTATCATTCTTAGTGGGATAATTATCTCAAGTACATCTTTTCAAGGTGAATGTTGGTCTTGATAACATCACAACTGCATGTGTGTTCTATTGAGCATTTGGTGATTTTACTAAAGGTAATATCTGGTTGTAGACATCATTCTATCATTCCTTTTTTTAATACTCTATGTTCCTTAATAGATCAATTATTATTATAGGAAACTATCATATATATCCACTTCATCAACCTAAAATTCCTCTTGAAGTTTAACACCTTCGACCTATGTTGACATTTGAAGATATAGAATACTTTACAAGCTAAGAAGATCAAGAGAGTCAAGAAAAACTTGAGGACATGGTTAGTCAGCATTCCTTCCTAGCCTTTAACACTAAATATATTATACACCTCAATTAATATGATGATATACCTCCCAATGCCACCAAGAGTGTTCCCACATTCAATGGGGAAGGTCCAATCACCCCAAGTAAGTATATTAAGGACATTTATAACTTCTCAAATTTTCATAATGTCACTAAAGTTAATATTATAGTCAAAATACTTGCCATATATCTTAGGTTAAAATCCATTTCTTGGTATAGGACATTGTCAGGAGGATGTATCACCACTTGGGATGAGTTTAGAAGGTTTTTAACTCAAAGATTTGAAGATAAAAGTTATCACGTATCTACCATTCATCAACTAAATGCAATTCAAAGAGGCCCTAAATAAAATATGCAAGACTTCAATGAGAGGTTTCAAATAACATGGTATAGGCTTCCCCCTCTCATTAGACCCCCTATAATTTTTATCTTCCCAACCTACCTAATAGTTATTGGGATTGACATAGCTATTATGTTGCACTCCATGGGTGGTTACACTTTTCCTGAAATGTATGACATAGCTATTAGAGTTGAGAATGGTTTAATATAATGTGGTAAACTCCTTAAAAATATATATATACTTCTATTATTCTAAACATGTATGCTACTACTCCAAGTCTTAATCTAACCCTAACTACAAACAACAAGTCTAAATATTCCCCAAAGAAATCATAAGATGCCATTGATTTAGACACAAGATGAAATACCTTAGAGGCTCATGTTAGGCAACTGAATATACTATATGGAGTTAAACAAAATTCCTATTTTTATACTTAACAAATAATTAGGTTCTTGCCTTAAAATTATGGTTAAAGTAGATGACAAGGCTAACCTAACTTTAATAAGCCACCCAATGCTTATAATTCATCCTCTAATCCTAAAACAAGAGTTATGGTTCTGGTCTATAATAACTTAGTTCAAGGAGAAAAATGGTATCCCAAACAATAATACATGTATGGTAATGAAGTTTAATGTCAAGCCTTGGTAGCTTAAGGAGGATCAACTCCTTAATTAACAACAAAAGATGAGAATTTCATGTAAGCAGAAATAAATGAAGAATGGTATCCCCAAGGAGTGAACTTGACAAACCTTCTAGAGGAAGACACATTTATCTTAAACCAGGGTCCATCAATTATGTATAATATAAATTACAATAAGAATGCTTTGGGATATCTTCATGGTGTTGACACAAGCCCAAATAACCATCCTATAAGGTAATAAGGTGTGAATGAAAGTGTGGTATCCCCTACAAGTTCTACACCTCTTTAAAATTAGAATATGGAAAGGCAACTCAAAGTGATACATTTCCTCAAGTTCAAAGAGTTTTTTTTCCTTCAAAGGTAAAATAAAAGTTAAATGTTCCTTATTTTAACATCATTGATTCTTTTAATAATGTTAAGACTAGTATATCTCTTTAAGAAGTGCTCTACATGCCTGATCAAAAGGAACTATTTCAAGAGTAGTTAACCTAAATACACATCAATCCTCAACCATAAAGACATAATTATGTATCCCTCACTAATTATCCTAAACAAATTATTGAACCCTTTACTAAATTTGAAATTACCCCACCCTTATACCTAACTCTCATTATGGGAGACAAGCTTGTTCGCAATTTCATTATGGATAGTGGGACAAGTACCTCAGTTATTTTAAAGCTTGTGGTAGATAATTTGGGCTTAAAATATGTGCCATACAAGAAGGGAGTGTTACAAATTGATGATAAAATATCTAGTTTAGTGGGGTTCACAAAAGATTTGAGTGTTTTCTTTCATGATTGTCTAAGTTTTCTAATCTTTCAAGATATAGTGGTGGTTGATTTGCCTACTCAATTTGTTATATGCCTATCAAGGGACTTCACCACCAAGACAAGAGGATATCTCTCAACTAATTGTTCCTTCTTGGCCTTTAGAACAAGGTATGGAGCAAATGTAGATATTAAAACACAACCATTTGCTAAGTTTCATATTAAACCATATGTGAAATCAAGTTCTAATTTGAATTATAACATTAATGATCAAGAATAACATGCAATAGATGATGATCATCCACTAAAATTGAGGGCATATATGATATTTTCCTAGATGAGTATGGTAAAAACACATATGAGCATAATTATTATGCCTTCATGGAAGAGACTAATTTTGGAGTATATTTCCTATATTAAGAATAAATACCAATACTTTCACTCACTAAGGAAGAAAGTGAGAATTATGGAATGTGGAAGATGTTATTTGATGGTCCAAAAAAAAATATCAGTGAAAGAGCTAGTTTTATGTTGGTTTATCCATAAAAAAATAGTATTACTATTCATATAGGTTTTATTTTAGTTGAACCTATAATGTGGCCAAGTATGAATGTTGATTCATGACCTTCAATGGTCAAAGAGGAGAGGGATCAAGATTCTACAAGTATATGGAGATAGTGAACTAATTTTGAATCAAATTAGGAATGTGAGTGATACCAAGAATCCTTTATTTAAGTATTGTAAGAATAGGATATAGGATTTACTTGAATATTTCAATACATTAAACATACAATCAATCCTAAGAGAGTAAAATAAGCATGATGGTAGGTTATCTTCTATAAGGGCATAATTTGATACACCTAATACCATAAAAGATGAAGGAAAAAAATCTCACATCAAGATCATTGTAAGACCTCCCATCCCTAATAATGAGGTATATTGGAAAGTGTTTGATAGTGAAAAACACATTATACATTTCTTATAAAATGAAGCTAAGTTCTCTTCAAGAAATTAGAAAAGGATTTATGATCAGTTTGAGAATCAGAATGTACACTCAAAGACAAAAAAGATACCTAAACGATTGGTAAATTAAGAGAGTATCTTTAATAACTATGACCAAAGGAATAAATAAAATGTGAGCATGTCTACAAAGGAGGATAACTATGAAAGAGTCTTAATATTTAAAGACAAGATCTTCAAACTAGGCAAGCCATATTCTACATTAAAAAAATGCATTCATGGATTTGTGTAGAGAGTTCTAAGATATAGTTTATTGGGGATATAAATATATAAAAGTGTTTTATCCTATTATAGTCCATCATGCCATTGATTTAAATCATATATTTAAACTAGTTACGTAGAAATAAAGGCCAATAAATCACAAAGTTAAACAACTCATGAGAATAGAACTCACCAAGCTCCTTGAATCTAAGATAATTTTCCCTATCAAGTGATCAACTTGGGTAGCTAACCTTGTTCCTATTAGGAAGAATAATGGGGAAATAATAATTTTTTGGAATTTAGAGATCTTAATAGGGTGTTGTAGATTCCCTATAAGAAAATATAGTATTTTTAGTGGTTCTTAGGCTTAATTTATAACTGTTGGTAAGAATCTATCTAAAGTCTGATCAAAGGCCATTATTGGCCAAGTTTAGATTTTGAGAATTTTCTATCTAAATTTTAGATAACCCAAATTTTTATCTCATGTTGGTTTTGCCTTTAGGTTCATAGGCAACCAATCTCAATCCTTATCAACTGGTATTAGTTATTATCAAATGGCATCAGTTCCTCGATAATTGACATCAGTCATAGGTAACCAATATCAGTCTCTATGATTTTAAAATATAAAAATTGATAGCTATGTTTTTAAAGTTTGATTTCTCATCATTTATTGTGCTTTAAAGCAAGAGGAAAATGTCTAACCCTTATAGGTCCAAGGCAAAAATATAACATGAATTTTCAAGTTTAGACTTATGAAAATTTCATTTTAGGCGTTCAAAATGAATTTAGGTAAATGATAAAAATTTAGTTTTAAGTGCTTAAAATGAACAGTAGTTTTTTTTCTTATCTTGTGTTGTCAAAGTTCGTACAAGTTTTGAAAATAATCCAAGGTGTCAAAGAAATTAATAAAACATTTCATTTGGTGCATAAAAGTAGGAAAAAATCAACTTTGAATGTTTTTTAATCTTGCTCACTTTGTCTTTTGGTGTTTAAAAATAAAATAAGTCATTTTTTATGCCTTTGATGTTTTTTAAAAAAATTTCAAGTTTTAACTAATGCCAAGGGGGCCAAAAACTTCATAATACATTTCATTTTTTGTGCCTTAAAATTAACTTTAAATCACTTAGTCCGTGTGTTAGAAAATATTCATTTTCATGCCATGTTTATTTTAACTTGTGTGTTTTTTATTCAAAATGAAGAGTAAATGTATGCTCTACCCTCATCCCCTATAGGTAACTTAGGTGAGCAAAAGTGACTTTTCACTTGTAATTTGTTAGCTAGTCTAAAACATGGAAAAATGTTGTCTAGGTTCTCCCTAAAACCCATATGGTTTGGGTGATGTAAAATCAACCTCTAAAGTCTTTCCACTTAGTCATTTATTTAATGAAATTTGTCTTCTGAATGGGAGTTCATATATTATTCATGAGCTCTTTAGGGGTGATTTGACCCAAGAATTCATCTCTTGGTATCATACCAACCTTGCTCCATGATGGGGTCTATAAATTAGGAAATGCATACTATAAGAGCTAGGGGGTTGAGCAACTAACCTCTCCTTTCATAATGTAGACCCAAGTTAGGTCTAGTTAACCAAGGGATAACATTAAGTAGTCCATGGATGGAATCACTATGCAAAATAATACACCCTTACATAGTAAGTTAAATGGTATGAACTCAATTTACTTTATGCTTCTCTAGTTTTAATCACACTTGGGATCAATCTAGACATATGAAAATTATAGTTTTAGTGAACCCCATTTGACCAACCTTATTAGTTTAGGGCTTAGGATGATTTACTTAGTTGTATTTGGTATTTTTCCTTTATTTCTTTGTCTTTTATTCTAAAACTTTATTTATATCATGTAAAAAATGAGTCTTGTGTCCACATTACTCCATTATTTAAGGAAGCATTATGTTGTCCATTTAACATCATGCTTTTTTGCCTTAAACATTTATAACAAAAACATTATGTGTGTCACTTAGTTGAAATGGGTAATGTTATGCTACCCAGATCATTTCATGTTTGTGACTTGGAATATCTTTGAAACCAACCATTATTTACATTTTTAGAGAGTGATGATGCCTTTATGTTAGTCAAATTATTTCATAGACTTGTCTTACCTTGTGTTTAGGTTTCATGTTTGAAACCAATCCATGTATGTCTTTTTGGTATTTATTTAATGTTGTTATGCCCCTTAAATTTTGTCTATATTTTTTGTTCAACAATCCTAAAGTTTTCCTAAGTTGAGTTTTTAATTAATTTTGATAAGTTTAGATCCAAACATTGATTGATTTATGTTTAGGCCTTATCTAATTGGGGCTTTCACACTGATATTTCTCTTTTGGGTTGCAAAACTTAGTTTAGTTATGTACCCAAATTAAAAAAATATTGATTTGCACCATTATTTTGGAGAAAATATTCTATACTAAAGTTCCTTTTGTTTTGTGCCTCATACCAATTTGACCAAGTTTATGTCTATAAATCAAGTGCCTAGTCTATGCCAAAGTGTTCCAAGTTTGGCAGATTAAATACCCCTTTATTTTAAGTCTATATTTTGATGCCACATTTGGTATAAAGTCCTAGCACATGCTTTGTTTGAGCTTAGATTTTGACATTGGGTTTGGCCAACAGACCTAGTAACTTTTTATTTTCCTAGTTTTCGACCTATTTGGAGAATTTTGAACCTAAAGTTTGGCATTTTGTTTTTAGCTCATCCACTTGACCTTATTTGTGTGAGATATTTAATTATAGATATTTTATGTTATACTATTTTATAACAAATTTTATTGTAAATTATTTTGGAGACATAGCTCCATCCCTTTGACTAAGTTAGACCAAGTTTGAACCATTTATCTTTTTAGACATTTTATTTTAGAAATTTTAGAGCTCTAAATTATTATTTTTTTGAAACATTCACCATAGATTTAACCATGTTTTACTATACATGTAGTCATGTCATATATAATCCAAGATATGTAAATGTTTTCACATAAGAGGAATTTGTTTAAGACCCTTATGGAGACAATGTTATTTATGAGACATATCTCTATCCACCTTACAACATTTAAATATGGAAATTGAGTCAAGATATTTTGGTCCATTATTTGGTCAACATGGCTCCATACACAGAGCAAAACTAAGAACAAATAGCCCAATATTTGGCTAGTGTACCTTTGGTTGTAGAACAAGTCCAATAGTAATCATATTACATTACAATGGCATCAGCCTATGACCCATACTTTTTTGATCACCATTTGTTTAAAAAGAATGATGAAGTATTAATTAGAGATGTAAAGGTAGGGGATAATTTTATGGTAGAATTTCCCCATGAAATATTGCCAAGTCTAGTAAGAAGGTCTTATAAAATGTCTTAGAAGCAAAACATTGAATATGCCTCTTTTAGAAACCCTTAAACCATTAAGATGATGCCATATTAGGACCCTTGTATGATTTTCACAAGAGAATGACTCATGGAAGACCACTTAATATTCGTGTAATAAATACCAGACATATTTGAACCTAGCACGCAACTTCACTAATATGACCATGTCAAATGCTCCTCTTATTGAGATAGCTCCTTCAATAAGATATTTACTTGAATTGATAGGCCAAGAAAATTAGGGTATAAACCCATTTTAATTAATTAATTTAGTATAAAACACATTCAACACCCCAACTATAGAATATGTGTCTTCTACTTTTATGTAGAATAGTGTGTCAAATATAGTGGACAATGTACAAGTAATGTCAAATATAGACCAAAGTGGTTTAAATGCACAAACAACTAGTCCATGATAAAATGTGACTTTATTCAACATCATGAGTAGTTTGTAAACATAAGTATGATGAAATTATACCTCCCAACCTCAAATAACTACTTCTAATCCTCAACTAACTACTTCTTCTAGCACACAATAATAGGGATTAAGTAGTAAAAGAGTGACCAGTACCATGCCTCAACAAAATGTGATGAATGTTACTTCACCATAATAGGTAATGAGTATTACTACACAATAATAAGTGCCATCTAACATACCCATGTAGTAGAGGCAAAACATTTTTCCACCTTAATAGGGGGTACTGAATGTTTCACCTCACCAAGTAATGGTAAACATACCTCTTCGATCATAGACCAACATGTTCATACAAAACCAAATTATGTCTAACCAATAACATACAAGTCTTTGTCAGTGAAAAATGTTAAATCTCCAACATTCATCTACTTCTTAAGAAGGATTTGTGCAACAAAGATGTTTTAATGTTTAACAAGTACCAGTTAGGCAACAATTGCCTTTTATACCCAACATGCCATAAGTTCAATGATAGGGACTTGGTTCACAAATTCCCCTCAGTAAGTAAGGTTAGATTAGTTGGTAGCATGTTCCTATTCAACCTTAATAGGAGTATTACAATCATATCCCTCTATTATAGACATAATTTCCCCAAATCCAGATGCATATACCTAATCCCATCTAGAATATCTTATAGCAGCATGTGTAACTTCAATAATCACACCCTAATATGTGTATGCATATTCCTGGTCCATTCCCAAACCAAGTCAACACTTTGAAACAAATTCCTCCATTATACCCTAGTCAAAATAACCTAATTTTTACTACCCACCCTTCTCTTTAAGCTAAAGTTCCAACTAGTTTTCTCATACAAGAACTATAACAAATTAAGGATGTAATTGCCCTCATCCAAGCTAGGAAACAAACAAAAATATCAAGTTAGATGATGTGTGTTCATACCCCTTCAAGATGAAGTATCTTTAGATACCATTTCATCTAAGGCAAGAGCTACCAAAATTTGACAAATATAAGGGGAAAGGTAACCCTAAAGCCCATTTGATAGAAATATTTATTTCATGCAAGCTAGTGGCCTATAGTGATATATACGTTTTAATATTGTTTCTAAGGAGAATAGTAGGACAAGAGTTGGAATGGTTCCTAAAAATACCAAATATTTCAATATCTGATTTCAATTATCTTTCAAATAAGTTTGTGCAACACTTCTCTTATAATCTCAAGCATGATATTTCATTGGTAGATTTGACATAAGCCAAAAAAAGGTTGGATAAATATTTGCAAGTTCTCTACAGCTATAGAGAAACCTTACAATATAAATCACCCATAATATACCATACAAGTAACTAGCCATTATGTTTACCAAAAAAATTCATAGTGAGATACATTACCATGTAGAGTAACAGTGGGCACATACCTTTAAGGAAATAATTGGCAAAGGTTTCTTGATCAAAATAGCCCTTATTAACAAAGAGATCATTAAACTTACCTCATCTAATCAGAGCCAAAATAGAAACTAGAATTATGGCTAAAATTAGAACTAAGTCAAAGTAAAATCATTGTAATTGGCATGGGCTAGTAATTATGATAAACCCAAGCCATTTAATCACAGAAAAAATGTTATTTTCAATAGATTAATTAAGTCATGACATGTCTAAATGATGAAAACATCATCTACTCAACAAATGCCACATATGCAAATAAATCCTCACCAAAAACCTCTTTATCAAATGGAGAAAGTGCAATAGCCTAAAATAATGCAAAAAATGCAACAACCTTTGCCTTTACAAAACTCTCTTGTAAGGATAACTATGCCCAATCATCACATCTCTAGTGACCTTGGAGATCCTATTGAATCTATGTTTCATAATCTTGCCACAAGTAATTTGATTAACTAACCTATTTTGAAACACTATCTTGAGGGCATTGACTATCGAGATTGGTATAAGAAAAATGAATTATATGAGTATCATTGAGTTAATGGCCATAATTTGTGATGTGTGTAAATTAAACATTTGATCAAGAACATGTTGGAAAATGGAGAGATCACATAGGATCATGGAGCTTCCACATCTAATCAAAACTTAGGCATTTATCAAAACCCCTTTCCATAACATAACAATCATCATCATCAACAACAACAATTAGGACAAAAATAACAATAGTATCAACAACTAAGGTAGAACCAAAAAAATCAGCACTATAATGAACAACATGAAATGAATGGATATAATGAAGGCAAAAATGATGCCAACAACCAATAGACTTACCATGTAGTTGCACATAACTAAAACAAGGTTGTAGGCCATCTTGAAGGAGGTTGCATTAACACTGTCTCCATCTTTCCAAGACAAAATACCAATTAAAAAAGACCATTCTTAGTCATTCCCAATTAACCAAATCATGTTGGTGATCCTTCCTTGACCTAGGACCACATACAAGCATACCAATAGGAAATGATTCTAATTTTTGGACCTTATATTGATAACTTGTTATTAGCTCATAACCATGCACAAGTGCACCAATAACTGAGACTTATCCTATTTGGGCCCCCTCCACCATAATTTATTAGTAATAATGGTCTTATATCTAATCTCTATAATGTAATCACAACTCAGTATTCAAAGACTAAAATTAACCATTCTGACTAGGAACAAGCCATTTACCATTGTATAATAAAGACATTTGATATTGTGTAATAATTGAAAAATACACCCATACAAATCTCCATTTTGGAATTGTACATACATCTAAAATCCATATGAATATCTTAACAAATTTCCTTTGCCAATCCCAAGTTCCTAATGGCATATCCCCAGTAAAACTCTAAGCTTGGTTGGACATCTAGCTCTAGGTCAATAATTAAACTTTTACCAAAGTGATATGTCCTTCGTTGTCTCACCGAATAATAATCCATTGTACATAGAAATTGTCATAATGTGGCGTAAAGTGAAACATATCCTCATAGAGAATGGATCAGGCCTAAATATTGTATTTCTAAATCTTATCAATGTTCTTGGGTACATGATAGATAGTTTTCATCTATAAAGGATAATAATCAAGGCTTATGATAATGAAGAATGAGAATCACAAGGCACCATCATATTTTTAGTTATCATTGGACCCTTGACTTACAATACCTTATGCCTTGTGTTAGATCTTGATTTGTCATATAATATGGTTTTGGGTAGACCTTCAATACATGAGATTCATGCAATCCTCTCAACATTGCACTAGTGTATCAAGCTCCCCAAGTCAAGTATGGAGGTCACTATTCATGGAGATTTACAACAATAGAAACATTGTAAGCATTTAGAGGCCAAGTACCAAATCTATAACTACCAATTTGGCTTGAAATTGCCAAGAATGACAAGGGGAACTAAATACTTGTTGATTCACTAGAGACCAACTGCATTGACCTTGACATTTTTGATTCAGTTTTTCACATGCCACCACTTGAAATATCTAATCATTATACCATCTTGACTAATGTCTAAGGAGAATATTTGACCCATGATACATTCCAAATTTCTAAGCTTCCATAAAACCACAAGTCCTTTAGAAGACCTAAATCCAAACCACTTTACATGGAATGGTAAAAGGTAAAGGCCACATATATAGTCCAACACCTATTACTTTTATATAGTATCTGGACAAGATAAAGAGCCACTTAAAGGTGATGAATTATTATTGTATAAAGATATAATTGACAATTTTTACATAAATTCCAAGTATCCAATTTCAAATAAAATCCTGGAAAGGCATGCCTATGAAGGAGGAGGCTTGGGACTCAATCAATAGGGCCCACTTGAGCCAATTTTTTCCATTTAGTACAAATGAACATATTGTCTTTGAATTAAACCACTTAGGGGTGACCCCATATATCTTATTGACATTTCATCACCAATGACTAGTGATGATGACGTTGATAGCAAAGTAGAGTCTAATCATAGCCCTTTTGATAACATAGCCAATACCAATATGTTTGACACTAATGCAATTTGTACCCTTCAACCTATTATTCTCCATTATCTACTTCCATTATATTATCCTCAACTGATAGATTGAGGCCAAAAATAATTAATGATTTTGATTGACAAGTTCCAAAATGACAAGGCATTCTAAAATTTTCTAAGGCTTAGGGATAATGTTCCTTTTAGAGACCACAAATAAGGGTTCTCAATTAAACTAGATCTTGAAACCTATTTTGGAGAGTTGGTGAACACCTTTATCAAAAAATAAATAAATAAAACATCAAGGTCCCAAAGTGAAAACTTTTTTGAGGCATTTTTCGACCAATAAAATAGTAGAGATAAAGGCCAGTCTAGTTGTGAAAACCTATCTTAGGTTCCACTATATGAGGGTGTTCAACCTTATTCAAATATAGCTCAGGATACCACCAAGGATGAACCTACCTATGGGTCTGAGTTTAGTTTTGAAGAGTATAAATATTTTAATCAAATCATCCAAGAGTTTTTTATAGTATTTATCACATGGCCATCCATACCATCGGGATATTCTCATTCATCATGCCTATGATAACTTTAGGAGCCAGTCCTAGAAGAAAAATCTGCTATTGTAAACTATTTTAAATCTATGCTAACCTTTCTAGAAGATAGTTTAACCCTTCTAGTGGATAACATAATAGAATTTAATATCAAAACTCTAAATGACCCTAAGTGGATAAAATTAGGCACATCCCTCATTGAGTAGGAATGTGAAGTCTTTATAACCCTTTTGAGGTAATTTGTTAATATATTTTCCTAGGCCTCTTATAACATGCCTAGTTTTGACCCCACCTTGGTTGTACACCACCTTGTGGTACATCTTGATGCCAAAATTATAAAATAAAAATTGCACAAGATGCATCCTCACATTGTTTTATTACTCAATAAAGAGTTGGAAAAGCTCTTAGAAAAAAGATTTATTATGTTGATCAACTACATAGAGTGGATCTAAAATGTTCTACCTATCAATAAAAATATAGAAAGAATTAGAATATATATTTATTTCCATGACATAAAAAAATCCTTTCCGAAGGGTGAATTTTCTATACCAAATATTGACATGATTATCAAATCGATAACTGGGTACGAAATGCTTTTATTGATGGATAGATTCTCGGGCTATAACCAAATCCAAATTACACCATAAGACAAACATAAAACAACATTCACCACTCTGTGGGGAATATTATTTTATTAATTTATTCCATTTGGTCTCAAAAATGCTGAGGCCACATACCAAAGAGCCATGACCATCATATTTCATTAATGATGCATGACATTATTGAAGATTATGTATATGAAATCCTAGTTAAATCAAATACCAGAGTTGATCATCCAATAGCACTACAAAGGATATTTGAGTGATTACATGAATACAAATTCAAGATAAACCCCAAAAATTGTGTTTTTGGCATAACATTAGGTAAATTTCTTGGATTCATTGTGTCTCATCGAGGCATTAAAATCGACCCAACCAAAGTATAGCCATAACAAACATGCCACCACCAAAAAATTTGAAGTAGCTCTATAGTTTTTAGGGAAAAATACAATATATTAGGTTATTCATATCTTAATTGGATAAAAATTTCCGCCCATTTACACACCTCCTAAAGAAAGGGGTCACTTTTCATTAGGATTATGAATGCTAGAAAGATTTTTAAAAACTGAAGGAATATCTAGCAAATTCACCTATTTTATTACCACTATTGGTGGGAAATACATTATTATTATACATATCAACTATAGATAAATCCTTTAAGGAATTTATATCTCAACATGATGATAAGGTAAAAGATCATGTCATGTACTACCTAAGTTTTACACTAGTCACATATGAAAATAATTATACACCCATTAAAAAATCATATTTATCTATGGTCTTTGTAGCTTAGAAATTACACCATTATATGTTAAATAATAAGACCATAGCTATTTACAAATTATATCCACTCAAGAATCTAATATCTAAAATAGTTTTACAAGGCCATATGGCTATGTGGATTATGCTTCTCAATGAGTTTGAAATAGAATATGTCAACCAAAAATCCATCAAAGGGCAAGTTCTTATAGATCAACTTGTTGAAGTACCCATTATAAATATAGAGCCACTAACATTCCACTTCCCAATTTAATCCATTATTAAAATAATTTAAACACATGTTGAGGATCCGCACTAGAAGTATTATTTTGATGGATCATTCACTACACATGGATCAGGGGTAGGTCTTTCATTTATTACTCCATAGGGGGATCTTATCCCTGAGTCATTCGGGATCAGATTTCCTTGTACCAATAATATGGATGAATATGAACAAATAATTACAAGGATTTTATAGGAAGTGTAAGTGAACATACATCATTTCAAGGTTTATGGTTATTCTCAGTTAATCATCAATTAAGTTACATACCATTTTCAAACCAAGGATGACAAACTAGTTCTGTATAAGGCCATGATCGACACTCTCAAATAATAGATGTTTGATATACATTTTGAACATATAACAAGGGATATTAATATAATAATATATGTCATGGCCACCATTGGGTCTTTTATTTGACATACATATATGGCCAAAGAATACTAGTTTCTCATTAAAAATTTGCTAGTGCCAGCTTATGAACCTTCAACTATCGTAATGATCTATGCTATTGTTGGTTATATCTCTACTTGGTATTTAAACCTATATGCCTATCTTAATGACCACATTATACCAATATACCTATCCCATAAACAATCTAAATCCTTCATCCACCATGCTCACCATTATACCTTATCCAGACTAACCCTATACCATTGTAGATTTGATGAAACTCCACTTCATTGTTTAACTTTTTTAGAATCTACATTAGCATTATAATACATTAATGCAAGGTTATTTGGATACATAATAATAATGGTAGTTTTTATAATCTACATTAGCATTATAATACATTAATGAAAGGTTATTTGGATACATAATAATAATGGTAGTAATATCTAAACATATCTTGTGTACTAGGTATTATTGGCCAATGATGGATGTAAATACAGCTACATATGTAAAAATATGTGATAAATGTTAATGGCATACCAATATGATTCATGCCCTAGCCAAGACTTTGAAACCAATTATGAAACCATGTAAATTTTATACATGGGGCCTCAATCTCATTATAAATATAAAGCTAACCTCATCCAAATACCACAAAAACATCCATGCCACCACATACTAATTCACTAAGTGGGTTGAAGATATACCCCTCACTTACATGACTAGAAATAAAATTTCCAAAATCATATTTAACCATATAGTTTTTCATTATGGTATCCCATAAAAAATTATATTTTATAATTTTATATCATCAATTTATTCCTCTCTATGCATTGGTTATAGCCCTAGTATTCTAGAATCATCTGGGAATGAACCATCATCATCTATAGTCTAAAAAACTCCTCCTTCATGCACCCTACACACTTGGCCTCATATTTGGAATTATTTTCTCATGTAAATCAATTATATGTAGTGGATGA
Source organism: Torreya grandis (assembly GCA_037957365.1). Classification (NCBI taxonomy): domain Eukaryota; kingdom Viridiplantae; phylum Streptophyta; class Pinopsida; order Cupressales; family Taxaceae; genus Torreya; species Torreya grandis. The sequence goes on from JARHVA010003643.1 coordinate 1,224,317, forward strand.
CACATTTAAATACCATCCATGTCCTTAGAAGCATTAGGGGAACCTTAAAATCTCCTCACTTGAAGATCTTCACCCTTCTCACTAGCTTGTCCACTATGTCAGTTTTGACTGGTTGAGATGAGAGCTCTGGTTTGGACACTTAGGATCTTTTATTGGAATTAAATGACCATATGTATTTATTAAAATTCTTAATATTCTCTCCAAACTTTATTTCATCTTTGAACTCCTCTTTTAGCCTGTATAATGCACAAAACTATCAATAAAATAATGTTTTATACCCTATCCATACAAGTCTATATAGATAAAAAGTATGTAAGGGAGATTGACTGAGTCCTATATAAGTTCCAATAAATTTTATGATAAAAATATTCCATTATAATTCATCTCCAACTTCATTTCTCCAATCAAGTCTTGACTGAGGGTTTGGAAGGGTTTTAGGCCAACTTTGACTCATAAGCTTTGTTCATAAAGCTCTAACATATAAATTTAAAAAAAAATTACATAAGGATGATGTTTAAGGACCTTCATAATACCTATAAACTCATTTGACATCCATTCAAGTCCTCATGAAATATATGAGCATTTGAATTTAACCTATCGAGTTTGCTCTTTTATTCTTTGTAGGTCTGAGTTGGTTTTTGAGCCAAAAGTGACCTACTGATGTTATATTTAGACCTTAAAAGATTTAAAACTTCTTAATTAACCCTAAAAACATTCCCATATCAATTATAAGTCACAAATCATGCTATAATGGTGAATGACCTCCCATTTGGCCTTAGTCTAAACCTTGTTTAGGCCTACCTACAACTTTTATGTTTTAGAACATAATATTAAGCTTATTTTCATTCCAGTAGCTCACATACTTATATTATTTCCTCATAAACATGATATAATTATTCATAAGGATCACTAAGAGATGGAAGTAAAAATGGCCTGCCATTTGGCACTAGGCCTCTTCAAGGCTTAACAAACATACCTGCAAGTTCAAGAGCCTAGACCATTCTAATAGCATTCCTCCCTCTGTGCTTGGTTTACTATGATTTTTTGGATATAATTCAATTTTATACACCATATTTAAAGGTTTATATGGATCCAGGATTCATAATTATACCTTTCCTTCCTAGGCTATGGGTTTTGTGTGAGGGGAGTACCCTCTGTCTAAGACAAAATAGAGGGTACTCCCATACCTTATTAGATAAAAGTGAATATTTTATGATATTTATCAAGTAATGGGGGTTATTTATAATAATTTTTGGCTTATTTTCAGGTCAATAAACCTCACAACTTATCCAAAACCTAAAACAAACTGTTTGTGAAATGGACTATGTGCAAGATTTTTTAATGGACTATGTATGCTTGCTTTAGGATCTTTTCTTTGCTTCTTCATGACTCATGAGGGTTCCATTATAATATTATAATCATGATAATGTTATTTTATATTTTTCATCAGATCAAATCTTCAATTCTCTATGTTTACACTTACAAACCTTACTTCTATGTTCACTATTAGTCTCAGTCAATAGTAGATAGTGACTTTTACTTGAGAAGGACCCCTGTTTGTGTTATTTGCATGGAATAGGCATAGGTTATATTTTTTAGGTTATCCTACCACCTTAAAATATAATATTTTTGACTCATTCATTACCTTAATGAAAACTCTCCAACCTCTTGGGTGTCATGTTTCATCCCAATACCTATTGACGGAGACACACTTCCTCTTAATCCTGTAGGTGTGTATTAACATCAGTTGAGGTTAGTCATAGTATAGAAACATTAAATTGAGAATTAAATACATATATATTATAATTATACATTGTTTTTACCTTGAATTTGATTATAAACACCAAGACACCCTATTCTTCAATCACTGTTTTCATGTTTCACTATAGGTGGACATTTCCCTATAAGGGGACACCTGTAGGTGCCCATGAAATGTGGAAAACTATTTATCCATCTCATAAAGTTACATTAATAACTATTTATACACTATTTTTTCAATGTAACAACTAAATCCATCATGAGATTGTGTTTGTCTACACTTGGGATATCAACTATCATTCAATCCTCAAACCTGTAGACATGAATGCAAATTTTTTATGTATTTCTAGGCAATTTTGAGGCTCTAGAATTCCATCTTCTCTTCACTTTCTGATCCTCACTTTTGGCATGTCTCTTCTTAGGATAATGGATACAAATTTCACCTATCTATATGTTTTAATTCTGTTGGAAAACATGTTATAATATATTCATAAAACCTCTTGGGACCTCTATTTTTGCATTTTGGGGATTTGGTCTCAAAACTCAGTCGTATCATTTTTTGAAGGTGACCTTCGACCTTGTTTAGTAATCCAACCTTTATAAAAGTAAATCATGGTATTTTAATCATTTTAATTCCTTAATTATGGTACCAAAACATGTTTAAACCTTTTTATATGGATTTTAAACTCTCTACTTAGACCACCTATAGGTGGTTATCACACAATGTAGTTAGAGAAAATGAGGATGAGCAGTAAGCATGTTGGAAACCTTTTCATTATTATTTGGACAAAAAAAAATTTTAAAGACCCAAAATAATATATCATTAAATATTTGAAACAAGGTTCAAGGCTCCAACTTAGTTCATTACTCTCTTGTAGGTGCTAATGGAATTATATACATGTAGTGGGAGGAATTGGAGAAATATGCATCGGGAAAAGCTTCATGAACAAGCCAAGAGTCTTTCCAATTTCCCAAGTGGTTGATACTAATTATAATGGTTTTGGAATAAACTCCAAAACCTCTATTTTAACATGATTTTCTTCCTTTATGACACCTATACATGTTCATCAATGGCTTCCTGGCTATATTTTCTTGCATGTGGCTATGATTCCATGGAGAGATGCCTTAAGAAAAAATATTGAGAGGTGGAAGTGACAAATATAACATGGAAACATGTAAACTTAAAATAATCACCCTTCAAAACCACCATCAAAATAAGAAAATCCTTCAAATGGTGAAAAAACTACTTGTTACACAAAAACGTGTTCCCTCTTACAACCTAAGATGATTAGCATATCAAAAATTCATGAAACTTGAAAGAAATCATGGGAATAATTTTAGGAGGTCAAAATAATTTGGAATCAAACTCAACAATTGGTTCATACAAAATTTAACCAATCAACAAAAAACCTATAGGGTGTTTGAAATAATAAGCAAAAAACTACAGTCAACTTCATGAGGATGGTTCATGAAGCATAGGCTAATATTTTTTGAAATATTTATATGTAAATTAAGGTCTTTAAATTTAATTCATCTCAAAATAATTTGACTTGAAACCTCATTAGATGTCCATATTGATAAAAATCGTAAAGGTCACTTATATATGTCTAAGAAATTAAAAATTGAGTAGAATGGTTCTAGCCCAATTTTAACACTTACAAATCATTTAAAAAACTAAGATGAGTTTGAGGAAGATTAAGGTAAATTCCATGACCTTTTCCCATGGGTCACACTTCCCCATGAGCCGTACAAGTGACAAATGATCCCTTTTTTAGTTGATTTCTTGAATTTTAGTTAAACAACGTGTAAGATTTTGATGTCAATGACATCATTGAAAGGAAAACTAACTTCTTGGATGCTTTAAAGTGAAATTGTATATGTATACACCTTTGTAAATTTTCCACTCAAATTTATGACCCTTAAAAGGCCACTAAATGACCAAAAATGATAAATTGACTAATATGACTAAGACCAAGCCTAGGATGGCATTAAATGACACAAAATAACATATAATACACCCCATTACAATAAATTAGATCCCCTAAAACATATGAAACTCATGTTTTTACCTATAGGGGTCCCAATTTGACCTAAAAGTCAAATTTTGTCAATAATAAAGATGTTGAATTCCTATGTGCTAACTACAAAATTAAACAAAATCTTTCCATAGCATATTACCCACAAGGTAATAGCTAGGCATAATAGTCTAACAAAACCATTATCAACATCTTTAAAAATATTTTCCATAATGCTAACCATGATTAGAATCTTCAAATATTATATGCTCTCTAGGCAAACCATACTAATCATTGTACTCAAATAAGAGCCATTCCATATTCACTTGTTTATGGCACTAAGGCCATTATTCCCATTGAGGTTGAGTTACCTTTTTTTCACATATATTTGAAGCATGTATTGGATGTCAAATACTATCGAGTAGCTTGCTTGTAAGAGCTAGAGTTACTTGATGAGAAATACCTAGCCATAATTAATAACCTTCAAACATACTAGAATCAACTCTATTGCCACTGCAATCAACATGTGAAATAAATAGAATTTGATCTTGGTGATCATCTACTTAAAGAGAACCAAAAGCATACCATATTTGAGAAGAAACATAAATGTAAGTTCAAACCCAATTGGGTAGGTCCTTTCATCATTGTTACAAACTATGGTCCTGGAGCATATAGGCTTGCTACACCAGATAGAGATGAACTTGATGAGCTAATGAACATTAGATACTTCAACCATTACTCTACTTCAGAGACCTAATATATTGTCTATGAAGTCCATTTCAAATGTACCATAATATTGACTTTATATTTTGTATTATAACATTATATCATTCTATCACTTTATCATTCCATCATTTCATGCTACCATACCTTTCCCATTGACCAAATTGTTTTCATCCCTCCCTACCCAACCATTTGACCTTGGTTCCATTTCATTGGTTACAAGGCCACTTTTAGCATGATGATTTAGATCAAGTTTAAATAGTTATTTTGATTATTCTAGATAGAAACCATATTTTTGAAGAAATATGATAAAGGTTTTGGAAGTTACATCCTTCATTTATTATCCATTCTATACAAAGTGTACCTAATTAGAACTACCTTTGGACAAATTAGTGTCCCACCATCTTTCTACTAATTATAACTACCTATGGGCAAATTAGTATCATTAACCTATGTAGTTATTTCATAGTTATAACTACTTATTGACAAACTAGAGGCTACACTTGTTTATCATGCCTTGAAGTACCACCTCACCATGCCTATGTCATATTGTGTCATTTAACAACTTTTCCTATATTATTTGAATTGGTTGTTACACTAGTCTGATTCCTCCCATGTAAGGAAAAACTATAGTGACTTGAAGTATTATTGGCCATTTTTGGCCCACTTACTAAACTTACCTAAGTGTTGTGTATTTTTCTAAGGATTAGGTGTGAATTTTCTAGACATGATTTATGGATGAAATCAATCGACCAAAGGGATCTTACAGAGTTCAAGGCTATTGAAACACTTTATGTTTGTTTAAAAGTGTATCTTGGCAACTTCTAAGGGATAGGTCTATAGTTGTAAACAATAGGTATCTAAATAGATTTTGATAATGTCCAAGCCTTCAAAGATCAAGATACAGTTCAATCCTTTTTAGGTGTTATTTCCTTCATAAGTGTTATTTTGGGCCAAGTGTGGGGAATTATTTTAGACATTTTGTTTGAAACAAAAATCTTGAAGGATCGTCTCTTGTAAAGTGTACCAAACAAAAATTCTAAAGGGTTTATTTAGATAAAGTAGTCCATTCAAAATTCTTGAAGGGAACTTTCTCAAGTAAAGTGTCCTATGCACTTTTTTTGAAGGCTATCTTTTTAATCAAAGTTTCGTATGCAATTTTATTGAAGGGTATTGTCTCAGGAAAGTGAACAAAACAAAATTTCCAAAGGTCACTTTTCTCATAAAAATGGACCAATGTATAAGCTTTGGAGGGCATTTCCAAGGGGAAAATCACCATTTCGAAAGGGCCAAAAGGTAATTCTGTAGGGCAAGTATCCTTAAAATAGTTTTCAAGGCATGAATTCTTTTAGACAAGATGGTCAAAGAAAAAGATGAAGACATATTTCTTTTGGAGAAGTTGTCTATCTCAAAGGGTTAAATGTGAATTATTTCAGATTTTTTGCTTGTAGTAAATTCCTAAGTGTCATTTCTTTCAACAAAATTATCTAAACAATTTTCTTGAAGAGTAATTTTATAGGTAAATGGTTTGATGAAAGGTTCCTAAAGGTTATTTTGTCAATGAAGGTCCTAAACAAAATGTATAAAAAAAGGTTTAAAGGAAATATCCCATAGAATATTTTATCTAGACAGTCTCACAAATGTTAAAATAAAGCACAAAAAATAGCCATTGGGATTCAAATATCCCATGATAGATGTGTAGATGTTAAGTTTGGGCCCCTACAAGTAGCTATTTGGATTTGAAAAAACCAAGGATGTTTCTACAAGACATCAAGGTTAGTCCTCATGAAGTAGCCATTGGCATTTTAAAAAACCATTAAAGTGTCCCCAACTAAATGTAGGATTGACAAGTATCTGGATCTCAAGATCCCAAATCAAATCCAACGGTGAGTGGTGACTGGTAGTTTAGTGTTTCTAGGTGGATCTCATGGAGTGTGTTTGAGCATACAAAGAGATATATAATGGCACATGATCAAAGGTCAATAAGTCAATGGACCCCAAGTTAGTTTGCCAATAATCAATGAATAAAGGATTGAGCCAAGACATTTTTGACTAAGGCTGTTGGAGTAATTCAACTAAGGTAAAATAAATGAATGGTCTTGAGTTGGTGAAAAATATATGGAACTGAGATCGAACAACCTGAATTAAACCAAGATTGATAATGATGACCAAATGTTGCTATTAGATCTTTATAGAGGTAAGATAGGCCTGTTTAGGCTAAAAGAATGGCATCTTATTGAAAATAGAGCCAATAATTAAGTAGAGTGATATCTATATAAACTATAAGAGAATAAATAATCTTAGATTGGTTTTCAATCATAGTTAGCTCAGGTCCAAGTTACAAATCAAAGGTAGATGTACCCATTTAATGAAATAATGTATGATCCATATCTTCAATCATTAGCTACCCAAAACAAGATGTCACCAAAGATATATTAGATTCATAAGCATGGTGATCTCATATTTCCATAAACAAGACATTAATATGCATAAGCTTGAGGTATTTCCAAAATAATTAAATGCATAAGTGGCCACTAGACATTAGAATACAAGTTCATGCTACTTTCTAACCTTGTCAGGGAAATTTTCCTCCTCCCCATGCACACGTAAGGTTCCTACTTTGATTTCCAAGTTTTATTTGTCAAACAAACTCTAGAAATCATGGTTGTAACACTACAAGGGAATTAAAAGTTGTATCCATCACCACAAGTGTTGCATTAATTGTAAAATGGGATTATTCTCTATAAAATCTTATATTTCCATTGTAAAAGGGGTTTGACACATTTTTAATAGCCTCATGCTACTAAAATTTACCCTTCATGAACACTTATATTGGCTAAATATTTTAACTAATGAGAATTAAGTTCACATCTTTCTATTATTATGTTGAGTCATATGATGTTCATGTTTTTTTTTATCTTTGACTATGTGAAATGTTCACCCCTCTCTCTATCATCTATTCCCTACACCTCCTAATCAAAATTGAAGATCACTTGTAGGTTGTATCCTATGCACACTCAAGTTTGGGTTGATGTTGTTCATATCCCATTTATCATCTCTCTCAGTGTTATGTTGTGTTCTTTCACCTCTATGCAAAATACTTATGCATTTGGAGAGACTTAGTATAAAATATGTGATGTCATCTTATTCTGAAAGGTTAGAACTATGTTTATGGTAGTAGGAGTACTTAATCTATTACGATGCATCACCTTTTATGTTTTAGTATTTATTACCTTCTCTATCCATTTTCCTTGAAGATCTTAGGTTTAGATTAGAAATAAATTACCTTTCTACTCTTTAGGCCTACACATTGGTTTTAAACTAGGTGCATTTAGAATATAGTGAATCTAGCCTATTATGGAGGTTTATCCCAAGGAGTGCAAGGGTCCAAAAACCTTGAGGATGTTAATATTATTTGACTAAACTAGTCCTTCTAATTTAGTGGTTGAAAGGTTTGAGTAATAATAGTTTCTCACATGCCTAGTGGAATCATTTGAATAAGATCTAAGGAATTGGTGCTATCTTTAACTAATAAGTGTAGTAGACACTCAAAAAAATCACCTAATAACTCCAAGAATCTCTGATCTGTAAAGAACAAATCCTTACCTACATGATAATAAGGACAATATCATCTTCAAGAGGCCTTGATTTCCATTTCACTAAGATTTTAGAACCATCTGGAGGAAGGAGAGTAAGAATATGTTTATCCCTCATAAGTAGGCATAGCATAATCCAGTATCCACTAAGAGCCCGATATATAACCCCATTCATAAGGTTATATTATAGGTGAGGTCTATTTCATATCCCATTCATATTTATTCCAAGGAATCAAGTGTTTTTATCTTTCAATGGAAGTAGTTTATTAGTCCTAGTTCAGTATGATGAAATTCTAGTGTCTGGTCTCAAAAAATTGTCCTAATCCATGAGTAAGAAATCAAACTCCCTTATGGAGAATATCCAAGATATTACAAACATCTTATCAGTGCACCATGTCACCCAAGACAATGTCGTAGTTATACTACTTGTTTCCTCTTTGAAAGGAAAAGCCTTTCAATGGTATCGAGGCTTGAGATCAAATTCTATTCATAGTTGGGATGAACTCGATGGATAATTATGCAAGTAGTTTGAGGATTGAAGTGATCACTTTCCCTAGATAGAGTAGCTCAGGACCATAAAGTGAGACCCACATAATATGATGGTTGATTTCAAATTTAGATTCCAAAGGGTCTAGGATAGAATCCCATATTTATGTAAACCATATCTTAACAATGCATTTATATATTTTGTAAAATATCTTAATGGTGATATAGTGGTGATGATTCAATCCATGGGAGGCAAGGTCTTTCTTGATTCTTAAGAAGTTATAATGCATGTAGATAATTATTTAATTTAAGTGGGAAAGATTGAACCCAGACCCCCTATGCCTATATTCATACCTCTCACTAATGAAGTAGATGTACAACCTATGTTATAACCTATCCATAATGTAGTGAGCCCACTTACTCCACTTGTCATCTCTACCAATGAATTTCATGAAGTAAAGGCACTATTGTAAAATTTTGGGAATGAATTAGTTTCCCTCAAAAGGTAGTAAGTGAAATACCCTAGACATAATTAACCCTTCACTCAATAATACCAATCAAATAGACCTCCCTACCAAGGTGATGCTCAAATGAAAAATCAGATCACATAAAATAGAATGCCTTATGCATAAAAGATTGACATTTCTAGTACCTCCAAATCCCTTATTCTAATACAAAAAAATATAGCACAATATTATAAATGGCTCTTCCCATGTAATTAGTCACATAATCAAGTTACATGTGTGAATGACACCTTGAACCAGAAACTCATGGTGAAAAGCTTTCCTTAGTTTCAAGAGCAAATAAGTAGCATAGATCCATAAGATGAGGGGATAAAAACACTAGTTTAACCACATGATGGGTTTGTTTTCATCAATTATCAAGAGGAGGATTTCAAATATGTTAATCAAATTGGTGCACCCAGTCGAAAAAGCACTCTAATCACTTTCAACATGAGATATAGAGGAATCTATTCTAGCTTTAACACCTTTACCTTCAACACCCCAAGTTAATTGTTCAAATATGTAAGTTAAGGTACCTACACAACCATTTCACCCAAAAAAGACAATGCAAAAGGAGGGACCATATCAAGTTAATGTGCCAAAAATAGGAGAGGCTACAGAGGAATCTATTTAAAAGGAGAGATATAGAAGAATCTATTCTAGCTTTAACACCTTTACCTTTAGCACCCCAAGTCAATTGATTATATATTTAAGTTAAGGCACTTTCAAAACCTTTACACCCAAAATATACAATGTAAAAGGAAGGACCCTCTCAACTTAACGTGCCAACACCAAGAGAGGCTACTATTCCAAAACCATAACTAAAGGGATATCAGGGGACCTTTAATAGAGTAGAAAAAATGAAGAGGATGAGCCTCAACATCATAATTTTGGATTCACTCACTATTTCATCTTAATAAAATCTATTATAGGATGTGCTAAAAGGTTTTTAGGAACATCAAACACCCCAACCGGTACCTACTACTTGTACAAGCTTATGATAGTAATAAAAAGAAGCATATGTGTGTAATAAAAACAAGCCACCCCCATTCAATGTCTCCTTAATCATAATCTAGAACTTAGTGCATAATTTCATGATTGACTCAATTGTAAAAAGCTCAATGATGCCCAAAAAGATCAAAAATACATTAGGAATTATAAATTCTCCCATTCTGAAAGGAGTGGTTCAGTGCAATGACATGATGGTCAAAGTGGTAGGTATAATCAAAGAATTATATCTAAATATGTATGCATGTGTAAGAATTTCCATTTCATAAGATATCATAGTCATTGACTTATCCTTTTATTTTTCCCTCTACCTCTCCTAAGACTTCATGACAAAGGTAGGTAAATATGTGTCTTTAGATTGGTATCACATGTTTCTAAGGACTAGATACAAGACAAAAGTAACCATAAGGATAGAGCCTATCTTCAAAATTTACATAGAGCCATACTCTCCCAACCCAATTGAGAAATTTTTTATAATGTTATACTGAGAGGAGGATTCAATTCTCCATAAATCTATGATACTACTAGAGGAAACCCTAGATAATCGACTAGATGAATATGCATGTGAACTCTATAAGTGAGACCCACATGATAATACAAAAATAGGGTTGGGAACATATTGCATCATGAAAGAGAATACCACACTACTTAAGCTTATGAAGGCATTGAACATCCTAAAGGTACAATAATTTTATGGATCTTAAAGTAGGAATGGCATAAGAGCTGGTGTCATGTTAGTCTCCCCCTAAAAGGAAAAATAATTCCATGCCTTTAGACTATAGTTCACTTGTATGAACATTGATAATGAGTACGAGGTATTAATTCAAGGCCTCCATCTTGCATAAAATAAAGGTATCAAGACACTGTAGGATCTAGGTGATAATGAAATAGTTATCAACCAAGTTAGAGCATGGAACATGACTAAGGGTGGCTTGATGAAAGCCTATAAACATAAAGTGTAGTATCTGATAGAAATCTTTTATGTGTTCAACATTATTTCCTTACCAAGATCATATAACTTTGATGTAAATAGTATTTTAAATATAGGTACATAGTATGACATCCTGCACAACCTTGTGAAGGAGTTCAAACAACTCATCAATCTCATGGTTAGACCGATAGTTCTTAACAACACGTAAAATTGGCAAGTGTTCGAAAGTGATGAGAAAATCATCAACTTCCTATAGGAAAAGGTAAAAGTTTATTCCATGAACTAGGCATAAATATGAGCCCAATATGAAGATCAAGTCATCCAATTGAAAGGAAACAAACTACCAAGGGGTATATTCACCCTAGAAAGTAGTTTTGACTTTGATGAGCAATTCAAAGGAGAAATATGTAACATGATAGCCAATAAATAAATATCTATACCTATAGTCATTTTGAAGGGTAATACTCTTAAATCTGGTAACTTTATTTCCATGCTATAAATCAAAAACTTCATTTAACTCAAAAAGAGATATGATGATATATTCTCATGGAGATACAAAGATATAAGGGGCTTTGACCAAGCTTAGTGTATCATACAATTGAGTTAGATCAAAGTGTGAAACCCATACACCCAAAATAGTGGTATGTTAATCCAAAGTTGGAGACGTTAATGTGCAAGGAGCTCTCTAAGATCATTAAGGCTAGTATAATAATTGCAATCAAACATTCATCATGGGTTTCCAAATTAGTCCTAGTATTTAATAAAAATGGAGAGTTTCATCTCTATGTAGACTTTAGGGACCTGAACAAGGCTTCCCTCAAAGACAACTACCTTCTCTCATCAATAGATTAGGTATTAAAAATAGTCATAAAAGTAGATATATTCTCATTGTTAGATGGTTACTTAGGCTATAAGTAGATCCTTGTGTAAGAATACAACTATTATAAAATCACATTCACCACTAAATTGGGAAATTTTACATACCATTGCATGCCATTGGGTTTTATAAACATAGGTTCAACCTTCCAATGAGCCATGGATATGACATTTAAAGATATCATTAATTAGATCATCTTGGTTTACCTCGATGACATAGCTATTTTCTCTAAATGAGGTTAGGATCATTTAGATCCCATAGAGTAAGTCTTTTTGAAGTGTTGAGAGTTTGAAATATCTTTGAATCCCAACAAGTGTATCATTATAATTGATGAGGGTGCCCTCCTTAGGTACATTGTTTCAAAATAACGTCTTGCAATTGATCTAGAGAAATTCAAGGCTATCTTATTCCTCCCTCTTTTGAGCCATAATAAAAGTATTTAGATATTCTTAGGGATAATCAACTTTTTGAGAAGTTTTGTGCCTAGATTTTCCATCCTGTTCAAACCTCTCATTATGAATTAAAAAAAGAATGTTGCATTTATTTTGATACATGAAGGTAAGGAAAGATTTGATACCATAAATCGTGCTATCACATAATCCCTCACCTTAATCAACCTAGATTATGGCAAGGATTTCATCCTTTAAGCATTTGGTGGAGTCGAAGGCATCTCAGCCATCCTAACATAGCAAGTAAAGACTAACTAGAGTAGTCAGTTGCCTTCTTCAGCTAGGCTTTGAAGGATTATGAGATATAATATAGTTTCATAGAGAAGGATACACTCATATTCATGAGAGAACTAAACACATTTATTAATATTCTCTGTAACAACAAGATCCAACTCATGGTCATGCACACAAGTATCAAGGAGTTCCTACTCAATAGGGACAGTAGTGAGAAACAAGTAGGATAGATCACCAAGGTGATGGAATATGATGTAGACATACACATAACCAAGTTAGTTCAAGGAAAGGGAATATGTGAGTATTTATATGACGTATCAATAGAATCAAAGGATGATGAATTACTAGTGTGAAATAAAGAAGAGATCTCAAGTGGAGAAACCATTACTAACTGGGTACAAGATATGATGACTTTCCTTTATCATAACATATATCCTCTTGGATTTGAAAAAGCTAAGCATAAGCACTTCAAACTATAATCCATTCACTATGTAATTGTAAGATATGATGTTTTACAAAATTATCTCAATATACACCACTTAAGGTGCATTGAAGTAGAGAAAAAAAAGTATAATTATTCAATAATTTCATGATGACCTTGTAGTGGGCCATTACTCACTTAAGACCACTACTTGAAGATTAGGTAGGTTGGCTATTATTGAACATATCTATTCAAAGATGTGTATACATATATGTGAAATTTCAAGAAATGCACATCCTTCATAGGGAATCAAAGGCTCACAACCTTGCCACTATGCCTAATTTAAGCTGATCAACCTTTTGTGAAGTAGGTCATGGGTTTCATAGGCATGATTAACCCACCATCCAATTATGGCCACAAATGGATTCTCATAACCACTGACTATTTCATGATGTGGACAAAATTAGTTTCTCTTAAAAAGGCTAATGATACATCCATCCTCAATTTTTATGAAGTCATTATAGCGATATTTGGTATCCCCACCACCATTATCTTAGATAATGCACTAGCCTTTCTCAGAACTATAATTAGTGAATGGGATATAAATCAAAATATCTCTCTGATCACCTCATCAAATTATTACCCTTAGGGTAATGGTCTAGTAAAGTCCACCAATAAGAACCCGATTCACATCATAAATAAGAATCTAGAGGATAATCAACAATCTTGGCATACTAAGCTCATAAATTCTCTTTAGGATGATTACATAATTCCCAAGAGTGTGATATGAAAATTTCCTTTCATGCTATTTTATGGAATCAAATCTAGATTAACAAAATCCCTCAAGTTACCTTGATTATAACTTACACATTAGTTGGAGCTACTTGAGAGTGATCACCTTGAGGTAAGACTAGCTGAGCTAATAGATCTTGAAGAAACTAGAATAAAAGTTGTGCACACTATGGAATTAAAATAGGCACAAACCAAGAGTATATTTGATAAGAAGGCTGGTGATAGGAATTTTTAAGAGGGAGACTTAGTTCTTAAATGGGATGTAAATAGAGTGACAGTAGGAAGTCACACTAATTTTAACATAATATGGAGTGGTACATATACCATCACCAGTTGTAATTAATCTAACACCTTCCAACTTGTTATAATGGATGGAGAGGAGCTTCATATCCCATTCATTAGGATTCATCTCAAATACTATCTCCATGATTATTCATCTCAAACACTATATTTATTAATCTTTTGTACATATGTAAATAAGTAGATTAGATGTTTTCATTTCCCTAAGTGCATTTTGTGCACCTTGTTTTAGAGTAGTTTTATTTCCTCTATGTGCCTATGCTTAGTGTTTTCTTAGATTATTTCTTTTACTCTAAGCACCTCTAGTACATATCTTATCTTTTTAGGTGAATCTCAATTCATATCAAATCCAAAGGTATGCAGCTAGTGTGTTTACAGGAGAGGAATTTAGAATCTCTAAAGACTCTATGCCCAATGGATTAATTATGGTCTAGGCTCTCAAAGCATAATAGGCCAAGTCACAAAAAATGTTAGACATTTTTGGCCCACATACCAAACTTGCCTAAGTGAATTGTAGTTCCTTGAGGACCTAGTGTGAATTCTTTCAAATAGGATATCTATCTGAAATAAATGGACCAAAGGGATCTTATAGAGTTTAAGTATTTTGAAACACTTTAAGCTTGTTTAAAAGTGTATATTTACTTTTAAGTGAAAATTCTATAGTTGTAAATTATAGGCATCTAAAAATATTTTCATAATGTCTAAGCCTTCAAATATAAAGCTAGAGTTTAAGCCTTTTTAGGTGTTATTTCCTTTGGAAGTGTTGTTTCAAGACAAGTTTCAGGAATTGTTTCAAACATTTTGTCTAAAATAAAAATCCTGAAGTATCATCTCTTACAAAGTGTACCAAAAAAAAACTTTCAAGGGTCTTTTTTAGCCAAAGTGGTCCATTCAAATTTCCTAAGGGTCTCTTTCTCAACTAAAGTGTCATATGCACTTTTTCTAAAGGATATCTTTTCAAGAAAAGTACCCTATGAAATTTTCCTAAAGGGTATTTTTTCAAGAAATTAAACAAAGTAGAATTTCTAAAGGGAATTTTTCTCAAAAAAATGGACCAATACATAAGATCTGAATGGCATTTCCAAGGGGCAACGAGAAATTTTAAAAGGGCCAAAAGGTGATTTTATAGGGCAAACATCCTTAACAAATGTTTTAAAGCCATGAATTCTTTAAGAAAAGATGTCCAAACTAAAATACAAAGACCTATTTAATTCATAGAAGTTGTCCACATCAAAGGGATAAGTGTGAATTCTTTCATATATTTTGGCCTCACTACAATCCTAAGTGTCATTTCTTTGATAAAAGTGTCTGGATAATTTTCCCAAAGGATCATTCTATAAGAATGTGGTTAGATCCAAGGGTCCAAAAGGGTCTTTTTTCAAGGAATTTCCTAAACAAAATGCCTAAAAAATGGTCCTAAGGAAATAGCTCAAAAAATTTACAATCAAGATAATCATACAAACATCAAAATCAAGCACAAAAAATAGCCATTAGGATTCAAATATCCCTTGATAGGCTTGTGGATGTCAATTTTGGGCCACTACAAGTAGCTTCTTAGATTTGAAAAATATAAGGATGTTCATGTAAGGCATCAAGGTTGGTTCTCATGAAGTAGCCATTAACATTTAAAAAAACAATCAAAGGGTCCATGATTGAATTCAGGGTTGACAAGTGTCAAATCTCAGGAGCCTACATCAAATTTAATGATGAGTAGTGACTTCTAGGTCAGTGGGTCTGGGTAGATCTAAAAGAGTACATTTGAGTGTATAAATAGAAATATAACATCATGCGAGCAAAGGTCAATAGTTCAATTGATCCTGAGTCAGTTTATTAATAATCAATGAATAAAGGACCAAGTTGAGACATTTCTGACTAAGGTTGATGGAGGAGTTTGACTCAGGCAAAATAAATGAATGGACTTGAACCAATATAAAATATATGGAATTGAACTTGAATAACCTGAGTTGAACCAAGATTGATAATAAAGACCAAACTTTACCAACAGAGCTTCCTAGAGGTAATATAGGTCTATTTAACCCAAAAGGATGGCAACTTGTTAAAAAAGGAATCAATCATTGAACAAAGTGTTATCTATGAAAGATATAAAAAAACCAATAATCTTATATTGCTTTTCATATATAGTTGGCTCAAGTCTAGGTTTCAAAGCAAAGATAGATGTGTGTAATTAATGGAGGAACATATAAACCATATATTCAATCAGTATCAACCCAAAATAAGATGTCACCATGGCTTTATTAGAAACACAAATATGGTGATCTCATCCTTTATTAAATAAGACATTAATACCCAAAATCTTGAGTTATTACTAGAATAATTTAATGCATAATCAATCACTAGACATTGGAATACAAGTTCATGCCACTTTTTGACCTTTTTAGGGAAATTTTCCTCCTACCCATATGTACATAAGGTTGTATGATTTCCAATATTGATTTGTCAGACAAACTATAGAAAGCATGGTTGTAGGGCTACAAGGGAATTAAAAGTTGTACCTATCACCCCAAGTGTTGGATTAATTATAAAATAGGTTTTTTCTCTATAAAATCTTAGATTTCCATTTTAAAAAGGGGTATACACGTTTTTAGTAGCCTCATAATTTTGAAATTTGCCCTCCATGAAAACTTGTAGACTAACAAGAATTAAGTTCACCTCTTTCTAATATTCTAATGATCCATGTGTTGTTCATGTTTGTTGCTCTTTGACTATGGGTAATATTCACCCCTCTTTGTATCATCCATTCCTTTTACTCCCCATTAAACTTAAAACTCACTTGTGGGTCATATTCTATTTACTTAGGTCTATGTTGATACTATGTGTGGACCATTTTCCATCCATCATAGTGTTACTTTGTGTTCCCACACTTCTATGTGAAATACTTATGCATTTGGATTGACTTAGTGGTAACTATGTGATACCATCTTATTATCAAAGGTTGGCACTATGTTTATGATAGTAGGAGTGCTCATTCTACTCTAGGTGTATCACCTTTTATGTTTTAATATTTCTTACCTTCTCCCTCCCTTTTCCTTGAAGATCCTATGTTTAAATTATAAGTAGCTTACCTCTATGCTCTTTAGTTATAAACATTAGTCTTAAACTAGGTGCATTTAAAATGGAATGAATCTAGCCTATTTCAGAGCTGCATCCCAAGGAACATGAGGGTACCACAACCTTGGGGATGTTCCCATTATCTCACTAAACCAATCCTTCTAATTCAACAAGTGCAGGGTTTAAGTGATAACAAGTCCCATCCTAGGATTATGTAGGTAGCACTCAATTTACATTAAGGTTAGCTCAGTTACCTCTTAACCATGCTCTCACCATTTTACAAGTAATTTTAAATTTTAATGATCTTGCTATTTTGTGAGAAATTTTAAGTTGAATGCTCTTTCCATTTTGTGAGCTTTTACCTTTAGTATCTTGTCATTGTTGATCAAGTTGAGATGCTATAAAAATTCCAAAAACATTTGTAAAACCATTTTAGAAAGTCCACAATGAATAAACATTGACCATTTCTTTTCCTTAATGATTATGGGAACCCTCACTAAATCACAAGAAAAAACTTTTCATTTAGTTTCCCCATCCATTATGGTCTTTTATCCCATGCTCTCACCATTTTGTGAGCTCAATCTCATATTACTCTATAACATTCATCATGTTTTTCTTTTCATCATTTTCTTATATCCCATTTCCTAGGAGAACTACATTTGGCCAAAAGTTTTTATTAGATATCATGTCCATGGAACTATGTAGGTAATGTCCACTTTCCTAGTTCATCTTGAGATAGCATTGCCACCCTCTTCCTTTTCTTTTATTCCCCCTCTTTTTTTGTTTGTCTCATTTTATTTTATCATCTAAAGGCAATGATCATCATTTTGTGTGATTTGTTTATAATAACATTATGAATAACCATCATTTGTTTTTTATGTTCTTTTTCTTTTTTTTATTATTTGGTATTTCTATTTATTTGTTTTCCTATTTTTTGCTTTCATTTTGTGAGTTGATTAAGTCTATGTTCATTCATTGGGTTATTCCTTGCCCACTATTATTGAATCCATCCATAATCATGCATAAACATTCTCTTCATGGTTTTTATCATTGATGTATTATTTTAAATTTAGTATTAGATCACATGTCAATCCTTATGAATATTTCAGCAAAGTTATCATGGTGTTCTATAATGATGCCTATCATCATGTGCTAAAACAAAAATCATCTCCAAAAGTCTACACAGTAATGAAACAACAATATATGTCTTTGACACCATCACCTTTACAAATCTAATCTAAATCATATCCTACATATATTAATTAAACAATGAAATAATTTTACTCCATTCTAGTTTGGATGAGCATCTCCTTACTAGCAAGTTTCATAAAGTCATCTTTCTCCTATGTACCACTTTACCATCATATTCCACATCATGTTTTCCATATTTGGGGTATAATGCTTATAAATACCTTTGGGTAAATTGTTTTACACCTTCCCACTTGCATTACCAATGATTCTAACTACTTTTTGGCAAATAATTATGTTCCCATCCTTTTGAGTGTTGATGATTATAACCACTTTGGGACAAATCATTATCTTTCTTCATCCCAACTGGGGCATGTTTTCATTATGAAAATGCTTATAAATACCTTTGGGCAAACCATTATCTCTATCCACCCAAATTGGGTAAGTTTTTATCCTACTAGTGGTTATAACCACCTATGGTTAAATCATTGTGTTCCCTTTTACTAATTATAAGCACTTTTGGGTAAATGAGTCTCTTGTTAGCCTAAGTCTTTTTCAATGATTATAACCACCTTTAGGCAAATCATTACCTTTTTTATCCCACCTATGCTGATGAATATAATCACCTATGGGAAAATCATCTTGTTTTTATATCCTAACTAGGGTAGCTCCATATGCCACTGATTATAACCACCTATGGGTAAATCAATCCCTTCCACCCCATTTCATCATTTTGGTCCAATCAGTTACTCCTTTTTGAGTGACTAATCATCAACCCCTTTGCCAACTATTCTCTTGAGGGGGCACCTATAATTCATCTGTTATTTTTGAAGTCTTAATCATACATGACCTTTTCATTCTTTGAAAATATGTTCCTATAGTTTTAGCTTCCAATGCCTTCCCAAATAGGAGAAAACTATAGACCCCTAAAACTAGCCACCAATGGCCCTCGATTAGACTTCAAATTGATTCTTACCAACCATTGTAAATTAAGTTTAAGAATCACTAAACATCCTAAATTTGCTTGTGCATAATTCATCAAAGCTCAAAATCATGTTGAGACATCCTTAATTTGGGTATTCTATCATAACCAAAAAAAATCTCTCATAGATTCATATTTATTCATCCTATGATATTATAACATGTAAGATGACATATAAACCTATTAAATGGGGAATGTTTACACAAAAAATTAAATCAAATCTTGAAAATACTAAAAATCCTAAGCAAAATTATTAAAATGATAAACCTAATTAAATTCTTAGTAGAATTATCCATGGGAAATTAATGAAATTCAAACAAAAGGAAATTCAAAAATTAAGAATATCCTAGGTTTTTCATGATTACCTTTTGTGAGTTTTCAAGCCTTTGTAAATATATAAAAATATCTCACCCATGCCTATTCATTAAAAATCATAAGGTTTTAAAAATTTTAAACTGAATTGCGGTTAATTAACTCACTTAGGTTTGGTTTGAACCCATTCCATGTTTAAAATACACCTTAACTCACCTTCATTTGGGGTTAGTTCCTAAGCCATAAATACAATTCATTTTCTATTTAATTTATGAAAGCTTGGATAGAGTAAAGTTATAATGTTGGTTTTATAACAATATTCAAATGTATTGTCTTATAATGCCAAAATCACAAGCCAAAGCCAATATCAATCCACAAGGCATGGTTTCAAGGAGAGAAGGAGATATCCAATCTCCATTGCTAAAGACTCTTTGATCAAAAACCAAGCAAGCCACACAAAAAATATTTTGGATTATTCAAGAGAGGTAAGAAATTTGGTATTCTTTGCATTTTAGTTGTGTTTTCCATTATTTTTGTCCATTATGCTCCCCCTATGATCTAGGTAAGTATGTTTTAACATGTTGGTGTGTTTTTATTCAAGTTTTGCTACTTTTTATAATACTTAATCTAACATCCCTTCTTGGATTGCTTGATCACAGGTGTCATTTATAGACCATTACCCCTTACCTCATATGAAGTAGATTTTACAAGTTGTTTCAGGTTCTCAATGCTTATCACTCCTTGATGGATATTTTGTTTATAATAAAATTTTGGTGAATGAGGATGATTAGTTCAAGACAAAACTTACTACAAAATGGGGGACCTTTTCTTATACAAAGATTCCCTGTATCTTGTCAAATGTTTGTGCCACCTTTTAAATGGAAATGTACATAGATTTCAAATATATAATCAATGATATATTATTATTATATCTAGATTATATATCTATGTTCTCCAAGAATAAAAATGAGCATATGAAATACCTAAGGTAAGTGTTTGAAATGTGTAGGTAGTATGGGGTATCTCTTAAC
Organism: Torreya grandis; assembly: GCA_037957365.1. Lineage (NCBI taxonomy): Eukaryota > Viridiplantae > Streptophyta > Pinopsida > Cupressales > Taxaceae > Torreya > Torreya grandis. The sequence goes on from JARHVA010003643.1 coordinate 1,244,992, forward strand.
CCAAAAAAGTATATCTTTGTTTTCCATGAAGGTAAGATCATAAGACACACTATTTCTAAGGATGGAATAGCCATTGGCCCTAGAAATATATAGGATATTCTAGGCCTATCATTTCCCTTACACAATAAAGGACTCTACAATTTCTGAGGTAAGATAAAATTTATGAATATATTCATACTTGGTTTTGCATCTTTGGTGAAGCCTATCACAACCATGCTCTAGAATAATCAAGTTTCCATTTGGAATAAAGAGGGTAAGAACCATTTTGAAACAATTAAATAAGAAATAACATAATATCCCACTATTTTGAATCCTTATTTTTCTAAATATCTCATGTTATATTCATTTTGTAACCTTGATACTATCTCAACTATGCTTATGTAAAAAAATGATGAAGGTGTTAAATAAATAATTACATTATTTAGTCAAGGTTTGAAGGATTATGAAGTCAAGTATGAATTTATGGATAAATAAGTCCTTTATATTGTAAGAGAAATAAATAAGTTTATACATATGGTTTCAAACAATATGAGATACATTATGGTTTCTTACCCTATTAGGAAGGAGTGCCTTTTGATAGAAGACCTCAATAAAAAAATGGTAGGGTGGATTACAAAGGTAATGGTGTATTATGTTAACATTAAGGTGACCAAGTTGGTATGAGGTAAGGTTATTTATGAAAACTTAGCTTTAAACCTCAATGCACTAAAAGAAGAAGCTTTGGTCAATCAAGATTACCCTCAATCAACTGATCCCACACCTCTATAGAGGACACAAGACATCATCACATTCCTCCAAAGTGGTGAGTGTTTTTATGGTTTTAGTAGATCCAAAATAAGGTATTTTAGATTGAAATTTATTCCTTATTTTCTTTTAGATGTTTTAATTTTTATAAGAGATTCAAATGGTGTATTGTTTAGATGCATTTAAAATGACCAATTTAGAGTGTCGCTTGAAATGTTTCATGATGGAGTAATAATAGGTCATTTTTCTCTATGAACCATAGTTGTAAAGATCATGACATTAGGATATTATTATCCTAGCCCCTTAAAATAATATTATGCTTGGGTAAGAAGGTATGTACAATGTGATTTATTTATAGGTAAACAAAAGGTTACAACTCTCCCTTTAAGGCCCATTTAAGTAGATCAACCCTTCATGTATTGGGGTCTTGACTTCATTGGTATGATAAATCCTCTATCAAGTTTTGGCCATAAACAGATCCTTAGAACAACTAATTACTTTACAAGCTGGGTTATGGTAGTTGCATTGAAGGAGGCCAATGAGAGTGTTATCTTAGATTTCTATGAATGCATTACTACAAGCTTTATAACTCCTTATACCATCATTTTAGATCATGTACTTGATTTCATGGGTGCTAAGACAATTTATTAGGTAAATAGTAATGGTATATATTTGAGTACATTATCCAACTATTACCCTCAAGGTAACAGGTTGGTTGAGTCTACTAACAAGAACCTAATCATAATTATCAAGAAGACCTTGGATAACAATCAAAGACATTGGCCTACTAAGTTGAAGATAGCCTTATGGGCTGATAGAGTCACTCCTAAGAAGTTAATAGATAACTATAATTTTTTTTATTAGTTATGGGAGAGAATATAGGTTACTCATATCCAAAGAACTACTTGCCTTAGAGCTAGCACATCAATTATAATTACTTGAAAATACTCCAATAGAGGTGAGGTTAATAGAGTTAATGGAGCTATAAGATACTAAGGAAAATGCTCACAAAGACATGTAAAATCATCAAGTGATAATGAAGATATCATTTGATACTAAATCAAATCCAATAGTCTTATAAGAGGGTGACATAGTAATAAAGTGGGATGAAGATAGAGTAAATCTAGGAAGACACACCAAGTTTGATACTTTGTGGAGTGGGAAATACATCATCATCAAGTACAAGAAAAATAAATCCTTTCAATTGGAAAGAACGAATGGGGAGGATTTTCCTATCCCTATAAATGGGATCCAATTGAATCCTTGCTATTGATGAGATGAAGGTTAGTTATGTACATAGTAGATTAGGTGAGTGTTATTTTTATGTCTTTGTGTGTGTTTTCCCTAAGTACTTAGATAGAACAAGTGTGAGTTTGATGTTTTCATTATGTGTTTGTTTCCTTGTTGTGTTTGGTGTGTTTTATTAGTCTGTTCAAAGGTATTTTATTATCAATATAGTGTATACATGACTCCATAGTCTAATAGATAGAAAAAGGTTATTGGTCTTTATCATAACCAACTTGCTACCCTTAAGAAATCATCAAAATGTTGTGTAATTTGACCCCTAGTAAAATTAGGTCAAGCCCCCATATATTTAAAACTTTCATAATGTCTCCTAGGTTGTAAAATGTGCACCATGCTCTTAAATAAAGTCATATAATGTGCACCATGGTCTTAAATAAGGTCATATAATATTTGTTCACCTTGTCTTATGTCATCTTAGGGCATATTTTGGGTTATTTCAGATAATTATATGTAATTTTCAAAAATTACAAAGGTTTAAAGATGCATAATAATGTAAAAAATGTTAGAGAATATCAAGGAGCAATTTAAAATTAAAAATTTGATAGGTTCAATGTGGAAACGAGATCACTGTAAAATAGGCAATTTTATGCAGATGTACAACCTAAGTGACACACTTGACATGAGTAAAGACTTCAAGATAATGAATTAAGATCCAAAAAATTTAGTTTTAGGTTTTATAATATTTAACATGTCTAAAACTTCTAAAAATTTACTTTTCTCTCTCTCATCTCTCTCTTGGGTAGGTTTACAAGATCAATCTATTTTCAGTCAGTATATATAGGAGGAACATATTTCAATCAAGTACATTTGGTGGATGGTAATATTCCATTAGATATTTTATTCCATGTACATATTTGTAAGAGTGGTGGTTTTTGCTTCACTAACCATCAATAAGAATGTTAGTGACTACAAACTGCGTGCACAACCTTAACACCTCAATTTTTCTTATCTTTTACATCAATTTGTGTGAACCTATTGATGTATGTAGGTTGGTAAAGAATTTCAATTATGTTCATTGTTATATTTTTTTTTGGCACATGTTAATGTAAAAGTATTAGCAAGACCATCCTCCTTGTGCTAAGAGTGAAAACCATTGGTATGTAGAACATTATTTCATTAATTACATTATTTTGTTCTTCTATCAGTGGCTTTAAGATTAAGATAGTACCCCAATGTTTCTCCCCTCAGATCATGGTCAATTTTTAATCTATTTTAATTTTGTATTAAATAGTTGCATTGGTGGAGTTATAGGCCTAAAACATAAACACAGTCAAGAAGTCTTGAAATAGACACCTATAAGACTATGTGAAAATATTCAAACAATGGTTATTAAAAGATGTGAACCTCATGTTGGAGTCTTGAAATGTTTGAGGTTGGTTTGAAAGCCTTGAAATTTTAAAACATAGTCAAATCCATAATATAAACCTTCATTAACACCCACAAAGTTTTAGGGTTGGAAAATTTGCTTGGTTGAGATGTTACCTTAATTTCTCTAAAATGAGACTTTGCTCAACATAGTGTTATCTTTTTGTGAAGATATATGAGGTATATATAGGCCCAATTTTTTCCTTCTTTTATACTAGGACTAGTGGTATCACTTGAATACAAAGATAAAATATTTGTTCAATAGAGAGTGATAGTAAAACAAATTTAAATCCATCCAAGATTCTACTAAAGATATGCAATTAAATATAGTGTAGTAGAGTCAAAATGGACCTATAACTTGTAAATAACACCTATGATGTTGATGAAAAATAATGACATATGGTTACAAGGACTACATGAGTCAATTAAAGTTATGAGGTGACATCAAAGACCTAAATATGTATCAAAGGGATGGAAACATGGTTCTCAAGGTAGGTATCTGCACCTACATGTAATCTTTGATTTCCCTATGTATGGATACCTACAATTTAGACTTGGAGAATAGACTAGTCTAAGACAATAAAGGATGAACTTTGGTTGATTAAAATAACTTTAGATGAAATTTTATCATTAATCTAAGATGGAACCAAAATATGGAAACATAATTCTGAAACACTAATGCATACCTATAGACATCCCTTGATGCACTTAATGGACATTTACAGTTTAGCCCATACATAGACCAATCTCATGTTAATGGAAAATGTAGGTTTGGTTGATAGACCAAGACATAGGAAAAAGATGATAACATATATTCCACCCTTAGAGTGATGTCATAATACTTCCATGTGATCCTCAAATTCAAATAAATAAAGATACAACCATAACTTAGATTTCTTAAACTCAACCCAAAAGCCCTACATAGAGTCATTATTTAAGGAAAATAGTATTGAGAGTTTGAGACATTTAAAGCCTCTAGACGTATGACCAGATTTTAAAATTCGTAAAGAAGTTAGTCATTACCTAGATAAGCTCATCATGCTCTCAAGTTATCCAAAATAATAGGGGAAGTATCCTTTATTCTGTATTAGACTAAGGGTACTTTAAAACCATGCAGTCTACAGACCTAATGTGTGAATGAAGAAGAGATGAAGGGCATAGATTTAAATGATGTTTGGAATATTTAAATATTTTTAATTAACATAAAAACAATTATATAATTTCTCACATTAAATTATAATACCTACAGGTGGTTATACACACAAGCACACAATCTAGGTCTACTAGGCTTAAAATTAAGCCTAAATCGTAGGGTGATTCAATTATTTCACATGACCACATGATAATTCCAAACCATTTGATGATATTTAAAGGAGAGTGTATAGTCTACAAAAACCATTAGTTTTCAAAGAAATATCTCAACTTGATCAACTTGGCCTAGTTTAGTCTTAAGCCTACTCAAAATGCCCAAAAAGAACTCAAGAGCCATCTTCAATTACTCATATATATATATATTAATGGTGACTTAATAACTTAGGGATAGTTGAGGAGGGTCATGAAATCAATATTTGTGGAATTGGTTCAAGAGTTGGATGTATAACCTTTATGAATAATCACTAAGAAACTAAGAGACCTAAAACCCTCATAAAACCCTTGCTTGAACCCTATGGAGAAAACATGAAATGAGATGAATAAATAAGGAGTAAAATTGACTTGAAAGTGTTTTGGACCTTTGGATCACTCTCTCAGGATCCTCACCATCCATTTTTTATATACCATCACTTGTACAGATAGGCCTAACTTAGTCTATTTTATAGGATTTGATGTGTTCCATAGGTTAAAAAAGGAATGGATAGATGAAATACACTAGTTAAGGTGTATATATACTTAATATAACCCTCCATAATCAAATATCATCATGGTTTTTTAGGAAAACATCTCTATCAAACCATTCATTACAGGTAGTTTGAGTTAGCATAGCGAGAAAATAGAGTGACTACATATGAGGAAGATGATAAGTGTTGTATTGATTTTAATTGAACTAGAATATAATTAAAATAAGGTTTTATTATATCTCTAACACATTTTCAATGAACATTATTTGAGAAGCTACAACTAAATTGAGTGACAAGTGTGAAGACAAGTCTAGAAGGGCTAGTGAGTAGATGCTAGAGAGTGAAGAACAAATATCCATGAGGAGTTAATCAATTTAAGAGTATATGATGACTATCACAATCATGTTTCCACCTTCATTAAAAAAAAACATATGTGTTAAGGATTCATAACATAGTTTAGAATAGTCAAGTGAACTCATCACCAAAATGCAGTCTCAAAGAAGAACATGAAGAGTCTCTATGCCAACTTGAGGGAGAATGATTCATTTTGATGGACACTTGTCCATGACACCATCTTGACCTATTTTCTACTTCATTTTATTTCTATGTAACTATTTTCCAAGTCGTAACACTTGTCTTTGTGATTCTTGGTCTTCTCTTCTTTTCTCTCCCCCCTATGCTCTATATATGTAAGCCTTTTTAACATTCGTAATATAATCCATGTATGGTATGCCAAAGCATTACTATTTTGAATACTAATTTTTTAATTTTAATAATGAGTCAAGTCTTTATTTGATTCTACAATTCCTTATAAAAGTGTGTGGATTAATACATATTTTATTGATAAGTGATAATAACCTATCATTTCATTCATCTTACTATTTCATGTTATGTGCAAGTAATTCACTCTCTAAAATGTCACATGGAGTGTAGTTAGTGTCCTTGTATATTTATAATTTTAAGTATTAGAATTAATATCTATGATTAGGATTTTTTTAATTCACCATGAGAAGTGTAGTATATATCACCTTCATGTTTGAAATACTTATGTTAGATTAATCTAGAAGTTTGAAGCCAGTCTTGTACACAATATTTCATATTGCAGGTCATGGTAGTCTAGTGGATATCAATTTGGTGTATAATCTTGTTATAATATTTTATTTACATGTCCCTTTCTATCTCTTTTCATCTAATCAAACAAGTAGTGTAGGTGATAATATATCAAAGACTAATCTAGGGAGTTAACCCTTAAATCTAGAGGTTTACCTCTGCTATAGGCAACTCACAGGACTAGAGGTAATCCAATGTTTTAATAAATATATATATGGATTTAAAAACATTTCTAGGATGAAATATTGAGCTACTAGAATTTTATTTCAACAAGTACATATAAGCAAGAAAGAGACCTACAGGTTATAGGCCTGTAGGTCCTCTTTCAAACAAAAATCATTTGTTATGCCAAAAGGAGTTAGTTATAAACATGAATCCACATATAATGAGATGATAAAAAATAATTCACATACTCAAGAAATAATAAAGTTTTTGAGAGCCAATGAGGTTTAGATGAGAGAGAGTATGCAAGCTTTGGTGTTCATACACAATTCTATATACAAATACAAGAAGAGTAAAATTTGTAAAATGATATGAAAATTTAATGAGACTTGTATAAAAAATGAGAAATATATTCAAAAGAGGTTTTGATGTATTTAAGGTGTCATGTTGGAGTTCATAAATCCAATATCAAGACTACATGATCATACTCTTTCCTAATGATCACCTACAACCACCTTTTGATAAGGCAATCTTGAATAGTGTGTGATTTTGAAGTATAGGGTTTTAATAAATTGAGAGAGTCCTAAATTATAAATAACATGAAAATATTTATTCAAGAGTTTTATTGGTTGTAATTAAATAAATAAAACCCAAAAATACACTTAAACTTCTCTAATGAACACCTACAAGTTATAGTCAAGAGTAGGGCAATTTCCATCTAAAGAGAAGGTAGAGTACATGAAGAACATTGGGGTCTAATATATGTGAATTAATAGGTGATTAAAATAATTTTGGGATAGTGAGACCTAAATAAGGTATTGAGAAATATTATTAACTAGAACTTTGAACTCTTGCATACATAGTTCAAGACCATCTAAGGCCTGACTATTTTATGAGAGTTTTTTCTTGTTTAGAGAGGGTTAAGGGTCTATGAAACGTATGAAAATATGAAAACCATTTTAATATGGTTTCATGAAGATAGATTAATTCATTTATAACCTTAGAACCATGAGTATAGAAGTAAAAAAAATATAGAAACCCTATCTAGGCCATGTATAGCCTAACTCACACACAAACATATCTAAATATAAATAATTGAGAGGGAAGTTTGGGTAAAGTGATATATGTTAAAGAGTCCATTTGAGGATAAAAATATATATGAAGTATTAAATAAATAGATCGGCCAAAATAGGGATTTAAACCTTAAATATAAAAGCCAATGTGAGTTACAAGCCTACTTTCCTGATTGAGTGATATTCACTTATCCAAAGTAAAGAGAGGAAGTTTAAGGAAATGAAAACTATTAATAAATGGTTTCATGGTGTCATCAATGTCTAATTTAGATGTTAATACTTGATAAAAATGGATAGAATGAAGACAAGCCCTGTCTAGGCCTAATAAGCTTAAGACCAAACACATAGACCATAAATTGAAGTTATGAACAAGGTGTACTTTTGGAGGTAAGGTGATGGTTTGAAGGTTTGGATAAGTTAATACATGGTAAATACCTCAAATAATAATAAACAATAGGGGAAAATTAATAAATTGCCAATCAGTCTTATAAGACCTTCTTTGAGTTCCTCTCATGTAAGATTACATTTCAAGGGAGGTTTTATCCCACTTATTATGACCCTAAAATGATTAATGGAGATAAATTGTTTATATAATAGGTATAGATATCCCCATACTTCATTCTTGTGGCATAAATTTTATGATTAACTCTCTGACATGCTTGAATAATAGTTAAGATCATCAACCCCTCTTCGATGGCTAGTTAGAGAACAAGAATTAAATTTTAAAAATTAAAAATATAAGGTTAGGATGAATGGGTAATTGATAACTTGTGTATATCTGAATGAGGATATTACAATTGAAAATTGTGGCATTGGTTTAGGGATTGTGGGCCTAGGGTTTATGAACAATCGTTAATAACCTAACCCACTCTAAACCTTCCAAAAACCCTAATAGAGATCCAATGTGTGAAATATAATTATAAATCACATGCAATTAAATTTTTTGACTCTATAAATTTATGCTTATTATTTATTACTAAAAATAGGTTTTCTACTTGTATTTTTTTGTACTTGCAGTTGTAAGAATTGTAATAAATACAGTATTTTACATGGTTTTTAGTATTTCTTAGGGGTTTTGAGAAAAGGAGAAATTTAAAACTATTTGATGATATCACTTGAGATATATTTAATCTAAAAAAACAAAAAATATTCATAGTACATCTTGAAATCTATCTAACAAAGGTCATTTTTGAAGGCAGTCCTAAATAGGCCTAAAATGAGACTAGGTTTCAAGGCCATTTCATGGTTCTCACACTTTGATAGTGCATTAGAGCCTCAAATTTGAAATGGAGATTGGTGAAAATATTTTAAAATTTAACCACAAGATTTTTGGTGTTTTTTCATGTGTGGGTGAGATCAGGAGCAAAAATCAAGCTTTTAGGCAAGGAGGCCTAATTAAGGCCTAATTGAGGAGAGAGAAAGGCATAAAAAGTCACTTACACTCACTCAAAGGACATTAAAATTGGAAATATAATTTAGAAACATAATATGTCCTCAAAAATTTTCTCATTTTTTCATTACCATTCATGCACTTCCCTACACAAGGGGGTTTATGTGATTTTGAGGGTTGTAAGGAAAATAGGCCTAATGAGAGCTTGAAGAGAAAAATAGAGTCTTGGGTGTTTTTATAGGAAACAAAATGGATTTTTTCAGGTATTATAATATATTTTAAGGCCATCCATGGAAACATAGTGGCTTAGAGAATATTAGCTCAAGTTTTGTGCCACTCTGACAAAGCTAGGCATGGGAAATGAAGAGTTTCAAGCCAACTATGCATATGAATGACGATTTCTACTAGAATGATAGATGAGAGGAGTTTAAAAATGAATTATAATTTTAAAATAAATTATAATATATAAATTAATAGTGAATTTATAATTAAAAAGTCCATTTTTCACTTTTAACATGCAAAGAAGGGTAGTTTTGAAGAGTTCTACAAGGTGTCATGCTGAGTTTCTAACTCTTATGCCACTTAGATAATGGAGTATCATAAGAAGAGAGACACATGGATTTTTAAGTATTTTATTCCTATTATATAATTAATTTCTTATTTTAACTCATATCAGACACTTGGTAGTCTCTTTCTACTATGCCCCCTCTATCTCTTCCTTACTACTCTGCATAAGTTACCACTTTTGGCCTTGTAAGGTATCCAAATTTAGTATGGTGAAGCCATAATAAAATGAATAATTATATAAAATTTGAATAAAATATTTAAAATTTGTTTTGATTTCTCAAATTCTTGAATAATTTTTTGAATCAGTTCATAGTGAATAGCAAGTGAAGGTCATCTCCCTTGGTGTTCATCTCACTCTTTCGTGCTTGGTATAAGTAATCTGAATTATAGAAGGTCATATGAAGTATAAATTATTATTTTTTGTATTTATGTGTAAATAAAGATATTATTATCTATTATTATACGTAATAATCATCTACCTTAAGAAGTACATTTCATTCAACCTTCAAATTGAAACACTTTTGCTAAGAGAACCTTTGACATTGAGATCAGTTTTGATGAATTGTCTTTCATAGTGTAAGTTGAGTTAGGTTTTTGGGATAAATATTGGTGTATCACATATATTATATTAGTTTTAATATCCTTCTACCCATTCTTTTAATTTAATTATATTAGTGGTTAGTTGTAGGTGTGGTGCAAGGGAGCTAATCCTTTAATCTAGAGACTCATCTCTCCCATATGTCACCCATAACTTGAGAGATGTTTCTATGTTACATAAAATTGAAGGAGACTAAATTATACCTCCTCTATGATGAAAATTTGATTGATAACATAAACATCTAGGTTTTCACATGATTTTATAACATCTATTTTGTATAAAATAGTTGCATCAAACCTAGACATTAGCATGGATGCAACCACCCCTAGTTGACATTAGTGTTTATAGCTCAAGAAACCTTAGATCTAGAATCTAGTGACTGCACTATAATCATCCTCTAATATGTTTATTACGTATTATATATCTATCACTAATCTATCATCATAACCAACTATATTACTTCTTTATCATTTACACACATAACTTAGTTGTACTTTCTATATTTAAGCTATTCTCAGCATAGTACATTTAGTGTATGTTTATATATGAGTTTAGAACCTAATTAGCCTACTTTATTTTTTATTATCACCCTTTTTCATTATCATTTCTATATTTTTAACCCTATTTATACTCCAAAGTAGGATCCCCATACATTTTATGGTTAAACATTTGGTGAATCTAATCTTTGAACAGAAAACCCTAAGTCAATTAGGGTTTTTTATTTTTCTTGATTATTGTAATTTATTGTAAATTTTAAAAAAATCACTTGTGAAGCAATGGAAAGTGTTAATTCAAAATCCTGATTCGAAATAAAAGATAAATAAGCATCAATTAATCATCTCAATAATAATAAAATCTTAATCGATGCATTTTTTATTTTACAATAAATGTAATTATAAACACTGTAATTTCATACCCCTAGGGATGAGTGATTAGGTTTCATAGGTCTTATTTATTTCAATCCCCTAAATAAACCCTATCTTAAGGTTTAGATTATTTACAATTTACTATCTTGGTAAATAGCCTTTACTTCTACCCCTTTACCATTCCCAACCTCCTAAAACAATTTATAACCTACAAATCTACCCTCGTAACCAATTTACTCCCATGTGGAGTCATTACAAACAACTCTAGCCATCCTCAAGATATTATCACCTATAGTTACAACAAAGTACCTATTTTGGGTTAATTGATAATGATTATCCCAAGATTAGTGTTGATTTTTTGGGTCAACATTGATCCATATATATGTAGCTTGCCTTTGCATTCAAGACTAAATTTTTGAGAACCTCGAATCATTATTAGAATTATTGGAGATTTGGATGACATTCCTAATGATACTCTACTAGATTTTCATTGTATTCAACCACATCCATTGTGTAAATTGAGTTACGTCCTATGATTGTGAAGGAATTGCATTGTATTCACAAGTCATTAGAAGGCAAGTATCACATGTTATTTTATCATTATCTTTCAATTAGTATTCATTTATATATTTATGTTATCATTAAAATACTATTAGTACCCCTCTTTATCCATTTATCAACTTGTTAACAAATCTATCTCATTTTTTCTCTCTATTTTATTAAACTCAAACATAGGAAAGAATTGATGCCGATTCATTCTAAATTGGCATTGATTCTACTAATTTATTTTTAATCAACACTGATTTTGTCGATTAGTACCAATATTGTTTGGATCAACATCGATTTACTATGTTTAAAACACAAGACTCGAGACCTTACATAAGCCTCTATTTATAGTCCCTTATAATGATTAATATTATTTGAATATGGAATTGTGCTTCTGATTTTGTTGATTAGTACTAGTCTTGTTGGGATCAACATCGATATACTATGTTTAACATACAAGACTCGAGACCTTACCATAAGCCTCTATTTACAGTCCCTTTTGATGATTAATAGTATTTGAATATGGATTGTGCTTGTAGATGACACTACCCAGTTTATTTCATGATGTAACCAACACCATTAATCTCCCATATTTTCTCAGCCTTTATGTGTAGATCATAATGATATAGATTTTGAGCTACCCTTTATGCCATCATATATTCACCCTCTATTGAAGCCTATGAAGAATCATTAGTTATTATTCAAGATGATGTAGATTTTTCTTCTATTTATTGGGAAGAATACTTTATTTACATTATTTAATTAATCGAGGAAGGAAATTTTAATTAGTTATATTATCACATCATTTATCTATTATAATTTTTGATGTTTATTATTTTCTTAATTGCATACAAAATGGACTAATATCCATCTAAGGAAGTGTACCACTTCTTGAAACTAATCTTTGGTTAAGCAATCTACCCATCTCTTTTATTAATGCATTTTTATCAAGTATTCAAATATATGTAAGTTCACCTTCTTAGCTAAAAACGAGTTCTCACTATCACTAGATTCAATTAGTGCATAAGGTCTTCCAATCCATAGGTATCCCCATAAACCCTATTTTATTTTGAGTTTTAGTAAGTCACATTTTAATTTAAAAGAAAATTAAAACCTACTTAAACATTATAGCACACTTGGTGGGACCCCTAAGGTCCCACTCCTTTTGTTAAAATTGATTTTTGAATTTGTTTATTTCTTTCCCTTTCTTTTGTTTATTCAATTCACCCAAAGAAAATCAAAATTATATTTTTCCTTTTTAAAGGTTAAATAATTTTCATCCATTTTGCCTATTTAGTTTACTCACATAGAATAATCTAGATGGTAGATTTATTATAGTCATCACTTTTATCGCACATAAACTAAATCACATTCACAATAAACTCATCAAAACATATAACATAAGGGAATTGACATGTATTTCATCACCTCATGTTAAACATCTTCTCGATGATCCCACTTGTATTTCACCACCAAGGGGAAGACCAACTCAGTTCTCTAGTTGAGTATAAACTCTAGTCTATCAGTATATTATGGTTAAGCACCTGACACCCTTATGTTGTGGTGTGTGAAGTGAGGGTGTCAACCCCAATACCAAGACAAGTATTGACACCAATATATAAATATTTGAGCACCAAAACAAAAACTTGAGATAGATCAGCATTTCTTAGGACCCTTGGTATCCTTCATTTTTATTTTTCTTATGATTTAAATTTTAAAAGATATAAACTTTTTAGGAACTATTTTAGTGTATCTTTTCATCCTCGCTTAAAAATAGATAATAAAAAAGAATCTTTTTCATGATTTATATTTCTTTTTTTTATCGCTACATGGTTTTGAAGTGATAATAGTCACAAAAGAAAATTGATCCTATGTATTCATATTCATCTCTGTAGAATTCCCTTAGTCTCTTACTTCTCTTGAGTCCATAGGAAAAGGCATTCCTCAGTATTACACCAAAGCAATCCTACATTCTCCACCATACTAGATAATAATCCCATAGTATTAACCATCATCTCACCTCCAAATCCATATGTATCCTAGTATCTCCCCACATGTATTTATCTTAGCATTCATATGGCATGCCCTTTGAGGATGGTGAATGATTTACCCCTACTATGGTAACTTCCCACAAGAATCCTCCTCCTACTAGCTATAACATTATTGTGACACAACCCTTAGGAAACCCACCTCTAGTGATATTTAATGCTCCAGCACCAACCACTACTCAAACTTAGAATGTTACCACTCCTCAGCCTATAACTACCTAACTAGTTACTACATCACTTCAAAACCTAGTCATATTAGTCAAGTCAATGCTTCCACTAATTCAAACTAGTATGCTCTTAAGCACCTAAACCCATCCATTACAATAAGCCCATATGAGTCAGATGTCTCAATATTATGTACCCTTAAACACCCAATATATAGTTCCTATATAAGTTATTGATTCCATTCATATCCCTTTATAGGATCCATAATATTTGGTGTCTTCTCAACCCATCATAACAACATTAGTAGGTTATCCCTTATCTCAAGTATTTTTTATGTCATTACCTATGTATCAACCCCCACAATAGAACATTTTGGGAGGAATACTTCAACACAATGTCCAACCTAATGTCATGATTATCCTCATGAATAGGATGGCTAACTTAGAAGCTTCTACCTCTAGTTAAAAATACATGCTCACATACAAACATATTTTAAATGAGCCAATCAACCTAGTAGTTCCTATTAAACCTTATCTTCCATAATGGGAACTCCCTAACTTTACAAAATTTTAGAATAAGGAAGACCCACAATAGAATATATGAGAGTTTTGGCATGCTTCTAACCTTATAGATCATAATTATGTGCTCAATATTTAGACATTCCTTATGTCGTTAGTTGGATCTACCCTAGACTAGTACAACTCAATCGCCCAATATTCCCTCTTTTTGGTTGGGTAACTAGATCAAATATTCTTAGAACATTTTTCCATTAATATATCAAGAAAAATTACCATTACAAACCTTTATGCCATCCATAAATTTGATGATAATTTGGTCACTGACATTTTAGCTAGATAGAGAAGTTTAATCAACCAACTCACCTTCTATCTATTGTATCCTGAATTAATAAATTTATTTTCAAGAGCATTTATTTAACACTTCTCATCAAAGCTATTATTAAAATATTTTAAAACTTTTGATGAGTCCTTTTCAATGACCCATAAACTTGAAATTAGATTCCTCAAATAAGGGAAGGTTAAGTTGTGAAATAAAAACTTTAAATATGAGCCCTCAAAAGGGAGTACTATTAATAACAATAATAAAACCAAAGGGGATGATAATGCCATAGTTGTAATATTAGCACCACCTCAAACCAAAAAGTAATCCAAGCCCTCCACTTTATAAGCAGAGTCTTAGAAGTTGTTAACATGCTTTCCTCAATGATAGTATACCCCTTTAGGATAATCATGTGCACCTATTTTAGATAAAATCATAAAGGCTTCTCTCATTTATCTCCCTCCCATAAGACATCTTGATGAGTCTCATCCTAAACCTATTTGTTTTAAGGAAAATGATTTCTATAATTTATATCATGTAATAGGCCATGATGTCAATAAATGGCATTATTTCAAGGGCTTAGTAAAAAAATATAATACATCAAGGATAATTGCAATTAGATATTAAAAATTCACCCACCAATTAATTTATAGATATATTTAGGAAACCATTCTCAAATCATGCCTCTACATCAAATTCCATATAAGCTAAATCAGGTTCCATACCAGAACATGAGACTCGTGTAATTAACACCATCGATGACTAGCTTCTACCTAAGGAAGTTTTTGATTCCCCTATCCCTAATATCCTTATGAGAGGCATTTTTAAACCATCCAAAACAAAAAAATACATCCCAATAACTTCCTCTAATTTTTTGGAACTCATTATTTGGGACCCATTGGAAGAATCCATATCTAAAAACACTCAGGAAATAAAAGAGGAAAAACTTATTAAAGAAAAGGTTTGTGTTTACATTCTATAAGATTACATTCCTCATACTATTTCAATACTAGCATCCAATATACCTATTTATTCTATCCTATTACTCCTTGAGGAAACTATTATGTTACTTCAAACTATTTATAGCTCAGTTCCTCCTATAAATAGGGAGGTACTAAAACATAGAGAAAATAAGGGGAAAACTTTAGATACTAAGGTAAATATCTATAACATCATCCTATTAGGATTGAACTAACCAAAAAGGGCATCCCCACAACTCTTGAATAGATATGAAAATTATAAACACCAATGCCCCCTATTCAAACAAGAACATCTATACCAGGGTCCCATCCTTTGGCTAAAATGAAAACAACTATTATAGAATCTATCACTAAAACACATTTGCCATCACAATGTAATATCCCCACTATGTTCATACCAATCCATAGTACATTAAACCCCTATTACATACCTAGTTTAGGAGTAAAGACTTACCATAGTCTTAAAGTACTTGCATCAATGACTATTTAAGTAGTTAGCTCAAGAGGCCAATGTTCAAGGTCACATACCTCTCCTCCACAAATTCCCTAGAAGATGGAAAAATTGAGTCAAGATCCATGAGGGGATTATATTCTAAGATCCTCAACTAGCTTATCTAGACCTCCTTAATATCTCCCCCACCCATAAATCCTATCAATCCTGATATTTAAAAAACATCATTCTATAGGAAAAATAGGACATGTACATGGCATCAGATAGAAGGGTTGATATATAAATTTATAATTCATTAAATGTTGTAATCTAAAATTTGTTAGATGAAGATGATCTCTTAACAAAATAATTAGATCATAAGCATCCCTTTACAGTTACATCCACCGTAGGAAATAATACATCATAAAAGGATGTAATGAAAGAAAAAACCTTTAATTAGGTTCAGTGCCAATATTTCCCCTAGAGGGGGATGAGTCTGAGGACACAAATAATCCCCCTATATTTTAGATAAATATGGTTCATATTACCACATGATCCCAAGCATAGGGTCATAAGACCCATAATCATGAAAAAGCTAAAGTTATAATTGCTAAAGCATTGACTCCTTCTACAAATAGTCTAACAACACCTACCCTTAAACCTAAAGTCTCCATTTTATGAAAAGCATAAAATAATAATACCTTAGAACTTATACAAATATCTATTATAAAATAATTACATCAACTACCAATCAAGATGTCCTTATATGAACTTGTCTAGAACTCTCCACATCACCATGAAGCCATGATACAAGCATTATGGGATATATAACTATAAGTAGATGATCCAAAACCATTTTAAACCTTAATGGCATCACTTTATAAACCCTCTTCTATAATGTTTCATGATTCAAAAATAACACCTTTACAACAAGACGACCAAGATCTTGTTTTGTTTATCACTACCCAGATAGATCAAACTTAGATTAAAAGAGTTATGATAGATAATGATACCAATATAAACATTATCTCTTCCCATCTATTTAAACAATTATAAATACCTAAGATATTGGTATCCCAATCCCCTATCATTATATGAGCCTTTAATGATATTATTGCCCCTGTATTAGGAATGGTAATACTTCACACTCTGATAGGTGTGCAAGTCCTTCCTAAATTATAGAAGGATAATTTTAGTACAATATTCTCCTAGGAATACCATGGGTACACACTATGTAATTAATCCCCTCTATATTGAATTATTTCTTTAAATTTGAGCATGAGGGGAAATCCATAGCATCATAATTGATACCCATCTCTTCAAAACTTTCAACCTTACCTTTCGACCCATTGAGGTCTTAATTCTATTAAAAATTACTACCCCATCCTCATATAACAAATAATACACTAACACAAAAATCTCTTTGTCAAGAATAGGTAATAAATCCATAAATTCTACCTTTAAACAACTTTTAATTAGTGAGTACCAATTACTAACACTTAATACCCTCACTACATCGCAAGAATATGGACATCTTGATAAATAGCTAGCTTATTGTTTGAATATGGGGGAGACTATTCCCTTTATCCTAGCATTTCTTCATACCCACCTAATCTATAGGAGATTAAACCAACCTTATTTATCCCTAAACTCACACTAAATTATTTACATCAAACTTTTCATTCCTTGATAATCAGTATTTTGTAGAGACATACTTACACCAATGCACCTAGAAAGGTTTTGGTATGGGACATTACGAACAAAACCTATATGAGGTTGTATTAGGGGATTTTAAAAAACCATATGAGAAACATGGATTTATATTAATCAAAAATCCCAAATCCTCCCCAAATATTACTCTTCCCCCCATACGTGAAGAGGATACACTATCCTTACCATCTAACACCCCTTCCTTAATTGACATCATTGTATCCATTCTACCTAAATTTTTTAAGTCAATGCTATTTCAGTGGAGCCTCTCATCTATAAGTGTGATGGTAAGGTCTAAACCATTCCTATATCATACCCTAACATGATAGGGTAGGATTCTCCCACCATTCTTGTTCTTCAGTTCTAGGATGATGAGTTCATTTTAACTCATTTAAGCACCAAAAACTCCCATCTATGTAAATCCCTCCCATTCTAAACCTCTAGTCTTCTGAGTGAGGCCACTATTGACTTTAACATAGGATCCATAGAGACTCCACACATTTTAAAGGTTGTTAAATCCTTAGATCCCTAAGAGTACCAAGACATCAATGCATTTTTAGAAAATCAAAGTGAAGCATTCACTTGGTCCTTTAGTGATTTGATTGGTATCAATATTGCCATTATCATTCATTATATTTTTACATGTCCTAATGCTATTCCTATCAAGAAAAAGATCTAAAAAATGCATCCTCACATTGCACTCTTGGCCAAAGAAGAGTTACAGTGCTTCATATCTATTAACTTCATCCAACTTATTGATTACCCTTGTACTCAATTTCAAGACCTCAATATTGCTTGTCTAAAGTATGACTTTCCTCTCTCAAATATTTATCCTTTAGTTTATTTAACTACTGGACATTAAATGTTGTCACTAATGGATGGTTTTTATGGATATAATAATATCCTTATCGCACTAGAAGACCAACATAAGACCTCATTTATTACTCCTTTGGGGACTTTATACTATCATTTTATGCCTTTTGTCTTAAATAATGTAAGATACACATATAAAATATCTATGACCTATATTTTCCATCATATCATCTGTAAGATTATGGAGGATTATGTAGATGACATCCTCAGTAAATTAAAGTTATAAAAATATCACCTTTTCATCTTAAAGGTTATTTTTGATTATTTAATCTAATACTACATCCATCTAAATTCCAAGAAATATATTTTTGGAGTATTTATGGGTAAAATCCTAGGCTTTATTGTCTCCATATATGGTATAGAATTTGACCCTACTAAAATCAAATCCATCTTAGAAATTTCACCCCTATTTAATCTAAAGCAACTTCATAGTTTGCAAGGTAAATTTAAATCTATCATTTTATCTCCTAGTTATCTAATCATTCTCAACCTTTCCATCACATTTTAAGGAAGGATATATACTTTAAGTGGGATTGTGGTTCTCAAGAATTTTTCAAAGCTCTTAAGATCTACCTTCTCTCACAATTAGTTCTTACTCCTTTGATATAAGGACAAACATTCTTCTTGTATATTTCTACTACTAACCATGCTCTTGGAGATATGCTAGCCCATTGTGATGATTATCACAAATATTAGGATGTGTATTATATTAGTAATAAATTTATTGAATAATAGATATGTTATTCTCATACTTAAAAATTATGCCTAGCTTTAGTTTTTGTCAATACTAAGCTACAAAATTATCTCCTCAATCATAAAACCTACGTTATTTTAAACACTGATCACTTAAAATTTATGCACTCTAAGCATTATAAAATTATGGAATGGCCAAATGGCTTATGATTTTGGTATAATTTTATCTAGAGTTTATCCATTTAAATTTTGTTAAAGGTCTAATCATTAATGATCAGCTTGTTGAAGTGCCTCTTTTTAATAATCAACCAGCTAACTATGAATTACCGAATGAATATATAGCCTCCACTTCTCAAATAGATCCATAATATCAAATGAATCCTTTCTTTAATGGATCTAAATGTGAGTGTGGTGGTGGGTCTATAATTATCCTAATACCTCTTGGGGGATGCCTATCCCTCTATCCTTTAAACTTGATTTTAACTACACTAATAACATGGTATAGTGTGAGGCTTTAATCATAGGTATCCAAGTGGTCTTAACTTTGGGTATTAAAATTATAACATATATGATAATTCTTAGATTTTGGTTAACCAAATCAAAGGCATTTATTAATTTAAGAATGATACTCTTTAGAAGTATAAGACACTAGTTGATCAATTATTGGCCACCTTTGAGCATTATGTTATCCAAGCTACTCCTTGATCAACTAATAAATTTATGAATACTATGGATTATTTGGCCTCTTTTATTCCATATAAATCATAGGATTACAAGTTTTTTCCTTAATCATAAGATTAATTAACTATCCTTTAATAAAATTAACCTCCTATTTATCCATAGTGTGGAGGAAAATTCATTAGATCTCTAATATTCACATTTATTTGATTATTTATCTAGGTTTATTAATCCTTTGGATCTATCTATACATTATAATCATGTATTTTAACATTATTTCACCCATTTTGTCATACTGGGGGGTGTTATTTATAAGCATGGTTTTGATGGAATTATTCTTCATTGTCTCCAAAATCATGAGGATAACCTCTATATCAAAGAAGCTCATGAGGGATCATGTGGAAGACACCTTCATGGTCATACTATCACTAAAATAATCCTACAATTAGGCTATTATTATCCCACTTTAAATCAATATTGATGTGATTAACTTAAGAAGTTCATCAAATGTCAACAACACACCAATGTATCCCATGTTCCTAGATAAGAATTACATGTAGGCCCCAGATTTTTAGCCCTTCTACCAAAGGGGAATTTATCTTATAGGTCAAATAAACCCTAAATCATCCCAACATCATGGGTTTATCATTACTACCACTAAGTATTTTAATAATTGGGTGAAGGCTATCCCATTTATCTCAACTAAAGTAGATAAAATCATTGAATTCATTACTCAACATATCATTTGTCACTTTGGCATCCCTCATAAGATCATCATAGACAATGGAAAATATTTTAATGATAAAAAGGTTAAATATATCTATGATTATTTTAACATTAATATCAAATTATTTTTGCTTAATATCCTCAAGCTAATGGACATGATAAGGCATCCAATAAAACTTTAGCTAAAATCCCAACTAAAATCATCAATAAAGTAGGTAAGAATTGACACTTGCATGATCCTTATGCCTTATAGGCTTATCAGACTAGTATTCAAACCCCTATATTTGCTACACATTTATCCCTTGTCTGTGGTACTAAATTTTTACTTCCTCTCAATGTTTAGATTCCTTCCCTCTACATATTCCTAAAAGATATCATTTCTGAGGATGACTTTCACTAGAAAATATTATCATAGCTAAAACTCTTAGATGAGCATCGATCGACTACCCTTGAGCATCTACGTGTATATCAAGAGTGAATAAAATGTGCCTATAATAAAAATTTAAAATAATGTGAATTTAAAATTGATCTTTTCTTAAAATAAAATTAACATGTAGCTAATATGAGAAAAGCAAAAAGGGGAATTTTCTCTGAATTGGCTAAGACCATATATCATCACCATAAGTATGGATCTATGGCATACTACTTAGCCTATCTTGATGGAAAATTAGAGATCAATCCCCTTAATAAATTAGGTCTACATCCTTTCTACTGTTAATAAATCTTAATCACTTTGGTCAGCCTAATTTAGTTACTAGGTTTTATGTGCCTATTACTCTAATACCAAATAATGATATCTAGAGACATGTGGTTATTTGGTAGTATTGACTATTATTAAGCTTAAATATTAATACCCCAACTCTATTCATATTATGATCTAATGGGATAATATTCACCTATTATAGGAAGGAGTTCTAAATCATTATTCCCTAAAATCCCTCTTTATCACTAACTTCATTTTGAGAATAAGTGTTATCTTGTATATCAAAGCTTTGATAAAGTATCCTAGGATACTTGAGGCCAATTTATAAAACAAAAATATAATTGAGATCCAAATCAAAATCAAAATCAAAGCAACATGGCTAGATTATTCCCTTGAAGGATAGCTATGTAAATCCAAAAAATCTATAATAGATATATCAAAAGCATATACTTCTCCCTTGAAGGACAAATATTTCAAAAAGCATATCTTACAATATAGACCACTCCCATAAAGGATGTATATCATGCATAAAGTATCCCTATAAATCTTTGTGCATCGATCAACTTTCATTAATTTAGTGTACTTTCTACATTGATCAGTCTACATGGATTAACACATGTGGATTGTAGAATTTACCCTTAGTTTTGGGTATGTAATATGGAAACATCTTATTCTTAAAACCCATTTTTTATGACATCCTAAAAAAAATCAATAAGATCCTGAACTTAGTTGACCTAAAATTTGTTAGGATTATTATTAGCAGTGGGTTAAGGATGCATGTGCATCACTTTTAAAGTGGTTTTCCTTAGGTCATGGTATGAGCCAATAAATGATCATAATCATTTTTTAAATTAATTAAAAAACTATCTACATATATTATCAACTCTCTAAATGAGCAACTTAGTAAGTTACAATATGTATCCATCATAATCATAATCCATAACCATTAGTCATGAACCATAGTCATAATTTACAATATTTTAAATCCATAATTATATAATCAAATATACATCCACAATCTATAATTAAATCTAGAATAATCCATAATACATATAAGTCATATCCATCTTAATCATAAAACATTAATCTATACATCAAAATAATAATCAATTTCTATAATCTATAACAATAATTAATATAAGCTTGATACATAAAATATTTGAAAATATCTAAATCCATAATTAAATTAAATAAAAAATCCATAACCATAGTAATCTAATCTAATCCATAACATTAGACCATCACTTGTAAAAACCCATAGTTTAATTAGATGCATATTAATCCATAATCTACCATATCAATAAACATAATATTCCATAATCCATAAACAATATAATCATCCATTGAATAATCCTTAATCTATCCATAAACATAACAATTTATAACTCTAAATCTATAATCCATCACATCATATAATACATAAATAATGTAAGCATCCATAATAATCCATGATATCCATAAGCATAATCATCCATATATCCAACAATAAAAACATAATCCATAAGACATTATATATATATAATCAATGTGCATAAAGGTATCTGTATACATGCCAATGGCTCTCTAGATGGTACAAGTAAATTATACACATAAATATATTAAGTAAACTCTAATTTTGTTAGATGAATACATAGTATATCTCCACCCCCATCTCCATCCCTATCTCTCCTTTGTGTGAGTGCACCAAGAAGACCTACCTTATCTAGCCTTGTAGGCCACATAGCAAGGAATCTCTAAAAGTTGATCTAGAATAATCTACTCATAGTATCTCAACTTCACTTCTACCTTCCTATATCGATCCATGTTGATAGTCCTTACTAGCCTCATACTCAACCCTGCCATCTCCCCAATCAACTTTACTGAGGACTCCTTATCCTCTTCCCTCCTCATTAGGGTCTCTATTTCTACCCTATACCTATCATGCTCCTCCACTACCATGTCATGACTCAAATTCAATGAGTTAAAACCTATCTATAATGTATCTATCTTGGTCTATATTGTATCCCACTCTACACACACAATAGTCAATTCTCCCTATGTTATAACTAGTTATCCCTATAAAAATTTACACTTCTCCCTCAACATATCTCTATCTATGATCAACTTAGATACATCTATCTCATCATCCTATACTTCTTCCTCATCTCCCCTACCTATCCCTCAACTACCTCATCTCCTATATCCTTCCCTATCTCCTCCTTCATCTCCTTAGAATTAAACTCATCCTCTACCTCCTCATCCTCTCCTCTTTGGCATGGCCAAACCACCCAATCCTACCATGCCACCCACTACTCCACCCACTAAGTTTTATATGTGGGAGTTTACCCCAAATCTTCTATGTCCTTGCCTATTAGTACCTAGTCCTCTGATATCATATCATTGGTCCTAGTAGCTCTTGATTTATCTCATCTCACCTATATATATGTAGGGCCCATGGTCTATCCTACACTAGACCAAGCTACCACTACACTTAACCAAAATAGAGGTCCTCCTACTGATCTCTCCTCCTCCTTAGAACCCATTACTCTATCTCCCTAATAACTCCACCACTTCCCTAGGCCACATAGGAATTATAGATAAGGCCTCTAGAGAAAATTTATAGCTCTCAACCCTTTAAGAACATCATTATAATAATACAAATCTATGATAACTCCATCTATAAAACCACATGCTAGATCGACCTTCCATCATAGTAAGTGCATGTTATAATTATTCTCATACCATTGTATACATAAGGTACATGTAGGCCACATTATCCTAATGTTCTCATATATGAAACACTATAGTATAATAATAACATCTTAACTATACCATCTTTGGCTCTTCCAACCCTAGAGCTCCCTATAAATATATGCCAACAAAGTTAAATCCCATGTAAACATGGTGTTGTAATTCAACATGTTTTTAGCCACTCCAATCAAGCTCCATGGAATTATCCCTCCCCCTGAGTCTGGGAGTACATAGCATGAGATAGTTAACATCATCATCATCAACATGCATCTCCTTACTGTGTCAGCTTTGTAAAGAGTGTTGAAAGTTAAACAACCAAAAATAAACCTAATCCCCCCTACATCATCATTGTATAAGCACCTTAAATCCATGCCTTGAACCTACTTAGCCATTATTACTATTAATGATTCTTGCACTCAAAGTTATAAGATATGGTAAATATCCTCCTCCATAATGGTCATCTAATTGGTAGGTAGTCAGAAGGTCCTAATAGTGACATCATATCTCTCTAATAACACTACCAATAATCTTATGTCTCAATGGATGCATTAGTAATGACACACCCCTACCAAGCCTATAGATTCTATGTAGGCCCAATTATAATCACTTAACTCTACTAATAATCCCTCTAGTAGTGGAAACACTCAATATCATATTTGTAACATCCCTCATGCTTA
Source organism: Torreya grandis (assembly GCA_037957365.1). Lineage (NCBI taxonomy): Eukaryota > Viridiplantae > Streptophyta > Pinopsida > Cupressales > Taxaceae > Torreya > Torreya grandis. The sequence continues at coordinate 1,269,803 of JARHVA010003643.1, forward strand.
TCATCTAATATCCCCTATAAGCTTATAAATATCCTAAAACAATCTAACTTATCTTAAACACTAGCTAGTTTCTTAAACCATTCCCATTTGGTGTGAATCAACATCAATTCCCTATGGATGACCATCATTTTGTTTGATCAATGTTATTCTAGTAAAATGACATTAATTCCCTATGAATCATTACTAATTCACTAGGTAATTAGCACTAATTCCATAGTACTATCCCCATATATCCTAGCCTAAATCTAGCCTCCAAAAACCCTCAAAATATTTAAAATTTCAAAAAAATAAAAAACTTAATAAAATAATTGAGATACCTCATCCTTTGAGTGTCATCATCATTCCAATCTACTATTGCTAGCCACCATATCTATTTATGTCACTTGTATCATTTGATCTCTCAAGCATCATTTGGGTTTCTCGAAATAACAAATGAGCCCTTTTCTACATCAAAATTGCATATATACCCAAATTCAGATTGACACTGATCCTCTTTAGATCAATATTGTTTATGTGGATTGTCATTGGTTCTTTCTAGATCAATGTCAATTGGCCCGTTTTTACACTAATTTTACTCTCACATACATCCAACAAGGACTATTTCATATAATTTAGACTTATACCCAATAAAGTGGAGTGGAGAAAATTTTCTCCAAAATAATTTTCTTATGTTCCAAATAAAATGTATTGTTTCAAACCTTTTATGATATATATTATTTTGAATGAATTGGACTATATGGACTTACACCCCGTAAATAGGAGTGGAAAAAAATTTATGCAAAAAATAAACTTCATATATTATAAATAAATTAGAGTGTCTAAAATGATTTGGGCATATATCATTTTAAATAAATTGGGTTATTTTAAATAAAATGGAATTATATCCACTAAAATGTTGTGAAGAGAATTTTCTTCAAAAATAAATTTGTTATATTCGAAATAAATTGGATTGTTTCAAAACATTTGGGCATAGATCATTTTGATTGAAAAGGGTTATTTTGCATAATTTATACCTTTACCTATAAAATGGAGTGATTGAGAAGAAGATTTTCTCCAAAAATAAATCTTGTTTATTTTAAATAATATAGACTATTTCAAACCATTTGAGGATAGATCATTTCAATTAAATTGGGAAATTTTAAATAATTTGAAATTATACCCACTAAAGTGGAGTGGAGAATATTTTCTCCATAAATATATTTTATATATTCTAAATAAATTGAACTATTTCAAATAATTTGGGAGCAAATCATTTTTAATAGATTGGACTATTCCAAAATCATGACACCCTTCTAGGCCTTAATATCGATCATTGATCCTTTGAAGTAGCTTTTGTTGCTAGGACATGTAACACTGTTTGACTAGCCAAATTATGGATGAAAACATATTAATCAATCTAGTTCATCTACATAATAAAATATTTTGACATCATTGGGAATATCTTTTGAATGAGAATGTTTCAATATACTAATTCAATAATTTCAAGGAATCTCCAACTATAAATCAAACTACACTAATAACCAGCGCAAAGTAATTCTAAATTTGAATCAATTATTTTTAAATTAATTGAACTATATTTTAAATAATTTATAATTGATTTGTACGAAATTTATTATAATGTTTATTAATATAATTATAGTTTATAATAAATAAATACACTTGAAAAAATTAGGCAAAGTTACATCTTTATAAACATTGGTTCACAACTACTGGCATGGATATTTTTCTTTCTCCCAATAATCTGATGGTTGATGTCATTTTGATTTTCCAATACTTTTCATCTTTCTGACTTCCATTTCTAGTATATCTACTTGATGTAATATAACTCATGTTCAATTTTTGATTTGTAACACAATTCTAAGAATTACAATCAATGAACAACATGTTGGTAATTAAAAAATCATCTCTATAATTCCCTTTAAAAATAACTTCATCCAATTTTTTTATGTTTATATTGAACAACTTAGAATATTTTTTCCCCCAAATAAAGATGAAATTTTAATTTATGTAACCCATGGTTTGAATGAGTATAATTAAATGATTGTCCTCTATCATTGACCAAATGCCAATGTGAGAAAAAGACTACAATTCTACCTTCAAAATTTCATTGGAATGATCTCGAATGTAATGCAACATATTTTCAATTTTATAATATTTATTTTCCCATATCATTTATTAGTATATATTTTATTTTGTGCACAACAAATAATAAGTCATCCAACCCCAAAATCAATAGTTTTTTAGAAGTTGGTTTTAGCTCCTCCTTTGAAATGTCTACAATTTGTTAAAAAAGAAATGAATCATTTATTAAAAATATTATATTATAAGAGATATAACATGAAAGCTTTTTAGGAAAATGTTTTACATGTTACTATATTGATCATTGGTGTGATTTTGATTTGTATTTCTTATTGTAACATAAAAACATAATGCATTTAATTTGATTCATTTTCTTTGTATTTCTTTAAATCTTATAAAGATTCATATAAACACATATAAAAATAAATACATGCTCAGGAATATTGTAAATACAATACTCATTATACATGTATGTACTATTTTTATTCCCAATTTTTTAACACATGCATATAAAAGTTCATATTGAATCCTTATAACTTGGCCATGAATGTATCATAATATGACTCAGTCCTATTTTACCATAACTCATCTCTCATAAATGTTTATATCAATAACTATATTCTTATAGTAATGAAAGTATTAGTTGTTATTATGCATACTAATACATATTTATATATTTATTCAAACCACCATAGAAACAAAATGGGATTTTCTCTTCTAATCCGTAGTTCACTATCACTATATTCAAATCAATATAGACCTTAATAGTTGAACCCCCTTCATATACTTCCAATAAGACACATCAAATTAAAAATTGATTAAATCAATAACAATATAATTATTTATAGCACATTATACTCTAAAATAAACCACACTATAATGGGTAAATTAAAATTGTAAACAACATTTTAATGGCTAAATACAACCAAATTTAGTCTACACAATAATAAAATGAACCACACTTCCAAATCCCAAGCTGATGTAAGTCTATATTTTATTATCTTCTACAATCTCCTATCCATGAAGAAAAATTCAATTGTAATATGTTTAAATAAATAAAGATAATTAATATATTCTAGACTTGTATGAAATTGTATAATTACACATTTATTGAAAGGGGTTTTCATCCATTTTTTACCTTTTTGTACTTTGTATGGTTGAACTCTTTCATTGAAACTTTGGTTCTTTATTCCCTATAAGGTATTATATAATGTAGTAACTAAAAATTGTTATTATCAATTGATTTGATATTTGTATTTTAAAAATGTGTCTTGATGTAAAGTTTTACCTTATGTTGTTTTCATGGAGGCACCAACTTGTAGAGTTGTGTCATGAGTTGTTGTGTTTTAAACACAAAGTTCTAGAGCTGCATTGTGAACTATTTTAATTGAGACATAAATAGAAGAAGAAATATTCTAGCAGTTCTATGAATCATTGATAAATAAAAAATTATATAATTAAAAAAATATGCATGATCTTATGTTACCTTCTTCAACTTGTGATGTTTCATGTTCATTGATATAATTTTATGTTATTATTGTTTCTTCACTTGTATGGAATGCCATTGGTGATACACACCAAAATATTGTTAAGATGTTATATTTGGAAAATGAAACATGATTATAAAATAAATTAAAAAATTTGTACACCTAATACTGATCAAAGTGGTATTTATTATATTGGTTTCTCTAAATTTGTCAAATAAATTTGAAATTGAACATTAAAAATCATTTGTTCTTCAGTTTATGTAATGCAAAATAAATTTCTTAGAAATTTTGTACAAGCACATACCAATCCATCTCCTATATACTCACAGCATGTCACATGCATTCAGATCATTAGAATTAGAGATAAGTGTATCCCAAAAAATGTTATGTAGTTTATTTTTTTATAGACTTCACGATTTATATTAACCAATCATTTGAAATGTTGGTACATCTTTGTAGATGTCAAAACCATCCTCTAATATAATTTTTTGTGAATGGAGGATAAAACCTTGTAGCTAAAAATGAGATGGATCCTAAAAAAAATGATACCTTTAATATGTGTCCAATCAAATCCATAACTATTTTGATCCCATAATATGACACCTGTATCTTGTGTGTAATGGAAATCACCAACATGCAGATTCTTAAGAGAGGTCTGAATGGTAAGATAATGTTCTAGTTTGTGGATGATGAATACATTGAAGGCCATAAAAATAAAGTTTTAAATAAATGATTGAATAAATAATCAAATATGTGCTTCCTTAAAAACTTCAATGAGATTTAAAAGATCAATAATTATCAAATCGGTGTCCAAACTAGGAATGAATAATTCACTAAAATCTTATAAAATGGATGGTAAAACACATGGGGGACCTTAATAGTAGCTGAATCTTTCTATATCTATCCTAAGAAGTTGAACTCCATCATTATGTAGATAAATTTTCAATATGCTTAATGAATCTTGAGATAATGCCTACCAACCTTTTCTATTTTTAAAAATACCTTCATTCAAGACACCCAAATCATCAAACCTTTTTAAAAAAATATATATAATGCTCCATTACCTCTTCGAGTGTGATTTTTTGGTCTGGTGGTAGTGTCATATTATGGTTTCTAAAATAATCTATAATTTTTGATAATATGTTACTTTTCAGCTTCACCTTCTTGCACCAATTATCCATGTTGTTGTACCAAGGGGTTTTCAAGAAAGAAATAGACTATTTTTCTAATAAATCTACTCATTCCACTTTTTATTTATCTAAAATCCCTTGAATATTTTTTAATTAATATCATACCAATCATATTTAAATCTTGTTTATCTAAACTAGGTAAATTACCACCTTCAACCAAATAAAATGCCTCATCTAAACAATCCAAAATCATTTGTTCCATGAAAAGAAGGCAATTCTGTCCTACAGTTGTTATGTTGAATAGTTCATTTATGTGAATAAGTGTTTATCTTATTCATGTATTTCTTACATCTTTTTATTTCATATTTCAATATTCTTCCAACCTCTTAGTTTGATAAGGTCACATGTAGATCGAACTCTTTCTATAAATGAAGCCTTATAAATTATTTCATTGGATTCATATATTGATTGCATATTTTGTGCACCATATAAAATAGAGTACAAGTTTGTATAAATCTTACCCTTGTAATGCAACATTTATTTCCCAATGATTGTGAATTTTATTCCTCCTCTGAAATAATTCTTTGTTATGTTTTAATTATGTGTTGCTCATCTCTAATTTTGAACCTTATGATTTTTTTCTCCATCATATCTTATAGGACATTATTTTATTAGATAATACAATTAGGGTTACTTGGATCAAAAGGAATTAACAAAGAATCCTTCATTGGAGCCTCATTATGTTTTACAAATGAATGAATTATATCACTCACCTTTCTTTCATTCAAATTTATTTTTTTGATATTTGCATCCCCCAATTCATAGATCCCTATAATAATGTTCAAGGTGTAATTACTAGAGGAAATATACTATGTAGATAATTCACTATGTGTCTCATTATAAGTTTATGTCAATAGAAGTGTTCTAACCTTTTGATCAATATTATTTTTATCCAATGGTGTGAGTACTTGTATTTCAAATATACATATAAATATGTTTCCCTTGCTTGTCTTATTTTATTCAATGTTTTTTCTATCATGACTATAGGGTATCTTAAATACATGTTTACATGATGTCAACTAGATTAATTTATTGCCCCTTGTTCATGTTTTTTTCCAACATGTTTTGTATTGTAATGACAAAATTATCTCTATCTATCAACCCATAAATTTGAAGGTTGTCATGTCTATTCAAGTGAAACCTAAATGTTTCACAAGAAGGATAAAAATTAAATTTTGTCAACTCTATTTTATTGGGTGTAAATTTATTGAAATTAGTTGTACCTCGATGGATAATTCCCTCTTATTCATTCCATAATTCTAGCTGGAATTAAAGGTAACCTTAAAGTTTATCCTTATCACAAGCTAGAATTATTCCAATTGAAGAAGATTCTTTTCTTGATGTAGTGCTAAACAAGTATACATCTAGATGCATGTTTGGCAGACTAAATAAGTCAAAATACCAATCAACAATAGGAATTTCAGCACTGCCATAAAATGGAATATATTTATGTGGGTTTAATTTTAGTTTTGGTAATTTAAGTGGTACTCTATCCAAATTATCTTAGAGTGAGGCAATTTTTTACCTTTTAGCCAAATTCTCTTTGAGTGAGGCCTTCTACTACCTTTTAAGCGTGATATTTTTTTTCACTTGAAGACATTATGCAAAGTAATTGAAATGATTTAAATATTGATCTTTTATCAAAGTCAAGTTACATATTGCATCAGTTCTTTTTTTCTTATGTTTGAGTAGTTATTAAATGTATATCAACAACTGTTAATTCTAAACGACAATACAAAATACATATTAAATATTCGTAATATATATATATATATATATATTAACTTGCACTTAAACTAATAAGGTATGACCAAACCAAAAATAAATTATATGCACTAACTAATATAATATAATGGGCAAAATAATCCATAAACATTTATTTCAAAGGAGAAATATGAATGGAATTTTGTTTTTAATATGTGTCAAAATACCCATCAATAGGTACCCTAATGGTATCTCATAGGAGATACCTTTCAATCATGTACAAGAGTGAGTTTTTCTTACAAGACATCTCATAAGAGATACCTTCAATTAAACCATGATGGTATTACAAGTGTAATTTAAGGACCTTGAAGGAATATCCTAGTGGATACCTCAAAGGTTGTTGTCATACATCCAAAAAGACATTGAATGTATCTCCTAGTAAAAGACCCCTTCACCTTGAAAGCACTACTAGTTGATAACTTGACAACTTTAAGGGCCTTTTAATACCTAGGAGAGCATGGATTTTAGGTCCTCCTATACACATGTTCTTTCCACCTCAATCTAATTTAATAATTTTACCTATTATATTAATAGTTTTAGATCCAAATAATTGCCTTGTTGTACCTCTAAAATTTTCCTTTACCTTGAAGGTCCTTTTAATATCTTTAAAGTATCTCTTAGGAGATACCTTCAAGTTACTCATGAAGGTATTACAAAGCCCTCAATGGAATATCCTATTGGATAACTCAATATTGAACTTGCCTAGTGTTATTGAGGTTTGTAATATCTTCAAGGTATCTTCTAGGAGATACTTCAAGTTACCCACGAAGGAATCTCCTAGTCAATACTCTTGATGCTTGAAACTCTCACTCTTAGTGAATAATTTACTATGAAAAGATTTACAAATGCAAGATGAAATTATGTTTGATAAGGTTATAGAATATAAAAATGCTAACTGATACTATCGTAGTCTTTATAATGGTTGTCCATAAAAATGAGAATGCAAAAAAACAAAATGATCACCAACTACCCCTTAAAAAGAAATGAGCTATGAATAAATAGGTGAGATTAATACTAGAAGAAGAGACACCAAAAATTCCCTCTTTTGATGACCATGATCACACCATTAAAACTAAAAGGAGGTCTCAGGATCATGAGTACAATTGGGCTTCAGATCTTAGATATGGGGTAACTACATTGTTTTATTAAGACCACTATACTTGGGAGAAGTGAGGTGGTGCCATGTGTCTAATCTTAAAAATGTCCCACTTATATGACACTCAATGGTTTTGGCCTTGAAAAATGAAAAGATTATACATTAGGCCAAGTCTAAAGTATTTCAAAATCTTGTCTCAAAATGGGGACCCATAGTGACATCTAATGGTGCTTCTTTAAATACTCATGAACCAACATAACTCTTAATTAAGTGTGAATATGAAATATGTTACACAATTTCATCTTTGGAGTATTTGGGGACTTCTTTGGTGAGTTAAAGAACAAAAATTTCATGTGTTGAAGGTGGATGAAGTATTGGACCTTGTCAAAATTATGAAAGGGATCCCAAAGAAGAAGCACCAAAAGGGGATCCACCAAAATGTGCGAAGGGACCATGTCAATGTTGAGTGAGTTTGGAGAAAAAAATGAACTACTCAAAAAATGCAAAAAAATTGGATTTCAGATCCATAGTTCCTAGATACTTATAGGGTCACTATGGGTGGGAGAACCCAAAACTATTGTGCTTAGACTAGTAGAAATAAAACTATAAAAGAGAGGAAGGTGTATAAATCTACAACTTTTGAAGGGCTACTTATAAGGGTGCCCACTCCTCCTCTTTTGGTTGGGTCTTTTTATTGAGAACCTCAAAGGATCTATCTAGATCTGTCATATCCCTAAAGGACATGCTTGCCAAGATTTCAACCTTCACCAGTGTCTAAAACTCTAACTAGGCAAGTGGGTGCAAATTTTTTTCCACTTTGGAGGCATCAAGCATTTGACCAATAGATAAACAGATAGTCTAGTCATCCTGCGTTTGCTCAAGTAGTGCCTTGATCTAATCCTTAAGAAGGAGAATTTTATTTGGTAAGAAAGGGGAGGGGAGTCCTAGTTAGACTAAATGTTCTATATGTACCTACCTTTCTTGGGCCACTTGATCCAAGGCAATAAACAATGATTTTCACTTATTTACTATCTTTTTTTAGCTTAAAAACTCTTTTACCTTTAATGCTACCTACCTCTAGTTAGTCACCCATGCTGGCATTAATACTTAAAGAGAAGCATTGTAAATATTTTAAATAAGGCTTTATGACTCTGAGACCTTTGAACAGATGAGAATATTCATCTGATTAACATATGTGCTCACTTAAAAGGATAACTTGTATGTGTCTATAATAAAGGTGAATGTTGTCTTCAGGTTTGGTATCATGGATTTGATCCATTCTAAATAGGATTTGTATAGTTACTATACTATGGGAAGGATCTCAGTGGATAGGGGGTGAGTGATGAGCTCATTTTTAAAAGTTTTAATCTCCCAGTCATTGATCAAAGAGTCCTACTATGCCTAGTTCTACAAGATATTATATAGCCAATTTTCATCTTATATCTTTTGGTAGATCTCATGTAGATCTATCTCCTACTCTTGTAAATTGGTCTCAATGGCTATATGAGAATTAGATTTCATTTGGAATATTTCATTTGAGATACTACCCTATAGCTATAGTCATGCCTTTTTAAGTTTAGTATCTTTAGCCTTTGCCTCAATATTGAGGTGGCCAATTATAGCTTTTACTCTTGAGAGCTCCAGCTTAGTCTTATCTAGCTGATGGACCACCTTAACATAGTCTATTATCATGAACTTTTATGTCTTCTTAATAATCTCAACTCTATCATTGGGTTAAGATTGACTAAGGTTAAGGCTGATAGATTGGATAGCATAGTCCCCCAGTTACATCTATTCAAGGGGATTGACTACGTTGGGAGTCAAGTGAACGACCATAAGAGATTGTTGTATTAGGTCATAAAATGACCACATGCGAGCCTAGATATCATCTTTATCTTATTTTCCTCTTATATTTTGTACTTGGTCCTTTCAAACTACCCTTTTTTCATCCACCTACTAATAGAATTGGTCTAGCACTTGGATGATCTCTCTTACAAAGGGGGTCCCTTGTGGAAGTGAAAATAGGATAGCTAATTGTTGTTATGAGGTTGTAGGTATTATGCTTGAGGAGGAGAGTGAATCAAAGTGAATGGTTAAAGGGGAGAAATATGGGAGTCCATGGGGTGGGGTGAATGGGAATTACATCACTAGGGGGATGAGGTAGAAAACAAAGGTTAGCGAGTGAGGAAATGGATGTGGGAGAAGATAAGTATAGCATAAGAGAAGGGGTCAGGCCTAGTGATATATTCATTGGATAAGGATGAGACTAATGCTAGAATGGTACCATGTTGAGTAGCATAAGGTACTAAATTTTTTAATGGGGCTATAAGGGTAGATGTTGAAGTGATAAGGGATGTTGAAGTGCTTGGCTAGCCAATAGATGATGTTATAACCTATTATAGAGATATAAATGGGATGGGGGGGTAGTAGCAAAATATGTAGAGGTGTAAATTAAGGGATATATAAAGTGGATCTTATTTTAGGGGGAAGCTAGTGGAGGGATAGAAATGGGTGCATTAATGTTTTTATGTTAGGATGAACCAACTCTACAGTGCTCAAAAGGATCTTACTATTGTTGTGGGGATAAGGTATTTGAAGGTGTGAGAGTTATACATGTTGAAGAATCCTTGGTGGCCACTACCTCTACTTTTTATACCTCCTCTTCTAGGTGTGTGTCCCCTACTTACTCCATAGGAGTGTCTTCTTCTTCATCCCCCCATCTTGACCTTAGGAGTAGATTCTTCCTCAGACCCAACATCTTATGGGTGAAACTCATCCCAAATATTCTTAAACATATCATCCTATTCATCATCATAAAAAACCTTGGATGTATTATTAGTTTTAAACCTATATTTTATGAAGGTAACTTTCTTCTCTGTGGTCCAAGTTAATTGGGTGAGTAGGCCTGTCATTCTCTTTGATAAATTTTCAATTGGATTATACTTTTAAACCTTCTCATAAAAAGACTCACATAGTTTAAGGGCATATTTTGACATTGAAAATAGGTCTACATGATTTTAGGGGATGCCCTTTATGGGTCACTTCCTTTTCTCTAAGTTGGGTTGAGCTTGATGCTTGGGAGTATTGGTGATCTTCAATTCAGCTATGTATCTTATCAGACCATAGTCCCATTAGTCATCTATCAAATCAAGCCCAAGTTATACTAGATTGGTTGTAAGGAGGCACCCCTACTACCTTTTTCACACTATGATGCCTCCCTTTGAGAAGGGGACATCATATATACCCTCTTTCTTCTTCCCAACCCCATAGACAAGGTCTACCACATTAAGTTAGTGAGCCAACTCAAGAGATAAGGTTTTATTTATCAATGTGTGGGAAAGTTGGAAGGGATATACTTTGAAACCATGTACTCATATGAAATAGAAGTGGGCTCTTTAGAACTAGTCAATTGGGACTTATTTGGTTGAGGGCTTTGTTAATAATTCACCATCTTGGAAGTGTTAGTCATTCAACTCAAATCCACAAAAACTAGAGCCATGAACCACTTCGATAACTCATAATATTCACTAATATTTGATATGATCTTATTTCATACTATTATGGGGGCCACCACATGGGGAAAATTATTGGTATCAAAGGTGTTAATCTAGAGATACATAGAGAAGAAATGGGAATGCAACTGTAGGATAAAGTACATGAGAAAGGATGAGTACTAGAAGGTACTCATTGCTAAGAAATTCTCTAGTTGATTCTTCATGTTGGAAATAATGGATTTGGAAAAGTAAATTATAAATTACCACCCCTTTTATTTTGATGTCGATAAGAAGAGTGCCCCTAGGTAAAAGTCATAGACATTGACATCTGCATCCATGCCTAGGATGAAAACTAGCATAGTCAAAATGTCTTTTAGATTCTGCATGGGAAATATCAACTATGACATTGGTAGAGGGGGAATCTCAATGACCTCATGGTTGAGTATAGTCCTAAGGAAACCTCCCTTATCATTGAAATGGGAATACTAGAAAATTTAGAGGTTTTCAATGCTATAGACAATAGATTTGGGGTCATAAAGAAGCTAGAGTATCTCTCTAATATTATCTACACTAATTTTTACACTTAGTTAGGTATTACAAATGATCATTCCAATGTTGGTGTCATATCTTCTTGGGTAGAGGGTAATAATCTCAAGGCATGAGTGTACTTGAAGTACCATGTATTATGGTAGCATGCTTTCTCATAATATGCATCTGAAGGTGTTATAATCTTTCTTGCTTACCCTAAAAATCATTTAGGTGTAAGTACCATCTCTTAAATTATTGGGGTTTTGGTCTAATTTTGGGTCAAATATATTATCCATGAAATTACCTACCAAATATATGTGTTCTTGGATTTAAGGGATGATTTCCACTATCAGATGAGGATGTAGAGGCCTCCATATTTATATCTATTTCAATGACCCTTTTTTAATTTTTATGATAATACTAGATTAATGGTTACTACCTCGTTCATCCTAAAAACTCTCTTTCCTTCCCAATTACTCAATGCTTGTTCCAAAATTATAAAGTGTTAAGTGTTTGGCTTAAAAAGAGAAAAGCAATATTCATGCACTATTACCACTATTAGGTGTGTCCATCATGGAATTTTTTTAGAAAGAGGTACCCTCATAAATAATTGGAGTGGCACATATGCCTAGAGAGCCACACACTAGAGATTTACAGTAATCATCATGGGAATTTATTCATGGAGTGTATGATATGAATGTCAAGTAAGGTGGTAAGATAAATTTATTTTAGAGAATGTTTTTTGGGATTTAAGAGAATTAGGGGAAAGGACTCATGGTGACTAGTTTAGCCACTTTTGCCAGTGAGGTCATCCACTTATGCCAACAACACTTATTTATAAAAGGAAACAACACGGAGAAGGGAAAAAACAAAGAAATGAAAACACACAATGGAAAGGGAAACTATCTAATAAAATATAAGGGAAAATGATCAAGTTAGTTGAAATGCTTCAAGTCGATCCCATTGATAGGGATCTCTAATATGTTTCCATTTTGGCCTTCTAATTCAAAAGTATTCCCCCATCTATCATTAATAATGTAAAAAAAGTCCTCATTAAAGGGAGTCAAACTTAATATGTTATCTTGGTTTTATGGCTCATTGGTCATATTTGAGAACCAAGTCTTCTAGTTTAAACATGAGGTTTGATGACTTATTAAAACTCATAGCCAAAAAAATGAAGTGGGGAACCTAAGGAAGAGGAGGTTGATACACCACCCACCAAACTTCATCAAATATGTTGATGATGAAAAGTCCATTTGAGGCCCTTTCCTTGATGATAAGTTCCCTTTGGGCCTTCTAAAAGTAACCTTTGGGATTTTTAAAAGTACCCTTCATGATTTTTGAAATTACCCATCAGGGTTTTTGAATGTACCTTTCAAGATTTTTGAATGTACCCTTCAACCTTTTTGGAATGGTTGTTTTCCCTTTAAAACTTTTGTCCTGGATGTTTCCTTGATGATAAGTGCCCTTTGGACCTTTTGAAATTGTACTTTGACATTTTTATCAAAGACCCTTCAGGATTTTTATCATCACTGCTTTGGCCTATAAAATAATTTGCAAAAGATAATTTCCCCAAGATATTGATTTATTTAGACTATTTTTGTGCTATAGTAATTTTATCATGTTTACAACTTTAATCTATGTCACTTAGTTTAATATTTTATATGTTCTTGAGACCTAACTTTAATATTCCTATTGTATGTAGGAACCAATCTTGCTTATTGCCAAGTTACATTTTCCAATTTGGAGATCATCCATGCCTATTTTTACTCTATATTTTTCTTGACTCTTATTTGGATTAATGGACATATTTTTAGATGATCATGGTTTTACCCCTTCTGATGTTACTTGTGTTTCTATTTTATAGGTTCAATGGAATTTTATTTGGAAATGAACTTGCTCAGGTTCTTTGTGCTTCAATGTTAAATTAATCTTTTATTAGCTTTTGGTTGGTCAAATCATGAATAAATCTTAGCCTAATTTGTTTAGAATAAAGTCCATTTTGTAGATTTATCCTTCAAGGAACAAGTGGAATTTTCCTTTACATGGAAGGCACTATTATGTTATATTTTGAAGGCCCTTGTAATACCTTCTAAGTATATCCTAAGAGATACCTTTCAAACATGCACAAAGTGGATTTCCCCTTCAAGGTATCTCCTTAGAGATACCTTTCAAACAATTGCAAGAGTTGATTTCTTCTTCAATGAACAAGTGGAATTTTCCTTTACATGGAAAACACTACTGGATGATATTTTGATGGCCCTTATAATACCTTTGAGGTATATTCTAGGATATACCTTTTAAGAAAAAGAATGGATTTCCACTGAAGGTATTTCCTAGGAGATCTTTCAAATAATCACAAGAGTGGATTTATCCTTCTAGGAACAAGTAGAATTTTCCTTTACATGGAAGGCACTACTAGGTCATATTTTGAATGCCCTTATAGTGCTTTCAAGGTATCTCTTAGGATATACCATTCAAACATGCACAAAATAAAATTTCCCCTACCATAGAAGTAAAACCAAAGAAACAATAGATAGAGATAATTTCCCACTCAAAATAACACATAACATCATATCTTCTTCATTGTAGATGGAGATTAAATATAGAAGGTTATAAGGGGTAACATACAAAGCATCCTTTTACACCTGTGAGATGTACTTATTAAGGTTTTAGAATAGAAAAATTGATAACTTATGCTATTCCCACTCTATTACAATGGTGAATAAAAATATGATAGCTCATAAAAATAATATCCATCCCCTTCTAAATGGGAATAGCCTACAATATATAGTTGAGGTGGCTTCCTAGAGAAAGTGACACTAAGAGATCATAACACTCACACCCATAATAACACCATTACAACTAAAATAGGATCTCAAGCTCATGAGTATAGTTATCCCATGATGACACCTAAAACATTTTATTATGGCCACTAAACTTGGGAGAAGTGAGGTGATCCCATGTGTTCTCTTCTAGAGTTGTCCCTACTCTATTGTATTCAGTGGCCTTAATCTTCCTAAAAATCATCAATTTACACTTTAAGATAAGCATAAAGTGTTTTAAAATATTTTAACATGAGGAGAGACCCACACTTTCATTACTTGATGTTCTTCTAAGCTTTGATAACCCAATGCTACTTTTGGGTAAATGCAGAGTTGACATGTGTCAAGTTGTGCTTCTCTAGAGGGACAAGGACTCCATGGTGAGATCAAGCATGGGGGTGCCACATGTTAAATTAGTGCTTCTCTAGAGTGATACTAAAGTATATTTGATATAAATTATCACTAGGTTTCCATGCATTACAAGCAAAAAAGGGCTGAGACTTGGACAAATTTTAAAAGCAGACTCAAAGAAGAAAGAGACTAAAAGGGGGGCCACCAAAAGTTGTTGAGGAACTGCTAACTACCAAGTGAGTCTGAAGCTATAAATGACCTACTCAAAAATAAAAAATGTGGTTTTATAATTAATATTTCTTGGTAACTCATAGGGACATCCACATATAGATAAGAGAACCCAAAAAACTCTAGGACTTAGACCAATCAAAGTAAAACTACAAAATTGGGATGAAGGTATAGAAACCTATAATTTTTAAAGGGCCACCTATAAGGGCACCCACTCTTCATCATTCAAATGTTTCTTCTTCTTGAGAGTCTCTAATTCTCGATCCAAATCTATTATCTCCTTAAAGGAGATTTTTCCCATGCTTTTGACCATCGCCAACATCTAAAACTCCAACTAGGTGAGTGGGTGCAAGATCTTCTCCACCTTTGAGACATTAGGGGCTTGATTGAGATATATGAAGATGGTATATTCTTTCTACTTATTCTTAATATTTACCTTGATTTGTTCCTTAGGGATAATGTTATTATCCACTAAGAAATGGGAGGGGAGTCCTAACTAGACTAGATGCTCAATATGCCCATACTTCTCTTAGACTACTTACTTGAAGGCATTGAGGAATGCCTTGCATTTGTTTGATTCCTTCTTGCATCCTAAGAGTGCATTCAACTTTTCCATTTCCTACCACTAGTCCATCAACCCTACTACTTATATAATTTTAGGAGAAGAACTATAGATATTTTGGACAAGGCTCTGTGACTTTAGAACCTTAGGTGAGACATAGGCAATCACTTGATCAACATATGTACTTACTTGAGAGGACAAATTTTGAATATTTGTGTTGAAGTTTATCATTGTATTTAGGTTTTATACCATGTTATTAATCTATTCCCAATAGGATTTATATAGTTACTAACATATGGAAAGGATTATGGTGGCTTCTAGGTGAGTGTTAAGATCATTTTTAGCTGCTCAATCTCTTGGTCCTTGACTGAGGAGTCCTACTACACTTGGCACTAAAATTATTGATACAACCAATTTTAATAATGTATATTTTGGTGAATCTAAATCATCTCCATGTTCTTCTCTTTTATCTTGATCTCAGTGGCTAATCATAAGCTGAATTCTACCCAAAAGCTTTCATTTGAGATGCTCCCCTAGAGGTTGGTCCTCACCTTGTTAATGTCTATATCTTTTATCTTAACCTCAAAATTGAGATGGTTGAATATAGATTTCACCTTTAAGATATCCAACTTGGTCTTTTACAATTGACAAGCTACCTTTACATAATCTATATTCATGAATTTTTATGTTTCTTCCATAAGCTCGACCCTATCAATAGGTCAATCTTTGATGAGGTTAAAATTGATAGAATGGATGGTGTAGTCCCCTAACTATATATGTTCTTAGGGCTTTAATACTTTAGGGGTTAGATGATCAATCATAATAGATTACTACATAGCATCATAAAATGACTACATGTGAGGCTAGACATCAACTTTTGTGTTATTCCCCACTTTTCCTTTCCATTTGGGCCTTATGAGATGCTCTCTTATATCCACCTACTACTAGTACTAGTCTAATGCTTGGATGATCTTTCCCATAAAGAGGATCAAATGTGGTATTGAAAATGGAATAATTAATTTTTACTATAAAGAAGTGGATCCTACTCCCATATAGATGAATGAATGGATGGTGAGAGTCAAAGGGGATAAAGGTGGAAGTTCATGGGGTAGTGTGAATGGTGATTATTTTATGACAGATGATGAAGAAGATGATGAAGGTACGGGAGTAAAGAAAGGCATGTGGGAGGATATAGTTATTATTTAGGAGAAGTGTTTAAGGATAGTGGTAGGTTGGGTGAATAAATAGAATATCAAAGCTAATGTGGTATCAAGATGGGTAGTGGAGAGTGTTGTAACTTACAATGAGACTGTAATGGTAGATGAAAAAGTGATGAGGGGATTTGAAGTGCTTGGTTGGGTAGTATATGATGCTGCAACCTATAATGAAGTTATAGAGGGATATTGGAAATTGGAAAAATAATCTAAGGTGGAAATAAGAGGTTACACAAAGAATATTGTATTCTCTAGAGGGGCTGATGGAGGGATAGAAATAGGTGTCTCAGTCTTCTTGAGCTAGAATGACCTAGGCACGAGGTACCTAAAGGGATATTGTTATTTTTAAGAGACCATGGGGTATATTCAAACATGTGAGGTGGCCATTTTGAATTATTATTGGTTGTCATGACCTCTACTTCTACTATTTATTTCCATAGGGGTGAGTCTCCTAACTCCTCTCTGAGGGTGTCTTCTTCTCCTTCCTCATCTCCTCTTATCTCAATTTTGGGAGTGGATTCTTCTTCCAAAATCCTTTCTTTTGGGTGGTACTCATCTCAGAGCTTCTTTAACTATTCATCCCTATCATATTCATATAAATAATCATTTGGTTGGTTGATCTCAAACCTGTACATAATAGAGGTAGCTCATTTTTCTTTACTCTAATTTAATAGAGTGAGCTAGTTATTCATCCTCTTTGATAATTTCTTAGTTGGGTTAAAAGGTTGGATCATGACATATAAATATTCCCATGGTTTGTGGAAATATTAAGAGATCAGGTTTAGGTCCATATAATTCTAAGGAATGTCCTCTATGGGTGACTTATTCTACTCTATGTAAGGTCAGACCTGGTGCCTAAAAGTATTGGGGGGTTTTAAGTTGACTATGTATCCTATAAAATCATAGTTTTATCAATTATCTATCAAGTCAACATGAAATCTACTAGCTTGGCTATGAGGAGGTATCCTTGGTGCCTTTTTAGCACTATGATGTTATCTCATGTAAAAGGGATAACATACACACCCTTTTTCTTCTTTCCCACCCTGTAGATGGAGTTTACTATGTCAGGTTGGTGAGCCAACTCTAGGGATAAATTTCTATTTGTCATCATGCAAGGTAGGCATAATGGATCTCCTTAGAAGCCATGTACCTAGATGAACAAAAAGTGATCTCCTCATAACCAATCAATGGGAACTTTGCTACTTATGAGCCATACCTTTTATGAATCTATCATCTTGGAAGTGATGGCTAGGTAGTTGAGTTTCATGAGCATTGGAGTCAAACTAATCTAAAAAATCATACTAGTCCCTGGTAGTTGATAGTACATGGTCCATATGGTGACTAGTGCCACATTGGGGAATTTTTTTGTATCTAAGGTGTTGAGCAGGAGAAACTTGGAAAATAATTGTGAGTGATGGTATAAAATTAGGTGCATTAGGAAATATGGTTACCAGGAGACATTTATCACTAAATAATTCTTGATATATGCTCTCATGGTGGAGGTGATGGTTTCTATAAATTTCATATTAAACTCTTTCCCTGTTTTGATGATTGTCATTAGGTAGAGCATGCCCAATTGGGAATTATTGACATTGTCCTCAAAGTCCATACCAAGGATGAATTATACTATGGACATGGTGTATTTTAAGTGTTGCATGGGAAAAATCAATAGGGATATGGGAAATAGAGGCATCTCTATGATCTCTTCCATAAGTAAAGATCTAAGGAAGCACACCTTATCTCTCAAGGAATCCCAAATGCTCTAGAGGCTTTTAGTGATGTAGATAGTGGCCTTGGGATAGTATGAGAACTAAATCATTACCCTAATGTTGTTTTCATTGATCTTAACCTTCAAATAGGCATTACTAGTGATCATGTTGGTGTCAGTTCCATATCTCTCTGTGTTAAGAGTGATGACCTTAGGACATAGGTGTACATATGGCACCATTTATTATGTTAGTCTGTAATCCAATGTTCTACATTTGAATAAGAGTTATACTCTTTCCTATTGATCCTCTCAAGTATTTGGGCATGGGTTCCCTCTCACAAATTATTGGGATTTTAGGCTAACTCTAGGTTGAATATGTCATCTAAAAAATTAGTTACTAGAGTCTTGTCCTTGCAAGGCATATTGGTTTCCTTCTTAATATTTATAACTTTTTCCTTTACTTCGGTAGGGGTTAAAGCATAGGATTAGCTTATGGCATACTTAGGAGGATTATCTCCACCACTAATCCTACCATGGGTTATTTATTTTGAGGGATGTTTGACACTTTTGGATGAGGATGTAGAAGATTCCATGCTGAGATATCTACTAAAAAATAACTCTATGTTTTTACCTTAAAATTAGATTGACAATTTTTTGCTACATCATTCACCTATAGACACTCTTTCTCCATTTATCTCAATTACTCAATGATCTTAATAAAATATCAAAATGCCCAATATTTGGCTTCAAACAAGAGGAGTATTTATGAATTGGTGCCACTTAGCAAGCTCATTATGGACATTTCAAAAATGAGCATCGCCATTAATGCTAAGCATGACACACATGTTTGAAAGGCCATTTTCAAGAGATTTTGTAGTGATTATTATGGTAAATCATGTGTGATGGAGCATTTAACATTAATGATAGGTGAGGTAGGTAGCTAACCATCTTTCAAATAATGTTTTGAAGGTTTGGGAAGATTGAGGAGAGGGCACATGGTGATTATATTGACCACATATGCTAACAACACTTATTTTAAAAAGGAAACAACAAAGGAAACAAATAGTAAGAAAAAGTAAACACGTGATAAAAAGGGAAACTAACTAATTATGTACAAATGGGAGAGATGGATAGGGTATTTGAAATGTTTAGATCAATCCCATTGATGTGGATCCCCAATGCATTTCCCTCTTGATGTTTTAATTCAAAATCATTCCCTTGCTTGTCACTGATGATGTGAAATGGTCCTTTGTAAAGAGAATCAAACTTCACATGTTGTCTTAGCTTTGCAGCCCATTACTCATATTTGAGATCTAAATTTGTAGGTATAACTACTTCCTATTGAACCATCACTTAATTTCTTGTTATCATATGATATTTTCATCACTTTATTTTTCCCTTGCCTCCTAGAGTTTGATAAATTTAGCAAGTTAAACCTCCTAGGTGATAGATTTTAAACAATGATAAGAGTGGATTTCTTCTTCAAAGAACACGTGAAAATTTATATTACATGTAAAAGGTAATAATGGCTGATATTTTTAAGGCCATTTTAATACCTTCATAAGAGTGGATTTCCCCTTTTAAATTATCTCCTAGGAGATACCTTTCAAATAGGTACAAGAGTGGATTTCTCCTACAAGGAACAAGTGGAGTTTTCTTTACACAAAAGGCACTACTAGGTGAAATTTTGAAGGCCTTTGTAATACCTTCAAGGTATATTTAATGAGATACCTTTCAAACATATATAAGAGTGGATTTCTCCTTTAAGGTATCTCATAGGAGATACCTTTCAAACATGCACAAGAGTAAATTTCTCCTACAAGGAATAAGTGGAATTTTACTTTACATAGAAGGCACTACTAAGTGATTTTTTGAATGATTTTATAATACCTTCATGGTATATAATAGTATATACATTTAAAACATGCATAAGATTGGATTTCCCCTTCAAGTTATCTCATATGAGATAGATTTCAAACAGTGAAAAAAATTGATTTTTCCTTCAAAGAATAAGTGTAATTTATATTACATGGGAGGCACCAATGGGTTATATTTTGAGGTATCTCCTAATAAATACCTTTAAAATATGCACAAGAGTGTATTTACCCTTCAATTTATCTCTTAAGAGATACCTTTCAAATAGTCACAATAGTGGATTTCTCTTTTAAAGAATAAGTGGAATTTTCATGAAAGGCACTATTGGGTGATATTTTGAAGGCCTTTATAAAAAATTAAGGTATATCTTAGGTGATAGCTTTCAAACATGAAAAATAGTGTATTTACCCTTCAATTTTTCTCCTAGGAGATACCTTTCAAGCAAGCACAAGAGTGGATTTCTCCTACAAAGAAGAAGTGGAATTTTCTTGTACACAGAAGGCACTATTGAGTGATATTTAAAAAAATGTTGTAATACCTTCAAGGTATCTCTTAGAATATAAAATTTAAACATTCAAAATAGTGTGTTTACCCTTCAATGTATCTTCTAGGAGATACATTTCAAATAGGGATAAAAGTGGATTTTTCCTTCAAGGAACAAGTACAATTTTCCTTTACATAAAAGGCACTACTGGGGGATATTTTGAAGGACCTTGTAATAACTTCAAGGTATCTCCTAGGAAATAAATTTCAAACATGCAAAAAATTGGATTTACCCTTCAATGTATCTTGTAAGAGATACCTTTCAAATAGGCACAAGAATGGATTTATCCTTCAAGGAACAAGTGGGTATTTCCTTTACATGAAAGGCACTATTGGGTGATATTTTGAAGGACTTTGTAATACCTTCAAGGTATATCCTAAGATATACCTTTCAAACATGAAAAATATTGGATTTTCCATTAAATTTATCTCTTGGAGATACCTTTGAAATAGGGACAAGAGTGGATTTCTACTACAAATAAAAAGTGGAATTTCCTTTACACAGAAGGCACTATTGGGTGTTTTTTTGAAGGCCCCTATAATACCTTCGATGTATCTTGTATGTGATACATTTAAAACATGCAAAATACTATATTTATCCTTCAAGTTATCTCCTAGAAGATACATTTCAAATAAAGACAAGAGTTGATTTCTTTATGAAGGAACAAGTGCAATTTTCCATTACATAAACAACATTATTGGGTGATATTTTAAAGGCCATTATAGTACCTTCAAGGTGTCTCCTAGGAGATACCTTTCAAGTAAAATAATTTTATTTCCACTTCAAGGTGTATCCTAATAGATATCTTTGAATTAGGCATAAGAGAGGATTTATCCTTCAATGAAAAATGAAATTTTTCTTTACAGAGAAGGCACTACTGGGTGATATTTTGAAGGCCCATGTAATAGCTTCAAGGTATATCCTAGCAGATACCTTCCAAACATGCACAAAATTTTATTTACCCTCAAAGGTATATTTTTAGATACATTTTAAATAGTCACAAGATTGGATTCTTCATTTAAGTTATCATAATTAAAAGGCACCACATCAGATCTCACTACAAATTGAGGTTCATTAGGTGGTGAGAAATAGATGAGTCATCATGCAAAGCTACATTTCAAGAATCCACGAGGTAATTAAAAGGTACCACATGTTTGGATTTTAATCCAAATAGATATATTAGTCATATTCATGCCATGTGGGTACTTATTTGTATCTGAGGTTATAGCCATATGTGAAAAGGTGGAAATATTTAGCTTTGAAGCTAAAAATGATGACAAACCAAATTCAAATTAAAGCTAAATTAAATTTTGGAGTAATTAGTTGCTAAAATAAATAGTTTTAATTTTGATAAGATTTTCCATCAATATGGCATGAACTAGGATCACTCAAGCTTGCCAAAAAGGTATTTTGTGCATTCATCTTGCATTAAGACAATATATGATATCATCAATCAAAATTTGAAATACATGGCAGGAGCAAGAATGTCTAGAACCACCAAATCATAACAAGTCTCATTTCTATATTCATATGGGATAAACTCCATCTCAACCATTGCCTCCATCAATAAAACGCCTAAGTGGTTCTTCAGAGAAGACATGGATTAAATAGATGCAATTGTATACAAATACATACAAACAACACCATATATACAAGGTTATATATATATATATATATATATATATATATATATATATATATTTGTTTATATATATAAGTATAAATCACATTTTATATAATATATATATGGTTTTTTTAATAAAGTAGGTTCTTTATATATAAAATGTGATTTATACTTTTATATATAAACAATGTCTGAATAGACTACAGTTTTGCTCCAAAGTCTAAAGGTTTAGCTCCAAAGACTAGTGACATAGCTCCAAAGACTAATAGTTATGCTCCTAAGATGAAAAATAATGAATGGGAAGAATCCACCTCAATCATTGAGAATCAAAACAAATTTATTATAGCAATAATGTTGCAATCTATAATTTTATGTGACAATGTTTTGAAAAGATCAATAAAAGAATTGATATGATAGTATTTTGTGATGATGTTTCCAAATAGTCTTTTCAAACAAGATTGATGTAACTACATTTTAAATAGAGGGTATTTCAAAAAAAAATTGGTATGACATATAATTATTTGTGATTATTACTCCCAATACCACAAATAATGACCTTTATAACACATATTTCTACTTGATCAGATAAGGTACATTCCCATTATATCTCACATGCTTCATGGAGATCACCATACCTGCAACCATTATTCTTGTCATAATCACATCATATAACCTGCTTTGATATTCATTTTTGCATTGTCTCTACCAATAATTTCTATGTTGTATCTCTAACCTATTGCTTCCCCTATTCCTTATGTGAATTTGAGTTCTATGTTTTTACAATATATTCAGATTTGTAATTAAATAGTGCTTATTCTGAAGATGGGTGGGAGAAAGAAAAAAGTGAATCAAAATCCTCTGATGCATTGCTACAAGATGAAGCAAATAAATATGTCTTTGAAATAGAAATTTGGTTTAATTTATTTTAAAAAATTAGATATTCCATGAAGAAATTGTGAAAGAATTTTATGATAATTTTGATGAAGATCATGCTATTATCAGAGGGAAAAACATCCCACTAAATTCCTCTGTAATCAATGCTCTATCTAGGATTCTTGAGGATGGATTAGTTGACATTGAAAATATCAATTTTTATGACCTAATTTATATTTTTATTAAATGAAATTAACCACACCACATACTAGCCAAATCCCCCCAAGGAGTGGCCAAAGGAATTCTAAGAGAACGTCTTCCTCAACATTGGCAAAATGTTGTTTTATAGATAATGAAATATATAACTTGTGATGATCAATTTATAGTAGTGGGTGGAGATTATATGATTCTCATTCTTCATTTAAGGAAAGGAGTTGTTTGATAATAATATAAAATCAATCTTCCCTCTTTCCTTCACAATGCTTTGATTAATGTTTCTCAAAAGATAAGATGAGGTATTGGGTCTACCCATCATCATGGGTTGGTTGCACTCACTTGTTTCCATTATTTTATCAATAAACCAAGGGGTGAAAAGGCTTGGTCTTATTTCCTCTAAAAGTTATCTATAATTCCTAACAAAAATACACCACACTCTACCTCTCCTCCTTCCACTACAATCTGGATTGAAGAATCCATAGTTGGAATTGCATAATGGCCATTCTCACTTCCATTGGTTCCAAAGATACTGCACTAGATATCAAAGCAAAAAATGGGACTTTCTTCAGACACCCCTCATCCTCCTTCAACTAAAATCTATTATATTCATTGACTTATCTTGTAGGAATAAGAAGAAGATGTGTATGCAGTAGAATAAGTTGTATTTATAGAGGGAACCCTAGTAAAATAAGTTGTATCTCAAGAAGTAGAGCATATTATAACCTCTATTGTTGATAATGATAATGAACTCTTGATTCAATAAGATCCATATTCTCCACATTTTGTCAATGAAGAAAAATAAATGCATCATGCATCATACCATGGATTTATCATGCCATGAGAAAATAATTAGACTACAACAAATAGAGTTAGATGTTCTTTGTTCAAATTTTAAAGGTAAGGACTTGATGATTTCTAATTTGAAACAAAGGTGGAAATAATCTATTACTAGATTTAATGACCAATAAATAATTCTTCAAAGAATACAAGTTGAACAAACTATGGTCCACGATGTAATGCTTTCACATACCTAAGAATTGAGTAATTTGTAGAATTATCTTGCTATCAGGGACACTAAGATTAACAATTTGTAGAATTCTAATGTTTATAAACATAATTTGATTAATAATCTACAAAAAATTACTTATGATAGGAATATAATGATTTCATGAAATATTAATAGAATAATAGAGCTCATCACTTAGAATTATGAGTTACAAGCCTCTATTCAAGACATGTAAATATAAACATGAAATATTATAGTTTAGACAAAGGGTCAAACAAGGGTTGTTCCCTCTTTCCCTAATCCATTACATGAAATAATCTCTTCTTGGCATATCACCCAAAACTAAATTGAAAAATTGAAGGATGAAAATGCCAAACTTAAGGATGAATCTCAAAATTAATTGGAAAAATCCAAACTATAATTATAAAAAGCATAGGCTTCTATCCAACACATTTGTGTTATTTATGAGAAACTATTAACATGCAAGTAGTCATCATCAGTTTATGTTCTTTTCTTACATGATCAATTTAATAAATGGTAGATTAAGTTAATTTCCATTATTTTTTCACATATCATTGAAGATAATCATGTATTTATGGACATTTTTAAAAGAGCACTAAAGAAAGATAGGCTATCATTTGTGAGTTCTATGCTTTAAATTTGTTGTTAAGAGATCAATCTAGTTTTCTGATAAATTTATTTATTAGAGAGACATAATTTTTTGCCTTTATCTTCACTCTAAGGAACCAAATGGCATGACAAAAAACTAGTAATAGATTTATGAAATTATAAAACACCACTAGGTTATGCATGAGACCATAATTTTCAAAATTAAAGAAAATTATTTCTTCTTTCCAACCACTATATAATATGCATATGAAGAACGAGTATCATGAGATATTGATATCTAATATTGCTACTTTTAGATCTTTTCTAAACCACCATTATGCCAATGGTTTCAATGCAAGTCTTTCCTGGTGGGAGATATTAGATATTGATTTAAAGCACATATAAGTCCTCAACCCCACCAATATTAAATGGATTCTAAGAAGAGATAAAGTAATTTTATAAATAATCACTTAGAACCTAGAGGAAAGAGGTTCATATGTCTAGATTGGGATGAGGTTTAAGCTTCCTATCATTTTGCATCCTCTATCTCTATGGCAGTGTTGGAATTATCAAGTAAAATTTGAATTTGATTCTTACTAAAGGTCCACCATGAATGGAGCTATCATTTTAAATTTTATGATTTGAGTTAGAGGTTTGAATTAGGAAATTTGGATTAAGGATCATTCATCCCACTTCTTTACAAGAGGAATTGTAAAAGGTAAAATGTTGGGGAGAAATGATGAGAATTTAATATAGCTAATCATAGTTATATAAACTATCCTTAAAGTGTATCATTTGGTTATATATTTTATTTCATTTAATATTTGATGTTTTATCTAAGTAGGATATGAATGAAATTTATTCATTGTTTGTATGTAATTTATTATTGATTATTTACCTTGTTATTATGTCTTACTTGGATGAATAACATAATTTTGAGTATAGAAACACATACCATAGATGGGGTAATTTTGAGTAGAGGAAAACATCCCAAGGATGGGGTAATTTTGAGTACATCAAAACATCCAAATAAGAGGTGATTTTGAGAAGGCAACATACAATGTTTACAACTCTTTTAGCTATAACTTTGAGGATTTAGCAAGCAATCTCCAATAATTAAATGCTCAGAGGACACTACAAAGATGCTCTAAAATTGATCTGAATATGATCTAGGTGTCCTTTAAATACATACACAAGATGCTCTGAATAAGTCTAAGAATGATTCAAATATATGTACAGGGTGATTGGAAGCCTGTACTAGATGCTCCAAAGATATCTAGATGTGATCCTAAGACCACAAAAATTATGTGTAATATATGCTGCTTAGATAAATTAGGAGCATTTTACTAAAAAACTTTGGTTTAAAAAAAATAAAAAATTATTTGATGCAAATTATAGATATAAGCCAAAAAAAGGAGCATCCATACAAATCTTTATCCCCCTGCTAATTCCCACCAAGGAGCAGCCATACAAATCTTTGTCCCCCTACTAATTCCCACCCCTCAGAAACTTCTCCCTAAATAATAGTTGCTCTTATATAATACGTGCATATATTTTATAAGTAATGTTTTAATATATAATGATGCATGGGACCCCTCTACCCAAGAATATCGATGCATGAGAGAAACATTTTCCACCCCAAATAAAAATGCTAGGTGTTATTCAATCATTCATTCATTAAATTTTATGATGTGGCATGAGGGAAAATTTCATAACCCTAATAAATGAATTCTTAACTCAGTCTAAAATGGAATAAAATCAACTCAAATAATAATAACCTATAATAGCCCAAAAAATGACTTATCAACTCAATTTAAAATAGAAACAATTTGCAGTATCTGAATAGAGGCAATAGATGAATGATGTGATTGGATAGAGATGGTGGAACCATTTAAACCCTCTCACATCACAACATTTTTTTACTATGATTATTTGCTTACGATTAATAAAAAAAGTCTATTTTCACCTCACATTCACCATTTGGGTCCCTATTGAATACAAATAAGTGTTAGATAGTCCTAATCTCTATCATTTCATTATCTCAACCATTTCATTATTTACTTATAGTTAATAAAAAATGCTATAGTTAAATTAGTAAAAATGAATAAAAGGTTCATGTCAAGCCAAATAAATCACACACTTTAGATACAGTAAAACAATACATTACATAGATTAAATACCTGACAAGAAGCACCTACATAAATGACTATGAAAAATGGGTAAATGTTTCCACCATTAACTCCATAGTTAACCTAATAGTCAATAAAAGAATATTTTTTGGCCTTAAAAAGGGAGAGAGAAAAAAAGAGATAAAATCACAAAAAGAGAAAAAGATAAACCTAACCCTAATTTTAAAGTGTGCAGGAAAATTATTTTTAAGAAAATATTTATATATTTAAATAAATTAAACATTTAACTAATTATCTACGTTATTTAATAAAAATATTTAAAGATTTAAACACAAATAAAAATAAATGATAAACTCATATAGTTTTTTAATATAAAAATATTTAATTTTTTTTATTTTTTATTATAATTATTCTAATTAAAAAAGTTTATTGATATTTGTTCATTAGATTACATGATCAAATTATATAATAGGGATTTGACTCCTTAATTTTTATCCACATAGAATACCTTTGAGATAATTTAATTTACCAATTCAAATACCTGTGAGAGTGAGTCATCTTAAATTAAAAAACTAATATTTGGAGATGAATTCAATCCCAAAATGGTAATTAAAATAAGTGACACAAAATAATACCTAGTAACTCAAAACCTAGACTTGGGAAAGGATTTTGTGAGGTTATATAAATTATGATTATGTGAGGGAATATGAAGTCTAGATCATACCACTCTATAAACATTAATTTTTCAATCATGATAAAAACCCATGTGATATCTCAATGCAGAGTTAGGATTAAACATTTTGGCCAACAAGACAATGAGTACTTCAACTTTGAATCCCAATATTGGGGTAAAAACCAAGGAAGTTGCAATTTTGATGTAGAGATTGTGCTAATGATTTATAAATAATAGGTTATTGCATAATAACTGGAGTTTCATCCACATTTTTTGAAAATGTAACATAAGTAACTTGTTTAATAGGAATTTGACTCCTTAATTTTTAGCCCCCCCCTAGAATTATACCATTGAGATAACTTAATTCACAAATTCAAATATCTCTAAGGGCTATTCACCTTTCTTGAAATTAAAAACTAATATTTGGAAACAAATTCAACCCCATAATGGTAATTAAAATAAGTGACACAAAATCATACCTAGTAACTAAAAGACCTCTTGGGAAAGGATTTTGTGTGCTTATCTAAATTATGATTTTGTGATGGTTTACTAAGCAGTCTACCTTAGGACACTTATTATATATAGTATTTCTATATATATACTTTAAATACATTTAAAATTTGTATCTAAATGTAGATTTGTATAATTTATGGAATTTCATTTCAATAAAATAGTAATAGAATCACCATAAGAAATTACACTTGATGGGTCTCCTAACATGGGTTTTGGATCATAGCTAGGGGATCGTCAGAATTTGAAAATGTTAAATAATCCACTACAAGACCATAGTAAAATGAAAATTATAGAAGTTTAAATATATAAATAAAAGTAAAATTATCATCATGGAACTTTGGA
This sequence comes from Torreya grandis, assembly GCA_037957365.1. Classification (NCBI taxonomy): domain Eukaryota; kingdom Viridiplantae; phylum Streptophyta; class Pinopsida; order Cupressales; family Taxaceae; genus Torreya; species Torreya grandis. The sequence continues at coordinate 1,298,733 of JARHVA010003643.1, forward strand.
ACTGATGGTAATGATTTGGAAATAATTATTAGGCTATTGCATAATAAGTGGAGTTTCATCTACATTTTTTGAAGATGTAAAATCATTAATTATTATGAGAAACAAGTAGTGGTGTTATAATAGTAGGTATACACATTGGAATAGATAGTGTCTTTCAAAATATATTCCCACTACATATTTTTATTGTATTTATAAACCCAAAATTATTCTTGGTCGCTTCTAATTTTTTAACATCATTGTAATAAAAGCGATTTCTCCATTGTAATCACCAAGAAAAAACTTGATCACCCATAAATGTGCTTCTTATTCATTGAATAAAGATTCCCCATGATGGAAACCAAGGGATTTATAATTTTGATGTAGAGATTATGCTAATAATTTATAAATAATAGGATCTTACATTATAAGTGGAGTTTCATCCACATTTTTTTAAGATGTAAGATAAAAAAATTATCTAACATGGATTTGGCTTGTTAATTTTTAGCGCCCCCAAGGAATCATACCTTTGGAGATAATTTAATTCATCCATTAAAATACTTGTGAGGGTGAGTCACCTTTATTGAACTTAAAAACTAATATTTGGAGATGAATTTGACCCCAAATTGGCAATTAAAATAAGTGACACAAAATCATATCTAGTAACTTAAAGATCTATTAGGAAAGGATTTTATGTGCTTATCTAAATTATGGCTATGTGAGGTCATATTAATTAGTCTACCTCACAACACTTACTATATAGAGTAAATTTATACATAGAATTTGAATCAATTTATAGATTATATCTAAGTATAGATTTGTATAATTCAGGGAAATTATTTCATTCCAATAAACTAATAACAAACATGTCACAACAATTTATTGACTTGATGGGTCTCCTACCCTTGGTTTTGGATCACATCTAGGGGATCATTAGAATTAGAAAATGTTCAATAATCTAATACAAGACCATAGTAAAATGAAAATTATATTAGTTTAAATATGGAAATAAAAGTAAAATTATCATCATGGAAATTTGGAACCTATGGCAATGATTTAGAAATAATCATTAGACTCTTCAATGAATAATAAGTGGAGTTCATCCACATTTTTTTAAAATTTAACATTATTAATTATTAGGAGGAACAAGTGGTGGTGTTATAATAGTAAGCATACACATTGAAATAGATTGTGTCTTTCTAACATATATGTCTACTTAAAAATTTTATTGTATTTTTAAACCTAAAATTCTTCTTGGTTTTTTCTAAATTTTTAGTGCGATTGTAACAAAAGAAATTTCTCAATTACAATCACCAAGACAAAACATGATCACCCACAACTATGCTTCTTATCCAGTAAATATAGACACCCCCTAATCAAAACCAAGGTAGCTACAATTTTGATGTAGAGATTGTGCTAATGATCTATAAATAATAGGTTCTTGCATAATAAGTGGAGTTTAATTCACATTTTTTGAAGATGCAACATAAGCAAATTGTCTAATAGGGATTTGAATCCTTAAATTATACCCCCCCCCCCAAGAATTATACATTTTAGATAATTTAATTCACCAATTCAAATACCTATAAGGGTGAGTCACCTTTCTTGAACTTACAAACTAATATATGGAGATGAATTTGACCCCAAAATGGTAATTAATATAAGTGAGACAAAATCATACCTAGTAACTAAAAGACCTCTAGGGAAAAGATTGTGTGTGATTATGTAAATTAATATGGTTATGTGAGGGCATATTAAGTAGTCTACCTCAGAACACTTACTATATATAGTATTTCTATATATAGACTTTGAATCCATTTATAGATTATATCTAAATGTAGATGTGAATAATTTAGGGAAATTATTTCATTCCAATAACATAACAATAGACTCATCATAAGAATTTATTGACTTGATGGGTCTCCTACCATGAGTTTTGGATCACATCCAGGGGATCATTAGACATAGAAAATGTTCAATAATATCTTACAATACCATAGTACAATCAAAATTATAGAAGTTCAAATATGGAAATAAAAGTAAAATTATCATCATGGAACTTTAGAACCGATGGTAATGATTTACAAATAATTATTAGTCTCTTAAATCCATAATAAGTGGAGTTTTATCCACATTTTTTTGAAGATATAATATTATTAATTATTAGGAGAAACAAGTAGTGGTGGTATAATAGTTGGCATAAACATTGGAATAAATGGTATCTTTTGAACATATATGTCCACTTCAAATTTTTATCTTATTTCTAAACTCAAAATTCTTCTTAGCCACTTCTAATTTCTTAGCACCATTATAACAAATTCAATTTGTCTATTGAAATCACCAAGACAAACCCTAATCACCCACAACTATGGCACTCCTTATCCAATGAATATAGATGACCCCTGACCAAAACCAACGGAGTTGAAATTTTGACATAGTGATTGTGCTAAGAGACTATTTCTTTACACAAAGAATGTAAACCATCATAGACTAAAGCATTTTATGGTAATTAAGATCTCGATAATTTTATGCCCATAATTATATTTAATATAAACTAATTTTGACATCAATGTCTTGGCTTTGGAGTAACTATTAAGCTTAATTGTTGATTCACACTCTTTTGCTTCACATAAGCCCTTTACCCCCCACACACAAAAATTATATTAGTTATTAAATAAATATAATTGACATATTATAATATATATCATAATATTTTTATTTAATAATATTATATATAAATTATATATTTTTAAAAATATATAATAATATTAATTAATAATATTATATATCATATAATATATATGTTAATATAGATTCTAAATCAATATTATATATTATATATTTTAGTATAATATATTTCAATACATATATATATATATATATATATATATATATATATATATATATATATATATATATATATATATATATATATATATATATATATATATATATATATATATTTTTAATAGTAAAAAAATAATATTATATTTTTAATAAAATTAATTTAATTTTTATACCTTTAACGAAGTATACAATTCTATGTAACATGAAAATAGACATTAACATTATAGGGTAAAAAATGTGATCACTAGTATAGATTTAAAACTCTTTGTTGCTTCATCATGTGTATATAATATTACATCTAAGATCAAATCTATCAAACATTAATACTTTTTGGTAGGAAATGGGAATTAAATTAAAATAATCATGTATCAACAAGGTTAAATTATGCATCCCTTCTCCATCATAAAAGGTGCATTTTTATTAATTAAAGTAAATGATCCATGTACCATTATCAATTGGATATGTAGTGAAGTGATTTAAAAATCATCATTTATAGGGCCAAATCACATCAATGTAGTAAAAAATATTAAATTTAAATAGGAAACTATAAGCCAACCAACTCTACTTTTGAAAAAATATTTCAATACAAGAATCATAAAAACTTCATTTATCAAGATTATAGAGATTTTAATATATCTATATATTATTGTTAAAGGTATGGAAATAATATTATTTTTTTAACAAAATTAAATAAATTTTTATGCCATATAATGCCACATAACATAAAAATTTGGTAAATATGATCACAAGTATGGATTTAAAACTCTATAGTGCTTCACCATGTGCATAGTAGATGAGGTAGATTAAGAGAAAATATATCAAACATTATTATGTTTGGGAGGAATTAAATTAAAAGTTGAAATAACATATCATGAATTTTTCACAAGAATTAAATTTGATGTTGTAGATGAAACTTGGCATGGGACAGTTGGTAGTAAAGCATGC